>WEIU01014319.1:427235-459970 GCA_013389925.1 Aegithalos caudatus
TACAGGGAAAATGTCATCATGTGCACAAACTCACTGAGAAGAGGTCACTTGCTTCCTTGGAAAGATTATAGAAAAAGGAAGAAATCATAGCAAGGGAGCTCTGTGATACATGAGTACCTAGAAACCCACTGAGAAAACATAATCCTCTATAACTGCTGTGCAGAAGCTGAAAGGCAGGCATTTAACCTTTGGACTGGCACTGCTACACAGCTACAAAAGCATCCACGTGAAACCTTTAAGTGGTCAAAGCTGCAGCTGGGAGAGACCTATCCTACTCCCATGAAGTCTTACCCACACAGTCCCCAGCCAGAGAACTTATCAATTACAGCTAATAAATACTTTACCAATACAAAAACTTAGCATATTTCTAAATCTGGAAACATTATTCTTTCTCAGGCAGACAGTTCCTCATCTGAGTAGGCAGTAAAAATCTATTTTTCTACTGTAGAGACACTCACTGCTCCTGGCATAGGTTCATATTACTGAAGTAGCTTCTTTTTCACAGCAGAGACATGTTCCAGGAAGGTTGGGATATAATTTTACAGACATAGGCCTGGGTGAATCCTGCCTTAGGCATGGTGTTATCTAATGGTAAATATACTGTACATGCTACAGGGAGGGTGAAATGCTACTTTCCTTAATCTAAAAAACGTGTCTATGACAGAAGGGAGCTTATGACATTAAAATCAGAGAGATAAGTCTTACAGGAATGACAGGTACAAAGGATCTGAAAAGGCTCCCAGCACAGTCAGGTAATTATAAACACAGTGCCCTTGTGATGACCAGGACTATTCCCCAGCTCTGGAGGGGTAAATCTGTGAAGGTCACCTGGCAGAACCTGTCTCTGATGGGTTGTGTTTGATTACTGTCCCTTTCAGCCAGAATCACAGAATCAGGGAATATCCTGAGCTGGAAGGGGCCCACAATGTTCATCTAAGTCCAGCTCCCAGCCCTGCACAGGACACCCCAGGGATGACAACACCCTGTGCCTGAGAGCATTGCCCAAACACTCCCTGAGCTCTGTCAGCCTTGCCGCTGTGGTCAGTTCCCTGGGGAGCCTGGTCCAGTGCCTGAGCACCTTCTGGGGGAAGAACCTTTTCCTATCATACAACCTAAATCACAGCAAACCAGGTCTTAGCCACAAACACTTTTGAACATTTTTCTGTACCAGGATGTGCATTCCTGGGCAGGGGTATCAATATTTTTTGAGTGCTCCTTAATCCTGTGCTCCTGGTGTAAAGCAGCTGAGCCTGGCCAGCTGCCATCACACCCTCCTGCTCTCTCTTGTATACCAACAATATTCTGAGACATTTGTCATTAAAAAAAAAATAATAAAATAAAAGGAATTTCTTCTGTCTACCTTCCATAGAGCCTCACTGCCTCTGGCCCATTGTTTAGTGCCATGTCTCTGTTCCTCACTGGACATTTCCAGGTTCACACTGAGCAAGGCTCAGACTCACTCAGACCTTGGTTTATGTCCCTGTACCGCTCTGTGGGGAGTGCAGAGAGGAGGAACCACAACCACCCAGGGACTGCTGATGGATCAGAGCCTGGGGGAAGCTGATAAAAGAGCAATCTGGCTTGCACACCAAACTGCTCAGGCAGCTGGTATGAGAAATCAGCACCCAGAGAAAGGGTCACCCAAGTTCTCTCATGTTGCGACAGCTTGAGAAAATGTAAAAATAGAGAAGGGGTGGGAGGGAAGATATAGTGAAATACAAAAGCTTTTTTTCCTTCTAAAATGAAGATGAAAAACATCAAAAACTTTATTGTGAAACTGCTGAACAGCTGTGGCATCATATAAATCAGGGATGGGCTCCTGGGTATGTACAGCACTCACATGCACACACATTCCCAGCACTATAAGGAGTTTTTCCCACTCTTGGGCACTGCAAGTCCTCAGTACAAACAGCTTGAGAGCTCTGCTGAATACAGGTGGGCTTAAAATATGCTTTAAATTAAACACTTGCCTATATTCCTTGCTGAATCAGAATGAAAATCCTGTGTGTTGGCACAGTCTCAGCTTTACAGATGCAAGAATTATACCAAGGAGAATGAAGTGAGTCTGTAATTTCCAGCAAAATAAGAGACTCACAAAGCTATCAAGGGCCACAAACAAGAAGGAAAGAAACAAGGCCAAGATTTTTATCTGTCCTTGAATCATGGCAAAGTGCAAAGGAAGACACAAAGGAAAATCTTTCTTTTTCCCCCTTTTCTCCTTGTTTGGCTGAGTGAGTGACTGCAGCTCCATTCAAATTGGATTATCTCACTTTCAGAAATGAATTTGCCAAGGAAACAGCTGCTTATCACAAGGCTGCAAACAGGATGCCCCCAGACCACCAGCTCCCAGAACCTGGGATGAGCAATTAGAAATGTGTAGGGCTAAAGGAATGTTTGCTCTTCATCATAGAAGACAAGTATTGGTAAGTTTTCACTATGCCAGTTCCTTGCTGCTCTCTTTCTCACACTACTTGCCCTAAGGTGAACTACATAATTTGAATATTATGAGGGTCACACTCCTATTATTCCACTAAAAAGATGTGATGCTTTCTATAAATACTTCCACTCAAACTTTTTAACATTTCCCTTTAGCAAGAGAAGAAAATCATGGTTCCAATTTGAAACATAAACTGACAATACCATGATTGAGATTTTCAACGTAGAGCGAGAAAAAAACCAACAAAAAACAAACATCAAACCCAACCAACCAAAAAATAAAAGGAAAAGAAAACTGATAAACTAGGGCATATTTAATTTGGGTGACTTTTTATATGCCTCCACAGCAATGACTAAGTATATCAAACCAAGGGTTCTTGAGGTTTTTGTCAACAGGATGGGATTGCATTTCCTTCTGTTGAAGAGCAGCACCAAGACTCCAGAGCAGGACTCAGTTTTGAGAATGGGTAAAAAGTGTGTATGTCTGCCCCCAACCACACAGATACATCCATTACCCAGTGTCTAATCCTGCTACACACCTGACCATTGGCCCATCCCTTACATATGCAGCCACTCTTTGCCAAACAGGCACTGCTCTAGAAAGTGCTAAGAGTTATTTACCTTCAAGCCCTTGGAAGTAAACATACATAAGCTTATTCAAATATTTAAGTAAATTAGATTGCCTTGTTATTCAGAAAAACCACATAAACTACACAGAGTATTTTGCTGTGAATAGAAGCTAAAGAGAAGCTAAAGAGATACAAAGGAAGTGCCTGAAACTTTCTTTAGTGCTTACCTTAAGCAACACTACATCCCACATCAGGACATTCCAAGACTTTCAAGCATATTGGAAACTTGCATAAAACCAGATTTCAAATTACACACCAAGGACTGATTTTGAATTATGAAGCAGCCATATGACATAGACTTGAATGGTAGCTCCTAGTGAGCATAGCTTGAAGTTGTTCATGAAAGTGGCCTTAAAGAATAACTTCCTCCTGTTGTGAACAGGTCAAAAAGACAATGAAGAAGTGTAGTGATCTGGGGAGAAATGAACCTTAGAATTCCAGAAATGTCTTGGTCCTAGACCTGTAGTTCAGTGCTAGGGACAGGCTCTGTCCCTGGGAGTGCTGGCACAGGGAGGACATGACAGAGGGAGTGCTTAGGTGAAAGAACCTGTTGTGGAATTTAGTATGTTCTGGACCAGCAATGAATCCTTCTCCTCAGCCCAACACCTGGTATTCAGATGATGGATTACATGACTTTTGTGCTCCTAAAAGAGCTGTGTGATTCCTTCTGTCCCAGGCTGACAGGATTAAGGATTAATGAAGTCTGGAGAGGAGCTCCCACTGGTGAAATCAAGCAGCTGCCATCTCCCTTCCTCCCAGGATTCTTTTCTGTTCATTTGTTTCACACAGTCAGAAACTGCAACACTGCTTGATACCACCAAGAAAAAGAAGAAAAAGAAGCAACAACAAAACAAACTTTGGATTTGCAACTTAAATACTGAAAGGAAACACAGGAAAAGCTAGAGGGAACAGCAAGCTTCAAGTGTTGAGTATTGCTGTTTGTCTCCCTGCATAAGGGGTGTTACCAAACCATCAGAGATTCTCAGAGGTTTGCCCCAGCCTCATCCTTGCTGAGCTCGTGGCTCCATGCTGTCAGGTTTTGGTCCCATGGCAAGGAGGGAGGATCCTGCCACAGCATCCATGGCTTTTGGGGGAGCAGTTACCTTTCTGCCCTCTGGGAATGCTGAGGGGAAACCAGAAAAGGGCCAGACTAATTCCTGTTGCTGCTGTACGGCTCAGGAGGTATGATTTATCAGTCTGAGCAAGGCTGCTACTTTGCCAGCCTCCAAAGCTGCCAGTCCCAGCAGGGCACAGAGCTGCAGAAGGGTCACTCAGCTCACTGCTCACCCAGCTCCTGCTGTGGGGGACTGAGATAACTGAGCAAACACAGCCCAGAAGAAATCAGAGCAACACTCTGCTACGGGCTGCTGCCTTATCCCCAAATCACAGGGGTTAATGAAGAGATGCCAAAGTATCTGAAGGTGAATCAGGAACAGAGAGATTGATTTTGCAAACTGCTGGACTGAACTCTGGATTAAATGTGAGCCCAGAGATAAGTAAAGTAGGCCCTAAAGCTGTAACACCCTACTGCTCCTCCCAGTCTTCAATTTCTCTTTCTCTTCTGCTCTGCAACAGATTGATAAGAATTACTCAATAATCACCTGGGCTTCAGCCTTCAACTGACAGAGAAGACCTTATCTCTGTTCTGGGAGTAAATTCTCCTGGGTTGTCCTTTTTCTAGTTTTTCAACTATTTGCTCTGAACTTTAAAAAGAGAATATCAGACTCCTAATCCTAGTATAAAATCTTCTCTCATTTCACAATAATCAGGGGGAAATGTAGCAATCAATAATCATATTCAATAAGCTTTTAGTGTGTATAAGATTCTGCATTTGATTTTATATGTCACTGAATTTTTTATGCTTCTGTTCTCAAACTGTTCTAAAAAGTTATAGTTCTCTCTTTTTCTGCTTTTTTGCCTAGTTAGGCCTCAGCCACTTCAGCACAATGTCCCTAAGCAGCCCCCAAACCAGATACATGTAATGATATATACATATACACACACACACCTGTACAGACAGGTATGTCAAACTAGAGTTATGATTGACTCTCTCATATATTGGGAGGAGAAGAGGACTATTACTAAACTCAGAGGCAGTAAATAAATGGTAGATCATAAATATATATATCCTAAACAAACCAGGTTCTATTAGCTGTACTCTACCATTTCCTTTGAAAGAACTGCCCCTCAAAACAACAAGAAAATGGCATTTTGGGCTCCAACTCTTACTTCAGTTTAAAACAAGTCCTGAGCAGTAGAAAATGAAAGAAATTATTTTAATAGGTAATGAGTTTCAAGGTGAGCACCTTACCCCTGGCACTTTTCAATTAAGAGTGCAGGACTTGCGTGTCTTGAGAATACTATTACTGACAGTGCTGTTCTAATATATTTTTAGAGGATTGCCCTCAGGGCTCCAGTGTCTTCAATCCACATCCTCCTGTCTTCCTTCCAAGGTTCCTGCTGAGTTTCTGACAACCCATAATATTTCAACCCCTCTCATCTTTTCCACCTTCTTCCCAACTGAAACTGAACAAACATTTTTTAACCTACTTTATTGTTTTTCTCCCAGCTGAAGGCTCCTGATGTGAACAGGCTGTTTGAACACCATCAGGAAAGGTGGTGCTGCTGGATGGGCATCAGCAGACCGGCCTGGAGAATTCTGTCAGTGCTGAGGGACTGCACACAGACTGCTCTGCTCAAGCCTCAGGTGTGCTCACTGGTGGAAAACCAGCAAAAACCTCCGTGTGAACACCAGCCCTCCTGTTTTACACCAAATACAAAGGCTGGGATTGCTAAAAGGAGATTTTGGGGAACTTTGGTCTTGCTGCTGCTTACAGCAACCAGCTTGAAGCCCAAAATGGATCTGGACCAATGCAGGAAAAGAGGTTATCAGTCCCTACCTGTTTCATATGTTCAAAATAAAGCCACTGCAATGTTCAGAGGAGAAGAGCTCCTGTTTGCCACCTCAGATGGATTTACACTTCTTTTCATTCCTTTACCTTTTTTCACAATAGATAAATACAAATGAAACAGAAGCTTCTCTAATTAAATTCAACATCTTGTCACAAGGATGAGAAGCTCCAGGTTGCAGACATTTCTGTACCCACTGACAGCTGTGCTATGATGATTATTATTAATAACTGCTCCAAGTATGCTTGAAGTAGCACACAAGCACTGAGCAGGCAGCACAAAGACATTATTTATTTCTTGGCTCATGTTAGATTTATTGTATTAAGGGTGGTTTTTTAATTAATCTACAGCTCCTGAAAACTCTACCACTTATCTAATGTGGCTCCTATGGACTAGGTGTGAAGGATATGAAGTGTGTATTGAGAGCCAGTGTTTACAAAGCACAGCAACAGATCCCCTCTTCACCACATGCCTGGCACAATGGGGAGTTTACAAATCCCTGGATCTTTCTAAAAGAACATGAAACCCAGTTTTTATTGCATATCTCACCTGCCATTGTTGGAAGGAGCCAGTGATGTGTCTGGACAAATAAATCACTCAGGTGAAATTAAGGAAAAACAGCACCTTTCCAGTTTCCATTAACACAGAGCAGTGCTGCTTCACCAAAACCACCCCACTGTGGGGGAGAAAAACCATTTCTGCAGATCTGATTGAAAAAAAGATGAAGAGTAAAGCTCAAACTTGCTGAAAAGAAAGGGAGAAAAATCTTTAAAGAGGGGATTGTCAGGACTGTGCTCTGATCATCTCTTTTGATATAGGTGGACTGAGAGATTTCTATCAGGGGGCTACAGAATCTGAGTCCACCAAACACCTCAGCTCTTGCCCAGAATCCATCTGGATGGGTTGCTGCAGAGGGATGTTTACCTTCACACCTTTCCCTCTGCATTTCTACAGTTTGTGTTTATTGAAAGATCAACTATGTGAATGTCTGGGGTTTTAGGTGAAGTTCCTTCATTATCCAGGCCACCACAGGGAAGGAGAATCTCAAGATACAGACAGTGGCAGCAAAGACATCCTCTTCACTGTGAGGAGGAAATGAAGGGAGGATCTCACTGACTTTTAGGGTGAGAATCATAATTTTCTGTTATTCTAGCTCCTCCCTCTCATCATCTAGAGGCTGCTTACTTATACACACACCTAGGGCTCAGTGTGCAACAGATACAAAGAAGTCCTTTAGGATGACCAAGATCACTAACACCTTATCAGGTGCCATAAGGCTACAGGTCAGTATCTAGAAGATCATTATTTTATTTAAGTGTGACTTGTTAGAATGCCCAGATAAAAATATCTACAATTCCATAAGTTTGTTTTTGCACACCTTAGTCTTTCACACAGATAATGCAAACTCAAACAAGTCTACACTATGAGCTACTAGATTATAAATATGACTTTCTGTTGTGCAACTGTAACTATGGAGTGATTTCTACTACATTGGATTATTCAAAATCATTCCAAGAGAAGGCAGAGTTTCCCAGATCATCATTTCTAATTCTTGTCTCTTCTAAAAGGTAACAATTATAAGAAAATCAATCGGGATATTTTTGATACATAAACCAGCTAAAAGCAGTTTCCTCACATGATTAAGATAGAAGCAGCCCCCAGTCATGTCCAGAGGTAACCTGGTGATACAGACAGGAGGGAGACAGCCAAAAATGAGTCTCTAATATCTCCCTGAATGCATGGGAGCTGCTCATCCCTGCATTTGCAAATTAGCTGCCTCAGAGTTTCAAAGGGAGCTCAAAAGATTCAAATGACAAGTATGCTCCCATCTGGTGAAAAAGTTGTCTTTCAAAGGAGAGAAAAATCAGGCTGTACTGACCAAAGTGCCTTGCCAGTAAGGTTTTGAAATAACAGCACACAATTTTCTCCAGCTGAGAAGAAAACTGTTTGGGAAAAGCTTCCAGTCACAGATTTGAAAACCTCTGCAGGCTCACTCAGGGCAAAAACCCCAGAATTCATGAAAAAGAAATCCATGTGACCCAAAAATTCATACCCACCTATTAGCAAAATCCATATGTAATAGAATTACCAGCCTGCATAGAGTAACTAATAAACAGCAGGCTTCTCTTTTCTCAAATCCATCCAAAATCCAGATCTTTTTCACAGAATAATATAAAAATAATTTCCCCTAAGAATAAATTAAAGAAACATTACTTTTATTTTTTTTCTTGGGTCAACAAAAAATAGTTCACCTCAAACAAATCACGTTTGTTCAAGCATATGGAGAAAAACTTTTATAAATTTTAAGCAAATTATCAAATAAAAGTGACAGGATGTGATAAAAACTTTTTCCTTATTTATTACAAGCTGATCAAAAGGTGTATCTGCAGTCTGTAATATCCATATTTTTATTCCAGATGATACCAAATGTAGATAATTTCCATCAATAAGGTGGTTTTTTTTTAATGTCAGGAACATTCATTACATGCTGGCTCCTATAATCTGTTGGGAAGTTGCTCCTTCTAAGTTAATTAATTGAAAGCTTAGAGTGGTAATATAATTGAAGCAGTGCCTATGAAATAAATGGTCTGATCAACATCAATCCCTGATCAATAACCTATGAATACATCTTCTCTACAAGCACTTAACCTGGAACTGGCATCATTCTGCAGGAGGGAGCGAGTACAAGACAAAAATACTGGCAAAATCATCTCAACCATTTTAATGGCATGAACAGCAGTGATTCTTCTGGGTAAGTCTAAACGACACAATCAGCCAGTTATGAGCTTCCTTTTTCTAGACATCCACCTTTCCACAACCCTAGTTGCACTAGAAAGAGGTTTTTGGAAATAACAGGTTCAGTGTTGAGGAACCAGAGAGGTCAGCAATGTAAAAATTGGTCCCAGTGAGTTTTAGTTCTCTTGCAGAAAGATCAAAAAGTTCTGATTTTAACTGATAAGCTCAACTCATCACTTAAGCTTGGAGATGCCTTACCTGCCTCTCCAACAAAAAAAATAAACAAACAGGTTTAGCATAAAACACACTACCTCATTATGCATAGCATGCTTTATAGTTTAACTTCAGGCCAAAATATATGAGAAGGAGATGCTAACAATTTTTAATTTTATGGGCAGGAAGAACTGTGGCAACCTCACTGGATCTGTTCAAGAGTAGGGGGAAAGCCTCCCAGAAATTATGATACCAAAGGGAACAAAATGTGTCTGAACTAAAAGCACTCCTCCTAGAAAGCAAATTCTTATTTAAAGACTGTGAGTAGTGATCAACAAATCACTTTCCTCAATAAATTACTGTAGCAGTTAATTAAAATGTGTCCCTTATGTTCAGTTTTCTTTGGCATCCAACATGTAGAGAGCAGACTTTGTTTTATCTTGCGTTACATCCAGGCAAAGTTTGTGAGGTCTGGCAGTAATTTTTCTCTACAAAAATGGATAGAAACTGGAGGTACCTCTCTGGTACACTGCCTGATGTTTCTACACCATTAAAAAAAAAAAAAAAGGCACAAACATTGCTTCTATTCCAACTTCTGCTAGTGGCTGGTGCCTGGAAGGTTTTTGTGCTGCAGCTACCAGATGTCACTACTTGTACCAACATCTCTTCAATCTCAACCACCACCTGCCCTGGCTAGGGTGCCCTAATCCAGGAGTCCCAACACATGCTTCATCCTGTGCTGCAGAGAGATCTTTCTGTAGTCAATACCAAAGCTCTCTCATTTCCTTCACTTTTCCCTCCACACTGCATATGCACTGGCTGAAAGATGCCTTGTTATTGTCTCCTTGCTACCCTGAACAGGCTGAACTCTGTAAACTCTCCCAAAAGGGCAAAGATTGCAAAAGATCTGTGGGAGCAGGACAAAAGAATCTCTTTGGTTTCCAACAGCCCAGCTTCTCCTGTAGACTCCTTTTCCTCCTCTCTGCCCCCGGGTTGTGCAGACTCCCTCTGCCCTGCACATAGGGGAAGGGTTGTCTCTGGCATGCCCAGCTGTGTGCAAGGGCAGGAATAATCAGCACTGCAGGAATGTTCCAGCCCAGTGTGGAGCCTTTCCTGGGCAGGGATGGGTGCCTCCTGCCTGTCCTGCTCTCCCAGCTGTTCTCCCTGCCCCAGCTGAGGCAGGGGAGGCAGCCCAGTGCCCTGGGTAACTCCAGCCTTTCCTGTATCTAAAACCCGAAGCCACCCTCACGCAGATCCTCTGATGTCAATGGGCCAGAGCTGTATGTGTTGGGGCAAATCACATTAGAGCTATTTAGTACAGGGAATTTCTATATTTATAATGTAACAGTGGCAACTTAAGTGCTCCAAGGTCCCTGGACTCACACATCTATCTTATGGAATTACTTGTCATCGAGGTGTCAAAGCCAGGAGCATCAGGATGACAGTTTGTTAAAATGGGCAAGCTAAAAGATTCTGCTAAGTTAACACTTGAATAACTTATGAACCACTCATTTTAATATTTGATTTAAGTTTTAGGGAGTTGATTGCATGTGGAAGTGCAGGGCCTGACAACAAACAAAGGAGTCATTCATAGGGCAAAAGTTTTAAACCTTTTGCTTTAAACCAAACTTGCAGAATCATGGCAGTCCCTCTTGTTCTGAACCTGTTTCTCCCACAACAGGTTTGAACAGACACTGGCCCTGGGCATCTCCTACACAGGAACAGTTGGAATATGTGACAGCTCTGTGATCCAGTTGTGCTTTCGGTTTGTACCATTGTTTTGTGTGCAAAAGTAACATCAGCTGCAATAAAAAGGAGGTTTATACACTGCTCTCAGCCCTCAACTTCTTGCCATCATCTCTCCGACAGCTGCTGCTGAACTGGGGGGCCTCACTTTTGCTGGCAGAGCTGTTTGGAAGAGCCCTCCTTGTTTGAATCAGAAGAAATGGCTGGGTTAGCCCAATGGAACAAGTCTGCCAAGTCTGTGGGGCTGGGAGAGGATGGCTGAGACATCTCACACCACAGGTGGGGGGTTTTACAATGCTTGGGCCCTTCCTTCCATCACACACTGTGCAAGCAGCCACTAAAACACAGCTGTGGCATCAACAGGCAAGAATTTAGTGGAACTATCCACACAGCTCCTCTTAACAACATGCACTCACTGACATTCCAAAAGAGTTAATAAAAGTCCAGAGGAGTTAGGAATATCAAAAGGCATTTTAAGAGGCAGAACCCAGAATGACTCACATTAAGAAAAAAAAAAAAAAAAAATAAGGATGCAGCAACAACTTCCCCTCTGTCATTTATGTCCTTGCAGTCAGGCTTGATCCAGCTCAGCCTTTAGTTGGGTGATGATTAACACTTATTTGTGGGTTCCCATGGAGAAATCATCCTTTTTCCATTTCTTCCCAGACTGGCTTTGCTCTTCTCTCCTCTCACCATGACCTCAGTCTCTGTCAGGCTGCTGGTTGAGTGTTCCTGACCTGCCCAGGCTTCTCCCCCAGCCACCAAAAGCTGTTCAATTTTGGAAAAGCAATCTCCTCCTTTCTGAGACCCCAGTGAGCCAAAAGTGCAGAAGCTGAAGAAGGAAGAGAGGCAAATATTTTCTCTGCTGCCTGGTCACCTCCTTTCCAAAGGGATTTAACTCAGTGCACAATTACAGTGCAGGGAAGTCAAAAAGTCACTATCATCATATGCACAAGAGATACAAACCACATCCAAGTTCTTAATAATCCCAGTGAGCAATTTTAGGCACTTGTGGATTGGTTCATGGCAGCATGGACAGGAACTAAAATGTATTTAGGAAGCTCCTATTAGAAACACAATATTTTCATCCACAGGCCTCAGGCTCTGTTATGAATTTTTAAATATAGTAACAAATAAGATGATCTTTGCTATTTAGAGAAAAGCAGAAGGAAAGAGAAGGGAAGTGATCATAGATAAGAACACAACTAAAGGCAGAACAAGTGTATGGTACAAAAAAGGGGACAAGGAAGGATATGGAAATAGAAAGAGAATGCCATTACCTTCAACTTCCAGGTCTCAAAAATACCTGAGAATAACAGCTCCATGGGTCAAAAATATCATCATAAACTCCTTGATGTACTCACCTCTGCTTATTCCTACCTTTCATAATTTAAAATAGACTGTATATGAAAATCTGTCACCGGAATTTCATTTTATACTACAACATAATGAATCAAAATGAAGTATTTCAGAACAAAAAAGGAAGAAATAATAGAAATGAGAAAGATGTAGTTAGGTCAGTTAACATTCCAAATAACTGGTTTGAAAAATTCTTTGAAAGCAGCCATCTCCTGACAGGCTTTTTGTTTTGTTTTGTTTTGTTTTTTGTTGGGTTTTTTTTTGTTGTTTTTTGTTTTTTTTTTGTTTTTTTTTTATATCTATGGGCTTCAATTTTCAGAAGTAAATACAAGACTCCAGAGAAGTAAATGTGTCATAGACAGTCAGTGCNGTAAAGCTCATTTTAAGCAGACTGTATTCCAATACAACTAATAACTTTTGGAAAGCATGAAAAAAGACCTACACCACTGAACTCTGAGGGAGACAGACTTGCCTTAGACCAGTGAATTAATATACCTCAATAAGTCCATTCTTGTTTGTGAGGAAGTGGCTGATATTTCCTGCATGACCCTTAGTAAACAGAATGCAGGCAAATGATTTGCCCTTGCAGTGTAGATTTCTAAGCAACATTTTTCACTGTCATGATGCAAATTGAGTGACAAGGTGAACATCCCAAGATGGATTCAGTCATGGGACTGTTATTTGATCATTTGGCTGTGGCTGCAGGTGCTCCCCTTGAACAGCATATCAGGATGTCTGAGATCCAACAGTGCCTGCATGTACAACCAAAAATCTGTAGGCAAGCTGGCCAACAGCACAGCCCCATTTTCCATTGGCTGTACATTCCTGGTTAGAATCTCCCTGGAACTGATAAAGCATGGGGAACACTATGTTTTTGTTTCCCTAAAATGTATTTCACCCCAAAGACGCCATGTACAGCATGAGTTGACAACATCCTTGAAGATATTGTTTTGCACGGAAGAATTTGTGACTCATCAAGAAGAAAGGTGAGTTCTGCTGAATAGATAATGCCAAATTTTGACAGGAAATCTATGTTTCCTCCAAGAGGCAGAGTATCAAATTAGCAAAGACAGCACAGTTCCAGAAAACTGCAGCTCAGCAGCTAACTTATGCAAGTGATGAACTTGGCATAAGTGACCTGAAAAAAAAGGGTTTCTCTCACCTCCTGAGAAACCCTCACATCTGTAATAAACCCAGAGTGATCCACGTGCCTGACTCTCCCTGACTGTACATCTTTGGTGCAGGGGCAGATCCACCTGGATGTGCAGTCACATGGGGTGGCACAGCAAATGAAGGTGTTGCAAATGCCCCTGCACCTCTTGACCTCTATTTTTAAATGTCAGCAATCAGCAAGGGATGTAGTGCTGTGGCTTTGCCTCCACCTTCACAATAAGGCTGAAAAACCCCAAATGATGGGGAATTTCAACAGTTCCTTCTGTGTAACCACTAAGCAGCTCAGTGCTGGTATCCAGCCAGCAGGTACATTACCTCAGACCCCACAGAGGGTTTCAGGAGTTCTGCAGCTACACAAATGACAGCCTTTCCCTTCCAGCCTGCAGTCTCTGAACAGACTAACTTACCTTTTTTTAAGTATTAATGAAGTGTTCTGCTCACCTAATGAAAGCAAGTTTTCTCTACTGAGTGAGCTGGGGCCATGGCAAGCCAATTAGTGCAAGATTTTGCAGCTCCTACCAATGCTATTTAGTGTAAAAAGTGCTCACTGACTGAGAGCTTTCTGGTGAGCTGGCAGAAACCAAATTGCCAAAAATAATTTTCCCCCAAGGGCACAATCCACTTTGATACGTACTCTATTTTGAATAATATAACAAGTGTTTCAGAACTGCCACTGATTCTTAATGTGCTGGGCTGTTATTAAAGAACCAGCCCCAGATTTCAGCTTGACATCCCTTGTTTAGAAATCATTTGCCTTGAAATGCACAAAAGTGTATTATTTAAGTGAATAACAATGTAACACAACACAGGTGTATACATACAGTATATATTAACCTCATGACATTTTAGAACTCTGAAGCAGCAAGATACAAGGGAATTTTTAGGAATCCAGATAGAGGAAAAATAAGAAAATAAATAAAATATTAAGTTTTAGGACAGCTCACAGAAGATATTGTTGTGGCAGCCCTCTTGTTAGAGGGTACAAATGAGCTGAGGCACAGACTTCTTGCTTATCACAGCATGAAAAGGGCCCTGGTTTATTCCTCTCCCCAGCTCAGCCATCCTGACCCCAACCATTCCCTGACTCTGGCTGCAGCAGCTCCTGCTGTGGGTTTCCCTGGCAGCCTCTGACTGCTGGGAATTTCCTGCTGAGCTCTGCCTGCAGGGATCAGTTTGCAGCCTCTGACTGCAGCTTTTACCCAGCCAGGCTGTGACTGCAGGTTCCAACAACAGCTCTGACTGCACACACACACTGACCTCACTGCAGAGATTCTCTCTCCCCGGATCCTTCTTCTCCATGATCCTCTGGTTCCCTCTTCCTCAAGGTTCCTCCATGACTCTCCCTCACCAGCTCACCCACCCCCTTTTATCACATTTATCTTTACTGGATACAGCTGTGACCCATCAGGGAGAGGCTGTATTGGGTAATTAACACAGCTGGTACTTACCAGGGACAAGGTCACCTCTATTCCCTTCTCCTACAGATGTGGTTGATTTCATGCAGTAGAAGTTGTCCCTGCTTTCAGCCATTAACATAAATAAACAAGCACAGACCAGGGAAGCAAACCCAAGGGACCTTTAAGGAGCAATGTCCCATCACGGAGCCTCCTGAGCTCTAAATCTTGCTGGCCTGCCATGCTCCAGTGCCCTGAGCCTTTCATGCCAGTTCAGTCAGAGATCTGTGTGCTGCCTCTCCCTGTGTATCATCCTCAGCTCTCCATTCCCCAAAAGAAGGTCTCATGGCCGCTATAGCTGCCATTTTAGACAAAAAAAAAAAAAAAAAAAAAAAAAAAAAAAAAAGGGGGAAAAAAAAAAAAAAAAAAAAGGGAGTTGGAGAAGAATAAAAACAAACACAAAAAAAAATCAAAACCAAAACATCCTAGAAAATCTCACTCAAAGCTGGTGCCACCTAATATAAACTCCATAATCTGGAACCACTTGGCCAGATCATCCTGTCAGAATGTGCTGCCCTGTGTGGAAACTTGGGAAAGGGAATTGCTGTTGATCCACACATCCAAGCACAGGGCAGAGTGAAGCTGCTCTGAGGTATAGTGGGAAGTTTTCCTGAAGATCAGGACACAGCTGGAGTGGAAGCACAGAGTAGGTGTGCAGCAGCACAGCCTGCCCGCCGGGCAATCAGAGCCTGTCAATAAACCAATACCCTGCCTGCCTCATCCTCCCCTTCTCCATCCCACTGCCTGCCCTGCAGACACTTTGTATTCCCTCAATCTCCTCTCTGCTTGAGCTACTCAGGCACAGAGTTAACAAAACTGAACATGAGTTCATGCAGTTCTGTCTCTGGGAAGGGAAGGGAGGAGGGAGCAGAATGCAGAAACCACAGATAATGCTGTTGCCTTACCATGGGCCTTTCTCAAAGCTATTGATTTTCTGTCACAGCTTTTTACTGAAATCACAGCATGGCCTTCTGGCTGACTGAGATGCATTTTTGTGTACACATGCTCCCTGGTGTCTCTATATTATCACATTATCCTCACATGCCAATTCTCAGCATCCCTGTCACCAACTAGAAGCTGACACACAGGTTCCCTTTATAAAAACATAAAGCTGCAATAAATCCCAGTCTAGCTTAAACTAAACCCATTGTTGCTGATTCTTATTCATAGTACCTTATTCCCAGCATCAAAATTCTCCCTCTCCTTGTTTGTCTCTCTTTGAGGGAAAATGCTGTTTACTGAGAAGCTGTGCTAAAGCTCTAATTAACACATGCACTGAGCAAAAAGCACAAAGCAAAAAGCAAATAGGCCTGTTTTAAGCTTATTTTTAAATCATATTGCATTCAAGACATGCTCCCTCTGTTGTGCAGGCCCACACAGTCACTTAGGGCTCACTGCCTGATTCAACTGCTGGCTGTTTCCCAAATCTTCCCTCCCTCCTGTCTTATTCTCTGCCCATGGAGACAACAAAAGAGCTATTTCCACAATCAAGAGAGGCTCCTTGCTGAGTCAAAAGAATGAGCCCTAGTTAGAGGAAAATACTCTCAGACACAGGTGTGCAAGCGACATCATAATTACAGTCAGAATAGATGGCCTGCAAATTGCCTGGCATTTGTAATTAACAGTGCTCTCTAATGAAGACCACTCTGTGTGCCATTACCACCTAATAATGCTTCATAGCTGCATGAACAAAGCTTTATTTCACTGAGAAAATGAGGATCAAATATTCACAGAAGTATTCCACCCTAGAGTGCAAGATCCTCGAGTCAGGGATTGTGGGTTATTTAAATATTGATCAAAATGAATTTGTTTTTAAACACTAGTTTACCACTGAGATACAAGCCAAGCTAATGGGGGTTGCATCGTGGAAATCTTTTCTAGAACCTGGTGAGATGCATCTACTGGTCCTGAGGGAACTGGCAGAGGATGTGGCTGAGGTATGATCCATCCTATCTGAGAAGTTATGACAGTTCAGTGAAGTTCCCACTGACTGGAGAAGGGGAAATATAACCCCCATTTTTTAAAAGGGGAAAAAGGAAAACCTGGAGAACTACAGGTTGGTCAGGCTCACCTTGGTTCCCAACAGGATCATGCTCAGGCATGTAGGGACAAAACCAGTGACAGCCACCATGGCTTCACTCAGGGCAGGTGGTACCTGACAAATTTAATGGCAAACTGTGACATAGTGTTAGTGGGTAAGGGAAAAACATCTGATGGCATCTACTTGGGCTTGTGCAAAGCATTTGACACTGTCTTGTCTGATGTCTTTGTGTCTAAACCAGAGGGACATTGCTGAGAAAAAAGGATTAAACCCAGAAGATTTGGTGAACAGGGAATAGTTTCACTCAAAAGGACCTGGCAGCTGGGAATGCTAAGGATGTGAGTGTGGAAAAAACTAGTATTGGCTGGGATGAACTAAGCCTGAGAGATTCTCTGTCCCCACGTCCCTCTGCCGGTCACTGGGAGAGGCAAGGCAATGAAATAAATCTGTTCTTTGTACTGCAGCTGGGGCTTGGTGCTTGCCCTGGTTGCCTCTACACATTGATTCACACACCCATGGATTTGATGTGTGGATAAGGAATTGGCTGGATGGTCACCCTCCAAGAGCTGTGCTCAATGACTCAAAGTCCAAGAGGAGAGCAGTGATAAATTCCTCAGGGGCTGGCACTGGGCCTGGCACTGGTATCTTTGTTGGTGATGCTGACAGTGGGAACCAGGTTTGCTGATGACCAAAGTGGTGTGGTGGGGTGTGCTGGACACACTGGAGGAGAGAGATGCCATCCAGAGGGACCTGGAGAGCCTTCAGAACTGGGTCTGTGTGAAACTCATGGTGACTGCTTATTCCTGAAGACAGAAAAGCTCTTGAAGCAAGTTCCTTCTCTCCCTAAGTCAGCTTGGACTTGATCTGAGGTTTAACTGATTCCATGAACTATGGCAGAAAGGACAAGAGGCCCAGTTGCAGCAGCTAATACAGGTTTTATCTCAGAGTTTATAAGTCTCTTTGCAGAAAGTGTAAAGCACTTTTAGATTCTGCTGGTGCCAGAGAATCACTATTAATGCCAGCTTTTAATGTATCCAGGGTTAATAGAATTGAGGAAATTCCAGCATAAGGATATTACATATTGCTCATTTCCAATTCAAATGCTATTCTGATGAGGTCAGGGCCTAATTGTAGAAGGACACAAGGAATAATAACAAAAACATGCCCCCATTTTTTAAGAAAGAATGATGGCAACGATTAGCATTTTCATCACACTTAGTGTCAAAGTACCCCAGGCACTTCCCAGAGCACATCTCTGCCCCACAGTGGTTGCTCAGCACTCCTGGAGGTCAGCAGCACCACTGCATCCTGCACCTGCCCTTCCTCCTCCTCACAGGCAGCACTGAGAGCCAGGTGGGTCACACACAGTGCTCAGGGTGCAATACTGAATTCATGGGCCAAGCAAATCCAGTGGGCTCTGGAAGCTCCTGGGGCTACCTGGCTTTCCCCAAGTCTGCTGCAGGACTGGCTTCCTGCCCCCTGTCCCCTTGGCAGTACCCAAATATTCCCCCTGGAGCAACTCCAGTCAGCCAGGGCTGCAGAATGCCCTGACATAATCAGCTTTGCACAGCTCATTGTGAGAGAAAACAAAATATGACACAGATGGAGGAGAGAAAACCTGGCTTATCCATACTGATTTTGGTGGTTTCTAACAATTCATGCCAATCCAAATCTTGGCCAAAACAGTTTTAAATAGTAGCACAAAGTTAAAAGGAAAATGCAGTGTCTGGCCATACCAAGGGATTAGTTTTGTCAGGACAAAACCTCCTATAGCTGACTAAATAACTTGGCAAAAGCACCGTAAATAAAGGCAACACTGAATCTGCCAATTCCCAGCTTGTCTAGCTCCTCCACAACCAACAAACCACAAAAGTAATTACAGAGAGTTAAAATGCAAAGAGCAGGAGGCCATTTCCTAAAAGGCACAATTACTGTGCCCCTAGAGGCTGGGTTTAACTCTACACCCTGAATTAATTTCCATTCATTTCCATCTGAAATTCGTTTGGCTTTCCCAAGATGTAAGTTTGAGATGTTTCCAATTTATCTGAGACTTCATCATGAAGGAACTTGCAGTACACACTTCAGTGACATGTTTAAGTCCCTCATTCCCCTGACATTTGGCAATAGTCAGCTTTCCATGAGGCAGCCTTCTGAACAGCCCAAAATAAAGATCTTGTGTTCAGTATCTTAATTTAGAGTTCTCAGTATTAGTGAGTATTGCTTTGTCTCAAAAATAAACTATTTATTTGGAGGGACATGTTGATAATCCTATGTATCTGTTGGCTGCAGGGCCTAAAGATGCTTCTACGAATATCTAATCTTGTTTGCTGTATAAAAATGATAAGAATTTCACCACAAGCACTTGCATTCATCAGAACATTTCTTGGTTTTTCGAATAGAAGCACAAGTACACATTCAGCACAGAAACAAGCTTGAATCCAGCTACACAAATGTTGTAAGAACAACAGAGGGAAACAAATGAAATGTTACAGCCCTTTCACATTGCCCATGCAGTGGAAGAAGTGTTGAGCTCATGGGAATGCTCTTGCTCTCAGAAGAGAACAAGAAGGGTTGACAATAATCCAAATATTATGAAAAAAAATGTCCCTGAGCTGCTCAATAATGATACAGTCACTGATAGGGGTTCACACCATTTAATCTTGGACATTCTCAGTTTGATACCTCCATGTACAGTTAGTGGAAAGAGAGGCAGGTTCCTAAAATGGATTCTCTGTATCACCCTCCAGAAGCCTCATTTTCCTTCAGGGTAACCAGGTTCTTAAGAACTGTTCTAAGAACCCCCTTTATTGTTTCATTTTCTGGCTCTTGAGCAGAATATGTATTGTTCTGTCACAGTAGGTAATGTATTCAGAGGCATTTTCCAAGTCAGAGGAGCTGCTGCCAGCCCCAGCTGAGCTTCTTGGTAAATTTGCCCTGTGCAGAACAGCAAACACAGAGAGGACAAGGCAGAGGAGGCTTCAGCTGCACCAGTAAAGCACTCTGGGACTACACAAACTCCTCAGCCTCCCTAGAATAAAAGGAGTTGAAATTCGGGGGGAGGGAATCCTTTATAAATCTGGACACAGATGGTTCCTGTGTGTACTGTACTTTTATCTACATTTTTCCCAAGGCCACAGAGGAGCCAAGGCTGATGCTGATTTGGGGAGGACCAGACCATTTCTGCACTTGCTAACAGGAGCAGTGCTGGGCAGGGAGCAACCACAGCCCTGCTGTTTCCACCTGCAGCAGGAATGCCCACAGGATGCACCAGCTGCAGAGCCTTATGGATTGTCCTCAGGAATAACCAGGCTCTTCTCAGGAATCACTGCCAGAGCTACATACACCTTCACACCCAACCTGCCTGGGGGCACACAACACCACAGATCACAACCAAGCTCAGCAATGCTTTGATACTTTCCCAATTCCTACTTCAGCACACTAAGTAAACAAAGTTTCTGTAGGCCTGTTCTTTCCAGACGTTCTCAAAACACAAACAAAAATTAAAAATGTCCTGCTGCTGTTTAAGTCCTCCTGGATAAATCCTGCTAGAGTATATCTGTACAGTTCACTAGAAAGCCCCACTAAAGCAGAGCAGATTTATGTCAAACAAGCATATGACACTGTTTCTTTCTTTCTTTATGCACCCTTACCACAGACACACCAAGCACCTGTTTGAGAAGCCTGTGCTTTGCAGAACAGTTATGAAAAGCATTACTAAAACAAAAGCAGTTTCCATTATTCACAAAAGCCTATATAAGTTACCAGGCTGCTATTTCAGTCATTCAGTGTTATTTTTCTGCCAGTAGTATACAAGTTAATGTGACCTTTTACAACATCTACCCTTAAGATGCCTCCAAGCTATGATGAGATTACAAAACTTGAAATCTGCTGAGGCAGATGAAACATTTCCTATTAGAATGACCTGAAAAATACAGGGCGTGCCCATGTATTGCCTCGAAATTCTCATTCAGTGGGTTTCAGTGGTTTTTTCCTGCTCTGCTGATTTGCAGACCCTTAAGCATTTCCCTTTGGATCCCCCAATGTCAGCATAATAATAATAATATTCTTGCCTTTCTTAATTACCTTTCTCAGATCTCTTAGCAGCAGCTAATAGACCAACAGGGATCCATAGAGAATAATCTGAAAATGATGAGTTAATAACTTCATAAGGACAGGCCCTTAAGTAATTGTCCTTCAAAGAAGGACTCACTTTAATAGTAGTGTATGTATTATATAGAGGTTTCCTGTTCTTCTGTCTTGCACAACAGAAATAACAACTGCAACCTTTGCAATCCTTTGACACTACATTTGTTTAAACTGTCACAAAACCTGCCCAGAGCACACTGGGGCACTCAGGGTCAGCAGAATGGTGAATCCCAGGCTCAGGAATTACACACAGCTACAGTATGCAAAACAGACTCGATGGTAATGCTCATTTTTTATGTGGCTCCCTCCGTGAGGAGGGTTACAAAATGCTCCATGCAGAGCCAATCATTCACAGTTCAAATAACCAGGGAAGGCACTGAGGGAAACCTCATTTCAAAAGGAAAGTAATATAGATTTTAGTACTGGAAGTTTTAATGGTAATGCACACTAGAGAGAACCAGCACTTTTTAAAATGCACTAATGATACAGTCTTTTCAATAGAGACATCAGAGCAATGATTTCTACAGTGCTTTTGATCCTCAGTTCTGAAGGTGAAATCTTCTGTTCAGGAGCTGATGCATTAGTTTTTATGAGGCTCTCATTAACCTTAGCTTGAAACTTTCAGTGGCACACACACTTTTGCTAGACATTGTGTAGAGGTAAATTTAAGGAACATGAAGTCTATTAGAAAATAACAAACTTTGAAATCAACCATTTCACTCAGGAGTTTTTTATCTGAACTCTCTTTAGATGACTCACAATTATTCTCAAGCCCCAAGGAGCACTCACCTGGAATGTCATGTCAAGGATGCTGCAAACATACAACTCTGGTTTGTAAAACCAAGCCAAGGCAATAAATTTGGTCAACAGGAAAAATCCAGGGTAGCTTTCTCTAGAGCACTGGGACACTGACCTGTGAGAAAAGAGAAGGGGGAAAAAAATTCAAGACCACTTCTTCAGATTGTGCAGAAAAAGAGATTCTCAGGTGTTAATCTTCAGCACCAGGTGCCCAACTCACAAGGTAACAGCCTGGTTGTAACTTTCCCACCTCAGCAAGCAGGGAAAACAGTATCAGTCCTTTTAAGTCTTAGTCCTGCTTGTGAAAGATGAAATCTTTAAAAAACCTGGTCACTGTTGACCAAACAAATACACCATGCAATGTTGGCTATCAGCTGCAGCTGAAACGTGTATTTAAATTATACACAGCACAAATTCAAACTCCATCCATGTTTGAGAAGGTATTTAACGATTTCAATGAACAATTTGCAAAGTGAAAACATCCAAACCTGTTTCAAGAGTTCTTTGCCTCAGGCACCAACTCTACCTCTACATTAAGTTTTCATACACAGAGCTAGAGAGCAGATGGCCACTGCAAGCAGGCAGTTTTCAACAGGGCTGTTTGAGTCTCTCAGTCACAGGTTTATCTGAGCAGCCTGTGCCCTGTTAACAGAAACATCTTGAAGCCCAAAGATCAGGATTGCTTAGCCATTCACATAAAATATGAAGAAATGCAGGCACTCCAGGAGTTCATTAAATGATGCTGTTAATTGGCAAGTCATCTGTCAACCTGACACCATGCTTCCAGTGGCTTCTCTGGCTATTCAGACCTGAAACAGATCTGTTTTCAGAGTCCTTCTGTGAAAACCTGAGCAACACTTACACATCATGTCAGCTAAAATTAATGTTTTTGTCTTTCAGCTTTTTCAACTGCCTAAGTTCTGACTTCCCAAGCGTCGTTTCCCTTTGCAAGTTTAACTTGGTACAGTGTAGATGGAAATAGTGCAGAATGCTTCCAGCTGCCTGGCTCTGAAGGAACAGAAAAGATAATCTTGGAGGTGGGAAAGGAGAGAAAAAGGACTGCTGTGTTGTAACACACTACTCCTTGTTCAAAAGGCTGTGTGACACCTCCAAGTTTTGACAACACAGCTGCATTTATATCCACTTGTGATGAGAGTTCCCATCAGCTCAAACCTGGCATTATGCCTGACTGGCAATTCATTACTTAGGGTAATGTAGGAGCACTTTATAAATCATAGCAGCTCTTTGCTGTTGTCTCTCCCCTGAGCACACCAAGGAGCCTCACTGGCGATGCCACCACTGAGCTCTGGGGCTGTGTCCCCAGCTGGTGCAAAGGAACAGCCTGCTTATCCCAACCAGGGCCTCAGAGATGCTCCAAATCACACTCCCAGGCTGCCTCTCCCCCCATCCACTGCAGACATTGCCAAGATGTGTAAAATGAGTAATGAAGGGGAGAAACATAAAGCAGGGCTCTGTTCAAGAATTAATGTGCTCATTTTAACTCAACAAGCTCAATCCTCCCTGTTTACAGCCTAAATTATCTCCTTTAACACTGAAACAATAGAGGGAGAACACTTCCACTGCTTCCCTCATGGTAAGCAGACAGGTGCATGCTGCTTGTTGGAGGAAAAAAATGAGCCTCCTAGTAGGATAATATAGTTTGGATTATATTAGTTACAGAAAAATTGAGATGAGAAAGCTTCAAGGGCATAATCATCATGAAACATGGGGCTGATTACTGCGAAGTGCTGAGCACCAGACAAAGTCATTGGGTGTTATATGTGCATTATAATATGATCAGTAATGTCTTTCCACAAATTATGGGTAAAAGGTAGATTTTCGTATAGCTTCACATCCAAGTTTCCCCCACTAAGTATTTTTATATATAAATTTTTAAAATATGCAGCTCATAATAGCACCCATTTAAACCTCTGTGAGTGCACAGAACAATAGCACAATTATTTATAATCCATATATAGAAGGCAGAAATTGTATAGCACTCAATGAACATGCACTGCTGCACATTCCTACAGAGGAACAATATCACAGAGACATTTCTCGAATGAAGATCAATCCTCTTGACCAATGTAATGGAAAGAAAATTAGGGCTAATGACAAGATCAATCAAAGAAAATTCAAAGACTTCCAGATATTACTCCAAAGAGAGATCAGAGGAAAAGTGCATTCACATCATGGGATGTTCCAGTGTGTCTGAGGGACCTGAACACTGCAGTTTTACAGGCCCTGTCCTGAATGTGGGCAGAGAAAGCACCACACGGCACCAGCTGCAGCTGCCAGGGTGCTGGGCAGCCTGAACTGTCAGCCCACAGTGAAAATAAAGGTACTGCAGTAAGGGAACAAGATAAAAACTTGGTGATCAAGAGCATTCTTGAAAAACCTTTGCACCTGTGCCAAGGGAACATCTCTGCTGGTATCATCACAGTCAGGAGCTCGGAGCAAACAGGAGGAAGGGCAAAAGGCAGAAGCTCCAGCAGAAAGTCCATCAATGATACTTTAAGTGACTTGAACTGTGAGCCAAGAAATGAATAAATTATTACATCAAAGTCTGCACTCATATAAGTGACGGGGTGCTAATTTAATATTTATTCTTATGTTGGGGGAACTCATTACCTACAGAAATGTTTATGTGCTCTCTAGAAAAAAAAAAATCACTTTTTTTCTTCTTACATTACTCTTATTGGCATTTGTATTGACAGGAAGAAATACAGAACCACACAAAACTACTCAAATCACAACGTAACACTTCAATGTGTCCATCAGCTAATGCTAATCTATAATTGAACACCATGTAGGTACTCAGGAAATCCATTAATCTATATAGATTGTTCCTTCAGGATGAGTGCTTCAGGTTACTTTACATAAGGAAAGGCATCCAAGGTCTAGGACACTCTTAAAAAACCCACAGATCTACAGAAATACTTACCAGGCATTTCAGGAGAGACATCTGACAGCTAGAATGCTCGATAACTTCAAAAAGAATACATTCACTGAAATGTCCACCACAAAAAATGCCTGCAAAGACATAAAAGGACTTAACTGACTTTGAAAATCAGTCAAAACTTGTGCAGAATTGTGATCCCAAGGTTTAATCCTATACATTTCTTTCCTTTGCACAGATAGCCCTTCTGTTTGAGAAAACAAATTTTGCAAAGAAGGCAAATGCATTAATGCTTTAACAGTGTTTAATGCTATTTGCTAATTGTCTCAGTTACCAAATCAAATGTGTGGGGTAATAAAATTGAGACAAACCCCATGAAAATCACAACAGAAATCTAAAAAAATAAAAGGAAGTTTTAAATCTCTCTCTCTAGAGAGGCATTACTTCCTTTAGACAAAATGCTTTGCTGTAAAGACCTACAACTTTCATCCACTTTTGAAACAAAACCCTAAGCACATCCTGATAATAAGTAAAATAATCAGAATGGGTTCAGTGCTGAGTTCAAATGACAAGCACAGGGGAACAGAACACCACTGGTACCATTCAGCACAGACAGAAATGCTCTGCAAAGTAATAGAAGTCTTTACATTTATTGAAAAACACATTTCCTTGCAGTAATATGATATTAGGCAATTGTTCTCTTTCTCAAAGACCCCTAATTTCATTAGTAAAAGTTTCCTCCAGTGGCCCCAGTTGTTCCTATGGATTTTCACACATACAGTTCTCTCTCTATTCTGAAAGAAGTTGGAGATGAAAACTCATTTGAAATGTTTTCACTCTCAGAAGAGACTGACTGATGAGGGCTTGAGGCTGGCAACACAGAGAATAAAAAAAGCCTTGTTTGGGAGTCATGTCCATGTGTGACAGCAACCCAGCAGGGATTTTATTAATGGCAACTTGCAGGTTATTGCTGTGCAGCTGAGCACTGAGTGCTCTGGTGTGTGCACACACTGGGTAACTGGGAAGAGCCCTCCCTCTCCAGCAGCCAGTGATGGCTCAGAAGGGAGAGTTGCTTGCTCTGATGGAGGGTTCAGGCTCATCAAGATAAGCACATCAGGTGGACAACTGCACCTGGAGATCATCTGAGCCACTATCCCAGGTAAAACCTCTCCTGGCATTAAAAAGAACAGGAGCAATTCTGCTGCTTCTCTTGGACAAAGACTTAAAGAAAGCATAAGGAAAGCAGCTTCCCACTGTAGGCACTAAATCACTGCCTAGCTCATGGATCTGCTGAGAACTTGGGGATGAGGACAGAGCTGATTTTCCTTATTAGCAGAAAGAAGGCAAGTTGGAAAGATGTACACCTTAACAGAGAACTATGTTTAGAATGCTTTGAGGACAGGCAGAGCACTTAGAATTGGAATTCTGAGCTAAAGGAAACCCAATTTATTAGACAGCTCTGAAGACAAGAACTTCTGTGCTTTACCCTAAAAATATTAAAATAGCACACTGTCTGCAGCTATCTCCTATCTTTCTTACACCTTCTCTTCAGCACTTTAAGATTTTAAAATTTAGCTCTTTATCCCCAGCTTTATCCAAAGGACACATGCCATTTCATGACACTTATTAATATGCTGATATGTCTAACTAGCAAGAGACCTCCAGAATATATCTTTTTATAACAGGAATGCTAGTGTGCATCTGCTCCTTGTTCCTATTCTGCTCTGCAGAGCCTTCTGTAACAGG
Organism: Aegithalos caudatus; assembly: GCA_013389925.1. Lineage (NCBI taxonomy): Eukaryota > Metazoa > Chordata > Aves > Passeriformes > Aegithalidae > Aegithalos > Aegithalos caudatus. The sequence continues at coordinate 453,522 of WEIU01014319.1, forward strand.
TATATCTGAATTTGATTTCCTGTTAGCACTGGTCTCCTTGGTACTCAGAGACCCAAAGTCACCACTGAAATCTTGGCAGAGGCCAAGCTTTAATTCACCAGTAATGCAATCCATTAGAATTACAGATAAACTGCTTAAGTGTTGGATACATTTATGCAAGTTGTATAGGAGAACTTGTCATTGATTTACCCTTTGCCAAACAGTTTAGCACTCTGGAACAAAACACAGACTTTCTGAAAGCTGTTCTCATTCCATTCAGCAGCACAGCACCTGTGAATGAGAGCAAATGCTGCTTCTGCAGGTGTTCTTCCTTATCCTGAAAGGGAAAGGAATACAGATTATTGCTATGATATGGCGAACTTTTATTATTTACTTTTCTTTCATTTCTTGACTTCACAAAGCATTCATTCACTGATTTTTTGTTTTTAAAGTCAAAGCCATTGATGACAGGGGATCTCCCTTTACTGTACCATAAAGTGCTGCCTGCCACCCTCCAAAGGCACTGCTCCAAATTAAAACATGATTAGACTCTCTAGGGCAACCTTGTGAAAAAGCAGGGATGTGTTTGCTTTCTCTGCCTTCCAAATCAAGCTTGCTCAATTTAGGAGTAAAGAAAATATGTTTTTCCTAATTTCCAGCCTGGAAAACTCTGAGTTTTCTGAGATTCAGAGTCTGTGAAGTCTCAGTTACAGTAAAGGCAAGGAAATAGCTAATGATTCTCAAAGAAGAGCACAAATAATCAACCATCCTGGGAGCTACCTGCAAGCAGACTCCAGCTCACTCATCCACAGCTCGACTGAATATGCAAGACTGACAAATAAAAAAGCAAGAAATGTTTATTTTTTCACCAAAACATTAAGTCATAATTTACAACACAGAGATCATTCATAGCTGCTCTGCAAGAAAGTGCCTTATCTTCCCCTTAATCTCATACAGGAGTGAGACAAAGGTTTTCTCTGCCTTTTTGCTGAAACAACACCCATTATCAGAGATACATTTTAACACAGGCAGCAACTCAAGAACTCCCTGGGATGGGGGGCTGATTGGCTTTATTTTAATGCATTATACCAAACAGGTGGCTTCAGTGCTGGCCAATGGATTTAACTCCCTGTACTTGAGGAAAATCTGAAATTCCCCTCAAGAGCAAGGGACTAACCTGCACTGCCAGCAGGCTCAGGAAGGATTACCAGGAATCAGTGTTCATCCACCTGAGAAGCCAGAGCTGCAGGAGCAGGGCACTGGGTCACAGCTAATCCCCTACAGGATTAGGGACAGGAGCAGAGGAAGTTGTCAAACCTGCTTTTCTGCCACTGAGGCTGGATGCTTTGGCTGTCACAAAAGTGACCCTAAGAGAACTTGGCTGAAAGTGCTGAGCTGGAAGTGCAGCAAGGGTTGGATTGCACTCCCAAACCCTGTCACAGTCACGAGCAGCCCTCACTGGACAGCTTGCTGCACTTGACTCAGCATTCACTGGACAATAGCAGCCACTGTCCAGAATAAAACATACCCAAATTACAGCCATTTTCTAACCACACATCAAGAGTCACAGGACTGCCTTTTCCATGACACCACTTCAGGGTCACGCTGCTCCTTGCAGCAAGACACAAGCTTCCCTTCCCTTCTAGTGTCTCTTAGAGAGAGACACTGGAAAATTCTGCTTCTGAGTGGAAATTAAAACCCTAGTAGCCATTAACCTGGGGAAAAGATGTTAGTTCCAGAAGATAAGTATGGCAATTTTTATTCTGCCACCTTCTACATGAGACTCATTTAGGTATTCCTGACAAGGTGCATATTTGTTGCTCACACACAAACTCTTCCACCTTCAAATACAATCCCTGCCTGGACCCAAACTGGTGCTTGCATCAGGGCCCCAAGGAGAATTTGGAGACTGGTCATATTAAACCCAGCCTTCTCAAGAGGGAATACACTCAACATTTCCCTGTGCTGCATAGGTGGAAAAACTTCCAACAAATCTACTCTTGTTTTTTTGTAAATGTCCAAAATGAAAGGTCACATGGAATGTACCTTATGGAGCAAAATAAGATATGCCAGCTCCATTTTCTCATTTTGGTATCTAGAACAAAATTCACACAAAGCTTTTTGTGTTTTTATTTTATTGTAACTCACAATCTGAACAACTGTAGAGAAGGCCACCAAAAAGAACTAAATGTAACACTGCTGATGACTTCCACATGGCATCCCTTTAAGCCCAGGTGCAAGTCAGAAGCAGATGTGGACATTCATTCTCTCTTTATTTTCAGGCAAGCAGACCTATCTGCCCAAATTTATTCACCACCCTTGGAGGTATTCCTGCTGCCTTGGATTTACAATGCCCAAAGGTAACTGCTGTGAAGAGGCTAACATCCCTGCAGATAAAGGAAAGAAAGGAATTCTCCTGGAGGGTAGTTCAGAACAGGACCTGTAACCAGGCCCTCAGAGTATTCACTTCTGATAGAGCTCTTTATCCCCACTGAAGAAGCAGGGAGAGGAGAAAGGCTGGCTTCTTAAATTATGTCACTTAAATCAAGCTATTTCAATATCTTCTTATGGAACATTTCAGGGTTTGAAGCTTTTCCTGATTTTTTTTTATACTTGAATTCAATCAAACCCAGTCTATTTGCGTAAAAAGCCCATTTGAAAATAACTAGCTAGAAGTGTCAAATTGCCAGCCCAGGAGGTGAAGCATTTTTTATGAGCAGTATGGAGTCCTCATGGGCAGAAACAATGAGCAGAAGGGTTCACTTTCTGTACCCTTCACAATGCCTGGCACATAGAGACCACCAAAAGGTGGAAAGGATTCATTTCAACATGCTTTGATATAGTACAGTCTTACTAAAAAAATGCTAAATAGCTTTAAGTGTGTATCAACTTGTACTGTCCTTTATTAGGAACTCATAAATAATATTTTGTTTCATCTCCCATCAATTTTCAACTGGTAATTTGCTTTACAGGGGCTACAAGATACATAATGTATAATACAATTTCTAACTATTTCCACTCTGAAGTGCATCAGAAGAATGGGGAACTTAATGGTAGAAACTTCTTGTGACTCATGGTAGGTTTATGAGTTGTCAGAGTGCAGAATAAATGCAGTAACTTCATGGGAAAATATAAGAGCCATTGTGTACATGTCATAGCTCAGGTGCAGTTTCAGAGCTGAGAATATCCTTATCCAGCAAAATCAATTAAATATATGCTTAGCTTTAAGTAATCCCACAGGAATCCACAACATCTAAAAAGTAAGCAGGAATGATGAACACAATTGTTACTCCTCACCCTGAGGGAACATTTTTATAACAATGCCCTGAGACAAAAGAAGAATTTCATTGTGACTTTCTCACTGTTGAAATTATTTGCCTGAACTCTGAACTTCTACTTTCAATGTGTGTATGTATGTCCATGAAAGAGAACAAAAAATACCTTGTCTTCATTCTGGAACCCATTTGCTCACATGTTGAAAACACCAGAGTTTCTGGAAAGGGAAGCATGGATTACAGGAGACCTCTGAATGGCCCCAAGATGTGTGGTGAAAGTATTTTGCAATTTTCTTTCTCAAGTACTTTCCTAATTCTGGTTCTAAGTCACCCTGAAGTCCACTCACTGACACCCTTGTCTTTTCCTCCTCTCTCAGCTCTCCTGGGAACCTGCTGTTTTGTTTGTCAGCACAAGATCCTGCTCAGCTGGGTTTGCAGCAGCCACTGCCTTTTCCCACAGCCAAGTGAGGCACCAAGGATCTTTTCTGCTTTTCTGGCAGAGAATTACTGGATGAAGTACTGGGGAGATGGGGTGCGGATATCTTATTTAAATAGTGGCTGAGGGAAGAGCCCTGTGATGGATGAGGTACTCAGTGAACTAGCTTCCCTAATAACTCACTAAACCCAAACAGCTCATGAATTTCTTTTTCCTCACAGGGCACAGAAAGCCATGCAGGACTCTGTCCTTCAGTTGCTTAGAGAATGAACCACTGCAAGGGTGGATAAAGGGTGGAAAGTTTACCTTTCTCTCAGGGGTTTTCTGATGATGGGAAGTGTGGAGAACACCAGGGTCACAGAAAGGTTTCTATCCTCTTGTAGGAGGTGATTTCAGGGAGCATTTTTCAGGCCCTGAGCAGGCCATTCCCAGAGGTTGAGGCAGGGTGAGAAGATGAATCAGGAGCCCTTGGGCACAGCTGAGGCCAGGCCTGTGGCACTGTGTCCCCTTGGACAGCACGGTCAGGTGTTACCACACAACTCCATCATAGCAGGTTCTGAGCCCTCACTGCTGTCCCCACCTGTCCAGGCTACCCAAAACTCCTCTTTGAACAAAAAGGGGCACATGTCTGATAACTTGTTTAAGAGTTTGAGTTCCAACCATACTGCAAACAAAAAAAAGACACAGGACAACCACCTTAAAGATCCTCACATGTGCCAGACCTGTTGTTCCACTCCCAGGACAGCAACACACATCTTGGGGCCTTCCCCTCTTTCCTTTTTATCATATTTTAAAATGTAGCAAATCTGTTAATTAGCATCAAAGAAACAATGCAAACTAGCTGAAAGCAGCTTTTCTGCCACTGATCACTGACAGGCTAATAGGCCTGACATTTCCTTCAGCACACTGCTTCTTTGATTAATGCAGCTGCACAATTACTTTTTTTGAAAATTTGTGTTACACTCTCCCATGACAGGAACTGATTTAAATATAAGACAAAGATGAAGAAGAGGTGGACTCTCAATATGGGGAAAAAGTTATAATGAGGTTCACAGTCACAGTCAGGGAGGCTGTTGTACTGAACCTTGGGCAGTTCATTTCTGATTTGGGAATAGCAAGGATCTTTTAAAAGGCAGAGAGGGCTCAGCAGCACTTCCCTGTGATGGGCACCTGCTGCTAAAAATTCTTGGAGGAGAATTCTCTTATGTCAGACTGCCAACACTTTTTCAAAAGACTTGCACAAAAATAAAACCCTTCTTCGGTACTTCAATCTAAATTATTGGAAATAAGTAGCTACTTTTTGTTTATCTTTTTGTTCTTTGCTGAGTCAAGGTGCCTCCAGCTGTCTATCCCAAAGCTCAGTGGCTGCTCCAGAATTTTTGAGCAAAACAGATTGTCTTGTCTTCAGGCTCACATGCATGAAATGCAACAGTGACTTTACTTTCAGTCTGAACTTTGCATTTTCTAGTCTGACTTAATTTGCCATGTGAAATACTCAACCTGAGAGGTTCAGTCTCAATTTATATTTTCAGCTTTTCTTTGGCAAAAAAGCCACCACCCTCTCTGCTTGTAAACATGATCCCTTGTCCAAGATCATCAGTGGAGTTAGTGGACTGAAAAGTGGAACATTTGGTTGGTGCTTGTTTCCAAAGTTTTCTAGGAGAGTCATGGTAAAATCAATGCCCTTTGATGACTCTACCTGGGGTTCTTGAGGAAAATACCATACCTGACTTTAGAATATGCTTGTGCCCATCTATCCTTCTGTATCCTTCCTTTCCTCCAAAACTTTCCATTACCAAATTAGAAATATAAACGACTCAATTCCAAAAAAGGCAGCCACACAGAAGACAGTTTTCTTGGCTGTAAATTTTAGCTGATTTTTAAGTTTGTCTTCTCTACATGCTAAAGATATGAAAGCTATAAAATCCACTCACTCCTTAACACAGAGAAAATCCAGTCCCCCCCAAGGATCAACCATGGAAGCAGATTTGGGAAGACTGAAACCTTTGAGCACACCCAGAGTTGGCTGAGCTGTCTGAGAAAGGCCTTGCTGTGTCCAACAGGGGGGGATGACTAAGCAACAATCCACATCTACAGACAGGGATATTCCCTTGGGAGAGACAGACTCAAATCTCTTTTCACTACAGTTCTCCAAGTGAAACCTCCCAGGCCTCCCCTGCCCACACCAGGTGCCCTTGTCACCAGGCTTCTAGCTGCTCCTTGCTTACAGCATGTGACATTTTCCTTGCCTCCTGCAGATGCAGAATTTCCTGGACACTAATGAATTTCCTTGAAAGGTTTCAGTTTCAGTGAATCAGCTTTTCCTAATGAAAAAGGACACTGACAGGAATCTCTGTGCCAGCTCTCTCACATTGGATAACCTTCAGAAACTCAACTCACCTTTGTGTTTCTCCATCTTGAAACAGGGCACTAACACCAACCTCTTTTTCATAACCTCCTCTGAGATGTATGGACAAAAGCACTGTGGAAGAGAAAAGTACCATTATTATTTATTATTCTAAGCATCACTGAGACAATAAGGTAAAAGCAAAAGACTAAGATTCCTACTGAGGTAACAAAATAAAGCCATTCCTCTGGCAACACTTTTAAAATGTTACAGCTCAGGCTTTCTTTTTCTTTTTTTTTTTTTTTTTTTTTTCTTTTTTGAGCTGTCTAAAGGGTTGATATAATTCCCCAATATCAAAACTGAAAATAAAGTTTCTCATCTCTTAAAGTAGGCAAAGCAAACAAAAAACAAA
>WEIU01014319.1:459980-475417 GCA_013389925.1 Aegithalos caudatus
AGAAAAAAAAAAAAAAAAAAAAAAAAAAAAAAAAAAAAAAAAAAAAAAAAACCAAACAAAAAAAAACAACCCACAACAACTCCATAAGCATACAAACAGCCTCTGATAGTTTTGTCTCAAAGCAAAAAAGTTTTGTTGCCAGCATTTTCTTGAGCACACAAAGAAGCAGTCCTGAAAAACATCTCCATATTGCAATAGCCATATCCAGATTTTTACACTTCAGGGATAAAACTCTTTGATATCTCAGAATACAATTTAAATTCTAGTAATAAAAGCAGATTAAGCATTCAGTATCCTTCCACTTATATCATCAGCAAAAAATCCACACAGAACAATGTTTTATGGAATAACAATCCTTATCAACAAAGTTTCCATATATTTAAATGCTATTCAGCAGAGATTACCTCCCAAAGTTATTTCTCACCACATTTGAGATTATAAAATATTCATACAAGACACAGAAAGGTTCAAGACATGCAAAAATCCACTCTGTTCTGCAGAGAGCTTTGCAAGTACAAAAATGTAACCCAGGCTGGTAGAGGACATCAGTTCCCATCCCAGACAATCTGGCTGTAGGAACAAACTGGGATCTCTGGAAGGAAGGCAGCAGGAAAAGTCACTAGAGTGTGGTGATATCAAAATAGACCAACCAGCTAAGGCTGATGCTGAGTGCAGACAAGTCCATCAGCTTGAGATACCCAAGGAAGCACACAAACACCAGCAAATCTCCAGAGAAAAGGCCTCCTCCAGTTATTACAACCTGGACTTGCTCTGGAACAAGGCAGTCACACCACCTTACCTCATGTCCTATTTCCTTGCTCTTTCACAGTCATCAGGACTTAACCATATGAACTCTTTCTCATTTCTAAAACCTCTGCACACAGGTGCCAAAAAAGCCCACAAATCCTTGCAAAAAATAATGGGTAGCAACATGTATTACAATACATTTTATAAGGGAAAAGTTACAGCCTACTGTCCATATAAGCATAGAAAGCAAATAAAGAGCAGTTGATGTTCACTGACATTCACAGGCTGCTGCAGCAGGTCTGGTCCTGACCTTCTTCCTCCCCAGAGTTCCACTATCTTGCAATTATCCAGGTACCAAAGTATAAAAACCCTTCTATAATCAAGGAAAACACAAAAAGAAAAATATGCCTCCTTTGCTACCTAAATCTTCTTTCCCTACTTCTTCCATTTCCAGAGTATTTAGAGTATTTTTCAATCAAGAGGCAATATAGCATGACCATAAAAATTATTACAGGCTCTTAAAAGACCCTCTTGGCTTTGGAAAGAGACTTTAAAATGTTAAATGATTTCTGTCAGTCTTCAAGTCATTAAAAACCTCTGGAAAAGATTCAAACTCTGTGCCTGGGAGAGAGAATTATTTCTGTAATTGAAAGAAGAACAGCAAAACACAAGTTCTTTAGCAGACATAGACTCTGGGGAGATTAAACAATCAGCTATCTTGTCAACTCAAAATGTACACTTGGGCTGCTTTTTTCTGCATTTGTTGGTTTCAAGGTGAAAACTTATTATTTTTTCATAAAATACAATTAAAGCATTTTGCATGGGAAGTTCCAGATCCCTAAAAAATAAATGTGTAGAAGTGGTGAGCCTTCACACAGAGATTAATCCATAGAGAGGGGAAATGGAAGGGAGACTTCCTGCCAGCCCATAATGAGTTTCATACTACCTACAAACTGAATGCATCTGCTTGTGAGATGCTGTGAGTTATTTTCACACCTCAGACACAGAGCAGTTCATTGAAAGTGACTTTTCTTACCTACCTGGCACAGTTAAGTGGCTGCTGTGCAAAAAGCCACGTGAGGAGTGGAAGGTGTCTAAATGCACTGACCCTCCCAGCAAAGGGCATCGAGCACAGAGACAAAATGTGAGTCTGATGAGCAGCAAGCTTAGGATGGCATTATTGGGGCACCTCTCTGGCCTTTCAATACCTTCAGGTACTTGGCTGAATTTATTTGTCAGAAAGGTCCCTCAGTTTCCATCCCTCAAGCACAGCTCTTTGCTTCTCTCTGTTTCATCGCTTCCATTCCAGCCTGGGCAGGCAGCTACAGAAATGATGAACAAAAAACTGAGCTTTTACAATGTTCAGTGACAACTCATGGTCAATTCTAGACATTTTAGGACTGGGGAGGTTTTTTGCTTCCTTATTTTGCTGGGTTTTTGTTGTGATGTTTGATTTGGGTTTCCTTAGCTTTTTTTATTGTTTGGTTTAAATCTTGTTTAAGTTGTTTTATACAGCCCTAAACAAATCACAAACCTTAATTTGTCTTTTCTACTTGTCTTTCTAGTAAATTATCTAAACTAGTTTTCTAGTTCTCACTTTTTTTGGTAACTTACTGCAGTCTCAGTCTCTAATCAGGTATGCAGTCTGGGGTTTGCATTTATAAACACTTTCCATTGGCATTAACTGGAGCCCTATTTGGAGAATCAAAGATTAAATGTAACCATTAATGACTTGCCTATTTTTGCTGGTTTTGCTCATTCACTGTTCATTGCATGATAGTGCTGATTCAGGGGATCAAAGCACAGCATCTTTTTTTNTTGTCTAGTGCTATTGCTCCACAGAGCTTTTCCTCCTGCAGTAAATCCCTGCACAACAGACACACAAATATTAGGAAGGTTCCTAGGGTACAACTGTTCCTGTATAACCAAATCCACTGGGCTGGGAGGTTTGGTGCCTGTTCTTCAACAACCAGCAAATATAGGGAGAGATGAGTTAGTGCAGAGAGACAGGTGCAGCAGAAGTAATTAAAGCAAAGTGCCTCATGAAGTGCACTGCACAATGTTTTAGCAGAACTTCAGAAGAGCTCTTGTTTTACCCTGCCTTTTGATATAAAATACCATCAGAAGGCCCAAATCTCTATCCAAACCCTGTGTAACATACTCTAAACTCCCACTGAAGTGACCCACACAGGAGCCTTGGACACAGCCAGCACAGCCACTGCCACTCTGCCCCTTGTTTGATAGAGGACACTCACTCCATGCTGCTTCTCCTTTATATCTTTACACCATCGAGGCTACAATTTTGCAAAGCCTAATGACAGAGATTATTCAGATTCTCACATTGGCAAGTGCCAGCCCCAGACAGACAGAATCAGTAGCTTTGTCTTTTATCTTTTCCTCGGGCTTTACAGCATATATGACTCACAACATGGTGCTTGCAGAGCTGTTTCAGAATATCCAGGTCTCATGAGTGTATTTTAGCTGTTATGTTACTGCTGGATGGCAGATTCTCAGGATATTCACTTTCCTGCAAAGGGCCATTCTCAGCAGCACTGCTAGAGTTGTCTTTCTCCCATCTAGTGATGGCCAGTGAGATCCAAACCTCTGATGAAGAGGACAAAAAAAAAATCCTTACCAAGATCTCTAAGCACCAGTGCTGCTTACAGCAGCCTTTTTTCTTTGAGAAGAGCAGCCACAACTTTGAGAGTGCTGAGTGAATAATGATGCATTTTGAGCTCTCCCAGTTACACAGAAATGGTTTTAAGGCTGCTTTTGAAATAAAGGAAGGGGACTAAAAGGGAAAAGGTTATTTGAGAAGAGGGAAAGTAATAATAGAAAACCAGACAGAATCTAATGAGATCTAAAAATAGAAATTAGATGATGAAGTAGCAATATAATACCTAAGCTATTAGGAAATAATCTAAAGAGGATGGAAAAGAGAAATATAGCAAAGGACAATTGGCAAAGAGATGGGCAATTCACAGTTAGTAAAATATTCATAAAAGCTTCATTTTTATTATCAGTTCATGATAATAAAATGGGGGTGAGCTAAAATGTAGAAATAAAGGTAAATACACATGCAAAACACTGACTGTCAGGCAACAAACACAGGCCAAGAGCCATCTAACTCTTGCTCATCAAGCACATGAACCACCCTGTCCCTAGGCTGCACCAACACCTCACATTTAGATTCTGCCCCAGGTAGAAACCTGATGCAAACAAAGGCTCTGTCAGGAACATTTCTCTAAATTCTTGCTGTATAAGCTACCCTGGTGAGATCCTGGTGTGTTTTATCTTCCTCACCAAGACATATGTGGCACACAGTTACAGGACCTGACCTGCCTGCTCTCCCCCTGTCTCCATGAGGGATGTGCCTCCCCTGCTGCTCCCCACAGTGCCTGCCAGCTCTGACCCCAGAGCAGAAACACTACACTGGCAAGCAGGACCTGCAGTTTCTGGCATGCCTTTCTTTTTCACTGGCCCCAGCCTCCATCCTTCCAGGCACAAATGGCCTGGCTCCATCTTCTTGATATCCTGCCTGCACACCTTGATGAGGTTCCCTGAGCCATCTCTTCCCAGGATTTTCCTGGAGCTATTATTGCTTACAACTCAGGTCAATTTTCTGAGTGCTGAATGCTAGATCTGATATTTTAATATTTAATAGGTTTAATATTTTCAATATAAGCCCAAGCCTTTATCTTGAGTTTCATAATTAGACCATACAGACTCTAGTAGAGCTAATAAGGACAGGTAGTATTATTTGGGATCCAGTTACAAGTCTCCAGTCCTTACCACAGGCTTTTGACCTTTTGGATCTCTTACTGAAAGCCCTAATCAGAGGAGTTCTGATTGTTCTGCCTGATCTGCTCCCCCCAGCAGTAGCACACACTGCTACAAACTGGATCAAACACCACAAACCCCCTCAAAGGAGCATGAAACCCAAGACAGTCTTACAGAAATTCTCTCCTAACCCACTCTCACCAGCAGGGCCAAAGATCCTGTCTAGCAGCTAATCAGCATTAGTTACCATAACTACACTGTATGAATTACCTAGTGAAGGGAAAAGAATCCCCAGCTGTAAGTTACATTAAAACACCATAAATCCCCTATCAAAGTCATTATCTGAATCACTGATGCAGTCAAGTGCAAGAGGCATCTGATCTGTAACACAGATTTGTTTATCAAGCAGAATTTCAAGTCTTTAAGAAAACAGCATCAGCACAAGCCTCAGCTTAAATCTCAACACAGAACAATCTCAGATACAAGTATTTTGCCAACAATTAGTCAAATTCAAAGAGGTAAGAATACTGAAGGCAGAGAATCCAAACTTTTTTGCTGCCCTTTAATAGCACAGAGAGATTTCAAAGATTTTTTTTTCATTGCACTACATTCAATCAAGTAATTTAATTTTTGACAGGGCCCATGAATGTACAGCTCCCATTCTCTCCCTCAAGGCAGCTCCAAATTTCACTGCAGAGCTTTCTGAGGCAGTGGGATGCACAGAGAAAAATGTGCTCAGCTTAAAAGATAAATGCTTGTCACAAGCAACTGCATTTCCTGCCCATTGTTTCCTCTCCTATTCATTAAAAATATTGCTCTTCTTTTATCAAAATAGAAATTCTGTCACATAGTCCTAAAGTCTACAGTTACCAGATGTGAAAAAGTCAATATATTAAACATGTATGCACAACAATGCAGAAACTCCAGCCAAGCCACCAGGTTTTGTGTTTCTTTACTCAGTTCTTTCCCTGTAAAAAATGTGCTCTAGAAAATTGAAGTGTAAATAAGAACTACCTACACCATGAGCAACTTGCAATAAATAGGGAAAATGAGAGGTCTTCTTTTTGCATTCAGCAAATTAACCCAAAAAGAAGAAATCTGTTGTGATCCTAATAGACCAGGTGCAATCACATTCTTTACAGGTTCTTGAATCATAAAATGGTTAAAAAAGAAACAAACCCACCAGAAAATTTTGCAGGTTTAGGAGTTTGATTAAAATGTAATGGAAAGTATCCTTTTAAAATACTTTGTTGTTTTTTCAATTAGTTTCCCTTAAATCAGGATACTTCTACACTGAAGACAGATGAATTTTCCAGGAAGCTCTGCTGCCGTTCAGGTACTTGCTCATTTACCAGTACCAGCAGCAGGGAAATATTACATCCATCCCCATGAACCCAACCATGGAAATCTCTCCATTATCTAAAGTTAACCTGGCCTTAAAACTTAACCAATACCAAATGCATTTCTGTGTAGAGCACAGGATCCTTTGCCTGTCTCAAAACCCTGAAGAGGAGCATTTCAGCATCAGTTTTTCATGCTTGCCAGTTCAGGACTGCTGAAGTTACATAATACACTCACTTGGAAATTTTCAAAACCATTTTCAGTTTTGGATTGAAACATCTCAATCTTATATTTTTCAGGTGAAAAATAACAATTGAAAGGAATTTGTTCAAGTGGCCCCCTTTTCTCAGGGAATAGAAATGATCTGTGTGGCAAATGAAGAGGGTGGGTTGATTTTTAGCAGTTAGGCCTGTGATTTGGCCAGGTTTCAGGCAAAACAGGAAACTCTACACTTACAAGAAAATTGCCTCCAGCATCTACATGTGGCATCTCAATCTTCCAAGCTATAACTTTACCTCCACATTTCTCAAAGTGAGTAAAAAAATAAAAAAGTGCTTTATTGATGTAATCCATGAGATAACCCTCTGAGAAATCAAATATGCTATTGGAAGATTACTATTATTGAAGTCTCCAGCAGTTCAACTAGACACTTTTCAGAAGTGAATCTTGAAATTTCTCATCCTGTCCCTTTATTCTGTTAAGTGCCCATCGATTGAGACTAGGATGTGCATCAAGCACAAAGGGTTAATTGCTGTGCATCACTTCTGCTTAAAATAATTCCAGCAGAAAGGGCAGCTGTAACAGCCTATTGTGTGCTTACTTTCAGGGAGTCTGAGCACATTTTCTGTGGAAACCATGGCAATTTGAATGTTCCTGCCAAACAAAGAAATAATTACCCTTGCAGTCATTGAAATCAACTATCTGCACATGATGAAAAAAAAAAAAAAAAACAAACCACAACTAGGAAAAAAATGTCCATTTCAGCCTTTTTAAACTGAAACAAATTATCCAAACTTAAGGTATAATCAGCTTCAGCAACAAAACATGACAACCTTTGCTGTCACTGTTTTTTTTCATTCTATTAATTCATTGCTGAAATACAGCTAAAAATTCTGTGTAAAAGTAAGGCCTTTTAACTACATAGAGGCATTGTGTTCTGGGAGTCAGAGACAGGTAAAGGAAAACAAAAGGAAGCCAGAAAAATGGAGGAAAACTGAAAGAGTAACAACTCCAGAAAAAAAGCCCCTTCACACATAAAACTGTTCATTGCTGGGTAGCTTGGGAAGCATTCCTGCTTGTTCACAGAAACAAGAAATTCCCCTGAAAACAGGATCAATTCTAATGAAATTCATAAATCCCACAGAGCAGCTCGGAGAAGGCAGGGACAGGCTGTCCCTGTGGTAGGACAAATGTTTGCAGAGTCTGGAAAGCAAAGATAATAAAAACAGCAATAAATTATAGCCATCCCCAGCCTTTCTTGGGCTTATTCCTCTGCTCTGCAAACTTAGAAAGACCAAAGACAAATGTTTAGCTCTTCATCACTTCATTTGCAGTGATTCCTCCAGCCAAATCACAAAATACAAACTGAAGAGCCAGAGAACAGTTGTCTCACAGAAATGCCAACAAGCACAGGGAATTTGGGAAGTACCACTGGAACCTAATGGAAAACCAGGCTTCTCCTAGCACTGCGCAACTTCTGAGTGCCTCTGTCTGAGGAGACTTTCCCTCAGCTGACCCAGAACACCCTCTTGGCTGAGGATGAAGAGGAAGCATCCTGCCACGTGAACAAAACCTCCCTGCTTAATCCTGACACAAGAAATTGCTGCCTGGTGCCCAGAGGATCAGGTGGCAGGGAGGGGCAAGCACACCTTGCTTGTACCCAAGGTCAAATCCAACGTGTACACAAGGCTTCCTGCACAGAGGAGAAAGGCTTGCAGAAATGGTCAGGAAGGATAGAAATAATTTATTTTCTTGGGAGAAGCTATTTTGTGCAAATGATCTCCTCTGTGCAATTAAAGTCTTTTTTTTCTTAGCCTGCTAAGAAATGTGAAAGGATGGACAGCCTAACAAAATGGTTAGCAGAGGGAATGGGAAATAATGGAGTTTATTGTATTTCAGAATAGCTATGCTTTCAGAAAAAGACTGCTCCAGCAGGCTGAACAAAACACCATTCCCTTGTGGGTTAGATAGGACAAATTACCTTTTCAGCTTTTAATTTTAAGCTTAAATTTATGAAACACTAATCCACGATCCTTTAAAGATAGCATTTACCAGTATAGCCAGCAAAGCAGGAATGCTTACAAGCTTTCAGAAGTGTATATTTTAAAGGAAAAAATCATTGGACTCAGCCTTTTCCATTGTTCCCACAGTTTTCTGTTTGGCAACACTTCAAAAAGGAATTGGCATAAGAAGCTGTACAATCTGTTCTCCTTAAACAAGCCAAAGATTTTGCTTTTTTTTTTTTTTTCCTTCATCTTTGATATATAGGGACTATTTTGCAAAGGGAAGGGACAAAGCAGAAGACAGGGATCTTTGTTTCTTTCCCTTTTTTTTCATTGAACAGACCAAATGCCCCTCATGTCCAGCAGCCAGCCCAGCCTCTCTGACAGTGGAATGTGGCACACTACATGTTCAGGACAAATGTAGTGTTATGTCCCCCAAGCACTCCTTACTCTCCAGGAAACTCAATTTGGAGATTTCTGGAGCCAGAAACAATGTATTGATATTTCCAGCTCTTCAGAGGAATTGTCCCATTGCTTTTCTGGGTTCATGCAAACTCGTAACCTGTGGAACATTCTGCAAGCTGTGTAATCTACTATTGCTTTTTATCAGTGCTGAACTGACCACCTGCTGATTTCATCTGATATGCCTTAATTTTTCTATTGGAAGAGGAAAAAAAAAAATGAACAAACTCTTCCCTCTTTCTGCCTCTCCATTATATTCCCGCTCAGCAACCTCTTTCCCACCCTAAAATCTCTTCCTCTGTAGCACTGATAGTGCTGAGGTTTCAGAACCCCCTTTACACCTTCCTATGTAACTTTTCCAACTATAACCAGAACCTTACTGAGCAGAGGGAACCAGGAGTATGGATAGGACTTTGGATGGGTTTGGTTTGTTCGACTCTTTTGACAATATATCTAACACATAATATACATTTTTAGGAGAGTAATGAGAATTGAGCTAATATTTTCACCACACCATCCATCAGGGTTCTAAAATCTGATTCCTAATTGAAAGAAACAGCTCAAAATCCATCATTTTATATGTACAGATGGGATTATCTTCCTCTTATGTTCATCACATTTATCTACACAAAGTTACATCTGTCATTTCTTTCATTCAATGTCTTCAGCTCGTATAACTTCTCTGCACTTCTTTCAGGTTGCCCTTTGTCAATAATAAACTGATATTCTGTCAACAAACCATCTCCTGTATATTCATTTTGCTTTCAGAATTATTTTGACCATGATTATGTTGAAGATCATATGTTAATCAGCACTGACTCAAAGACAAGCTTCTCTCTAATAACAACACTTGAAAACTGATCATCCATTTCTATGTACTTTTCAATATTTTATTCATGCAAAGGCAAGGACATGCAACTTATAGCAAAGCAGTGAGCATTTAGTTCTTGAAGCTGCTTCAATATGAGGGTAATTTGCATTACTGGATATGCCCATATCCATCTGTTTTCCAGCTACTAAAAATTATAAATTAAAACTGACAAATTTGTGAGGCTTAGCTGCCCTTACCAGAAAGTTTGCTATTTCTGCCTGCTATTGAGCCCATTTCTGCACAGTGATCTCCTTCAGAGCCTGGTCAGTGGTTCTGGTCACAGGGCCAATGGTTGATGTGCACTGATAGAGTGCACTTTGCACCTGAGAGCCCAGCTCAAGAGCCACAAAACCAGGAAACAGAAAACACTGCAAACACTTAAAGGGAAAAAAATACCCAAAGGGGAATTGCAGAGTCTTCCATATAGCATACCAGGAAAAAAACAAAACAAAACAAACAAACAAACAAAAAAGGTAAATCATTAATATTTTCTTTTACTCTCTAGCTTTAACCCAGCTCCAGTTTTGTGTACTAGACATTCATTAGCCATGGCAATTCTTTGATCTTTGGTAATAGACCAAGGCAGAACTGCAGAATTTTACAGAATCCATTTGCCTTCCCTGCAGCAGTGGTGATGACATTTGTCCCTCTGTTTCCACAGAAACTCAGACAACACCACCAGAACTTGCAAGCAGTATCACACCCAAATACAGTGTGGACTCTATTTGCAAAATATCTGATGATGAACATCATTCTGGACAATTTCACAGGAGCAAGAGATTGGAAAAATTTAGTCCTTCTAGATTGGTACTTTAATGTTAAAATTATGTATTTATCTGGAAATGTATGTTTATTGTACATATCTAGAAACTCTCTCTGTATTTTTATGACATGATTAAACAGCCTTAGTTTTCTTATCAGTCTTTGATGAAACACCTTTTAAAGAATGTTGAAAGGTGCTGTTTTTCTCCCAACTACTGTAGTAGAATGGGAGTGGAATTGTGTAACTAGTTAGTTTTATGTATTCTGCCATTAGTTTAAGAATGATGCACATTACCTCTCCCAAGCAGTAAAACTCCAGTTTAAATTAAATAAAATGAAGTGTCCACTTCAAGATGAAACAGAAAAAGCACAGAACAGATGGTCTGTGTTCCCATTTAATTATTACTAGGATTTTAAAATCAATACCTAACTCAGAATATTCGTGTCAGCATATCAAAATTCACAGTATTAGACAGTCCCAGACAAGAGGTAGGTGGTTTGGTTTTTCTGGACTGCAGCAGCAGTCAGAGAAAGAAGGCTTTGAAAAATTGATTATTGTTCTTTTCCCAAAGTACAAGAGAGAACATCTGAAGTACCAGCAAAGTTTTCCAATTTCCTTTAAATGCTGTCTCCCTTTTATTTCCAATTGTGAATGCAGTGTTTAAAATTAATGAGTCTCCATCTTAATACCACCAGCTGAAAGACCCACATAAAGCATTGCAGAAAACCCTTGTGAAGTAGATGCTGGAGAACAAGTGGGCCACTGACAACGGTCTTACCTTGATGGCTCTCATCTGAGGCTGAGGTTCCAGCAGATTTCACCAGGCTGGGCAAATCACCCCATCCAAGGATCACCCATCTCTGAGCTGCTGCACTGCCAGAGCTGCAGGGCACTTGTCTTCTCTGTACTGGACAGGAAAGCCTCTGGCAACAGCACAACACAAACTTGTGCTAAACAAACTTGTCTGAGCTACAGTCCTTAGCAGAAGCGTGTCCCCAGCTTTGTTTCACTAGCTTTGGAGGTGGATCAACACCAAGTGAAGTAAATTTCAGTTAATTAAGTTTGAGAGCATCAGCAGAAGGATTGGTGTGAGGTAACTATTCCACTCGAAAACATAATTCAGATTACTCCCTTTTGCTTGTGTCCTCCCCACACAAAGAATTATTTCTAAATCAACTACCCAAACCCCACTCAGCTGGACCTGGAAGAATATATGATTTAGAAACACAATAATTCCATCAATTCCAGCAACCCCACCTCTGTGCTTAAAGGTGTTCACCTCTAACTGAACTAAATTAGTCTTTATGCTTATTTTGCATTCTTTTCTCTCCCCCTTTGCACAGGAACTTCTCCATTAGTATTCAGAGAAACCAGAGCTCTGTATTTGAATGTTCCACTCTAGGGAACACAATTCTTATCTTGTATTATTACCAGAACACTCAAACCCCTGTCTTTTTAAGAGAAATGCCCTAGTCAAAACAGAAATTTTGGTTTCCTGCAGAGATTATTAGGAGATATCCTTTGGTCCATGCTGTGAGGCAGGTCTGATCACACCCTTGCAACCCTCCCTTCCAGCCTTACATCTCCAGGAAATCACTGGACAGCAGTTATTGTTTTAATCACAAGTTTCAATAACCAATAATTCAATTCAATAATATGGCAGCTGCTGTACTAGAGTAAGTCTAAAACCTTTCTTTAAATTCCTACATTAATAAAATCTGTTAGAAACAAGAGGAAGAAAATCTGTATCTTGTGCAAGACTCAGTTTGAAGTACCAAAACACCTGCAGCTCCTTTTATTTTTGCAGAGATGGAGAGAAAACTTTGTCAAATATCCATGCCTTTAAAATGTATTTACCCAATGAGGAGCACAAATCCAGGAAAAAATAATTCTAAATGCCAAGATCAATTTTTTGATGGGAGAGACATCAATCTTCCCCAACCCCACCAGAAGCCACAGTCCCGTGGCACTTGGTAGAACCTTAATGGATCTTCTGGTGTCCAATCAGAATTCCTAAGCTTTTGTGAGTCCCTGCTGTCTGGGAGGCTGTTGCCCATCCTGCACTGACAGCCCCTGGTTTCCCTGGAGCCCAGGTGTGTGAAGGCAGGGCTGAGGTGCAGCTGGAACACTCGTGTTCTGTGCAGCCATCTGTGCAGTCTGGCAGCAGCCATCCATCTAAATGTCTCCAGAAGGCAGCACTGATGAGCCTTTTCACTTCTGCCCAGTGGGTGATAACAGAGCATTTTACCCCAAGCTGTGGCCCAGATGTATTGGACATTAAATGCATTACTCTGTTTTGTTTTCATTTTAGAATGAAAATTAATAAACACTGCTATTTGCAATGGATCAGCTCGCTCATCTGCCACGGGATTTTCACTGTGCCTCCTTCCAGTCACCTCTCAACACTAAGCTACCACAGGGTCATTCATAAACCTTCAAAAATCACCAGGCCAGGGGTTACTTTGCTCATTTTAAGAGTGAATTTTCTGTCTGCATAGGAAACCTCCTGTGCTGATCCCTGCCATCTCCTCTTCCCTCTGTCCCTCCAAGCTTCCAAAGCTGTTTTTAAGGTGCTATCCAAAACAGAAAGCTCTCACAGGAAGTCACTGCTTCACTAACAGGCATCTCTGCTCTCTCCTGATATTGCCTGAATGATTTTACTCTCATTTGCATACTTATCTTCCTATTGCATGCAATTTTGTGCCTAAGTGGTTAATGCAAGTGTAATAATGCCAACTGCCAGCCTTTCAAAGTTATTCCAGTGACAAGTCAGTGATTCACCTCCTCTTCACTGAGCTGATTTTTGGAAACCCTGATAAACTGGAGGAGAGCAAAGGTAAACCAGGCAGCACCCAAAACAGGACCCATAGGGAACAGAAACAGCTGGGAAGGCTGACAAAGTGATTTTACATTAATACAAAGAGGTGATTGGTCACACAGTGAGACTCTGTGTCATGAAATATTTCATTCCTTCGTGTTCACTTTACTCACTGCTCCTACTTAAAAACTCAGAGTTTGCTCTGCCCCTTAGGTTTTCCTTTTAATTGCAGAGCAGAAGGTGAGAAAGTAGCTCATTGTCTGTGCAACTAGAGATAAACAGGTTATCTACCTGTGTTGATGCAACAGCAAGAGGATGTTAAATCTGGTTTCAGACTTTCTTCTTATCTAGGAAGCCAGAAGAGGCTCCAGAGGAATGGTTCAGAGGAGTTGGCAGTAAAACCAAGAAAACTGGGCTAGAGGAGTATGAGGAGGAGCAAGTTTGTAGAGCTCAGTGGCATGTGAGAAACATCCAGGGAGCATTTACCTCATTTACATGATGTTCACCAACAGCTCATGGCACTCAGGAACAACCACTGTGACAGCTCCAACAACAGAGGCAATTTTCAGGACAGAGAAGAACAACCATAGGCCAGTGCACAATCTGAAAGGCAGATGAGGTAAGAGCTCAGACAGCACAGGTACCCTCAGGAGTCTTTCTTTCCAAGGATTCCAAGGAATCCCCTCTGTAGATGAATTCCAATGCCTTTTGACTAAACAATTGAGAAATTCCTTAACTTGTGCAGAAGACAGAGAAAGGACTCTCCTGCACACAAAAGCTCAGGAGGACAGGAGGTAAAACAGAACAGCGTAACAAGTGTGTGCTCACACTCAGAATGTGTCAGAGAAATTTTATTTCTTTTCCTCAGACTAAGGCAGGAGAGAAATACTCAGAGCTGTTTGTAGACCTCAGGTAAAACTGATACCTGTATGCAGGCTTATTGGCCAACACTTAGGTTCTCCTGGTTACCTGAGGATCTTTGAGTTTATTCCCTATCCAGTGAAGAAGATCTAGAAAGGCACAATTATTATTTCGTAATTCATGGAAAGAAAGGTATTTTTGTCCTCTTGAAATCCTGTAAAGTCCCAACAACTAAGTAAACCTGATGTCAGAATTTAACCACAGGTGTGACAATACCAGTTGGTCTCAAAGGCAGAACACCTTTAGGTGACAATCTGTTTCCAATTCCTGTTCAGATTTAACACACATACTTTTTTGTTTTTCTGTGCAAGATGCCACAGGAGAAAAAAGACATCTGTCTCCCACACTACTTGAATTTAGGAGTTGGAAGCCTGCCACATTTTCATTTGCACTAAGAGAAGTAACAGCAAGATAAAATCTAGTGAGTTTGAGCAATTTTGGGAGATGCAGTAGTAGGTAAGGAGATCTTTGCTCAGGCAAGAGTCTGGAAGCACAAGCAAAGATCACGTTTCTGAGGTGGAAGGTTTTGACTTTCACTTTCCACTGCTGAGAAGATATTGCTTTAGGAGAGACAATGTGTTAGGAAAAGCAACTCTTGGATACCTGCTGGAACTACAGGGACACAGAGCAGCATGATAAGGTCAAGTGTGAGAAGTTTTCTCCCTTCATGAATGGGATCACAACCCTTATTTTGGGATGGGCTGAGGGTTCTAAAGCCCTAAGGTCCATAATCTCAACACATAACCACAACTCAGCCTGAGAAGAAGTTCAGAGAGATCACTCAGATGCTCCTACCCTGGCCCAAAGGACAAAGCTGAACAAAGTTCCTGTCTGCTGCTACCACTTCTAGATAAGCAAAACTTAATGCTCTCTACACAATCCTCATCCTTTGCCAAAACACACATTGCCATATTTTATCTGAGCTTGCACCCTCACCCAAGACACAGACTGGGAGAATGCAGAAAAACACCCAAACAGCTTCCTTTGAAACCAAAAATGCTGTTAACACTCAGCCACGATGGCCAGCCCAGATCAGAGCACAGCACCTGTAGTGTGCTTTCCTGGATAAACCCATAAGGATGAGGGCAGCATTACAGACAAGATCCTGAGAAGCAGAGCAAAGCCTGCCCCACCCCACAGAGAGACAAATACAAACCAGCTACACCAGCTCTGAGGGGAGCAACACTGGGCTGTGCCTTGCTGCATCCCAGTGAAATAGCAGGAAAACCCTGCTGGATGAAAAGTTTCTCTACTCTGCACTGATAAGGGCTTAGTGATTTAAAGGCTCATCAGAAGGACAACTGCTGAGGTTTAAAATTGCCTGTTAGAAATAACTGGAGGAAGCTGTGATTTACAAAGATCCCCAAACTTGCCTGGTTGGGCTTTGTTTTATTGTTTTGGTGATTTGCTATTTTTGTTTGTTTGGCTTTGGGTTGTTTGATTTCAAGCCAGTAGGGATTTAGTTTTATTAGTTATTTTAAAATAATGTTTTGGGCTTTTTTTTTTTTTTTT
>WEIU01014319.1:475490-562498 GCA_013389925.1 Aegithalos caudatus
CATACTTTATGCTTTACACAGCCTTATCTTGCAACCCAGTATTTATAGCATTTATATCTTAACCTTTTACACCAGCAACTGTTGAGTTATCTCTCTGCCCTTTACTTGACTTTATTACATTCAGTGAGAAGAGAGTGGATCCCAGAGGTATTATATGCTCAGTAAAATATATATATATATAAAAATCACAGGTTTTAATCTGCCATGAGTCTCATTTCACATGATATGCAACTATTTGTGCATTTCTTATTTTTTTGTTTCAAAAGTGCCTAAAGTGAATAATCCACTGAGTTTCCTCCCCACCCACCCATTACCCACCACCAGGTAATTATGTTCTAACGGGTCCGACACACAGAGGTGAGCACACTGACATTCCTCACAGGCTAAAACTGTTCCTGTGAGGTTAAATCCTGCCAGTTTAGCTCTTGGAAGCCAGCCCCACTGCACATGTAGGACAGGATTAGCACCTGAGGGAAGGGGGGAAAGCTGTGCATCAGACCAGTGTGTCATCAGTCTGCATCTCCCACAACGGCTGTATCAGAGACAGAGGCTTCAGGAAGCCTCCACTGCAGCTCCTGGAAGGACTCAGTGGCTGAAACCCCAGCTGCCTCCTCCTGCTGTGGCTCAGAGCAGCACTTGATCTTCCTTTTGACATGGTCACAGCCCTCAGGTGGAGGGCAGCAAAGTGACCAAGCAGACACTCTGAGAAGTGCACAATCTTTGGTGGAATGACCTTGCTTATCAGCAGAACTGCTCAGGCAGATTGTAGCTGCTGGATTCCAAATGCCTGAATGGGAAACAAAGGGGAGGCAGCAGTCCCAGCCTAGCAGTAAGATTACATCTGTACATAAGGTTGGGCATGAAAGATAACTCAGTGGGGTTTTCTTTCCAGGCTACATAGGAAATTCTGATTAATCATTGTTTTATTATTTTATGTGTTATTATATCAGGCATTACCTTAGAAAACTGCTAGATGGTGCTAGAATATATACATATGCAATGCTATGCTAATACAGGGGCTTGAGCTGCAATCCTGGTCCCTGGAATCAGCTTTTGATACAATTGCCTTGTGACTGCTGGTTGTATAAAGACAGCTGTGTCCAGGATGGCAGAATCTTATTTTCTCATGCTTTGCAGGGGGTGAACATAAACAAACACTCAGCTGGACTCACATCAGAGCCCAGGCCAGGGAGATTGACTCACCCCCACACTGCTCAGTCAGAAAGTTCAGGGCACAATTCTGCACACATTTAATAAGCATGCAGCTCTATGGATCCAATATTCTCAAGAGCAAGCCATCCAGCATAAAAAGAGCATCTTCCAGAGAAACTGTGTTCTTTCTCAGTGCAAATGTTCTTGGAGACAGTAAAAAGAGGCAAAAGAAGGAAAAAGGAGGGAAAAAAGGCAACCATCCAAACAGAAAAACAAACCAAAACCTGCTCCTAGACATGTTTACAGCAAAAGAGACTTTGGTCAAGACAGCCAAATTGTCTGCAACTTGTGTTACCAGACTAGCTAATATTACTGATTTTTGAGTGGTTGGTACGGGAAAGTTTAAGCACACTATGTCATAAACAGATGGGATTATAAATGAGAGATGCAGTTAAAAAGAAGTATGATAACAGAACTAGTGTCACTGGAGCAATTGGGTTTACACAGTACAGACTTGATCCATAATCTACTAGAGTTTTCATATGGGAAAAAAAAATAGACATTTTAAAATGGTATTTATATACTTGATTCTTAACATTAATGGCTGAGCATGTGGACACTGAGGGAAAAGAAAGGCCCAAGCAGACTAAGACCAGCTTTAATTACTGTTAATCTGCAGAGACATTCACATCAGAAATATCACCCTGGCATTTTCCTGTTTACCAGCTGCAGATCAAGCTCTGTAACATTTAATCTTTGTAAGTACTTGCCCTTTGAAAACCTCTCCTTCTCTCATCTTTCCCTCAACAAATCACCTACAGCAATTTCTGCCAGCTTCTCCTGGCTGTTCCCTGCCCAGGGAGCTTTCCTTCCATGCCTCCCTCTCTGCTGAGCAGTTTTCCCTTCCTGGCAGGGGAATATCAGCTTCCCCTGACAAATTCAAGCCCCGGGAGCCCAGGGCACTCCTGGGCACATTCCTGGGAATGGGCACGGCATGTCTGGAAAAGCCAGCAGAGCTGGCCCTGCAGAACTGCATGGCTGTCATTAAACACAAAGCACCTAAAGAGCTGATGGGATGAAACACCCAAATCTGCTTCAGGAGACCTGGAGCTGCTTTGTTCCCAGATAAAGGCAGCATTTGCACCACCTCAGCTAACAAACCTACACTTTATCCAATGGCAGGCACCAATAGCCACACTGGAACAGTGTTTACCCTTCAGGCCAGCAGCATCGAAGAAACCTAACTCCTAATTTTGTCAAGCTACTGTATGCAAGAAGTTGTAGGGTAAATTGATTTGTTTTCAGCTTCTTATGTTTGTGTGACTCTCCCCACCCCCATACAGGAGTTTTTCCAGCAGAGAGTTTCAGGTGTTCCTGAAATCTTTCAGAATAGAAAAGTAAAATAAGAATAGAAATTATAAAGTGACTTCACTTCTCAGAAATCATTGTGCAAGATTAATCCATTTTCTCCTGGAAAGTAAGCCTGTCATCACACACCCCATTTCTTACACTCTTGCAGACTCCCAGGTAACTGGACCCAATTCCAGATGAGTGCTAGAAATTCCAGTTATGCTTTCTGCTTTCCAAGAGCAAAATTACATGAAACTGCTTTCACTTGACCTTTCCTTTTCCAACATGTTATTTCTACATTTTTGAAGAGACCATGTATAATAATGATAAAAACATCTATTAAGTCTTCTTTCTATAGGTCTTTCAAGTCAAGATTTTTTAGTAAGTCTGTGTGACATTTCCAGAAATGCAAGTTACTGGTATTGAGGCATTGAATTTATCAACTTCTTTTTGTACTTTCAACATGAAGCATAAGAGAGAATTTTCCTTTCCTGAAGGACAAACAAAATCATAGTTGCCATTTTGCTACTTCAATTGAGGTGAGGATATCTTCTTTGAATAAAATAAAATGCCTGTAGGAGTAGCATAGTTTATCTAAAAATCATAGTAACTTTCTTGACTATGTGACACTATTATTTTCTGCAAAACACCCATTAAGAAAGATTTTAATTGTTTTTCGTCTGAATAAATGATCCCCATTTGTTCAAACAAGTAAAGCATTCAAGCACATTTCCAATTCCTGTTCTTTACCTGTAATTATTTATGCAGTAATGCTGTATCCACTCACACCAGGCAATGGCTGCACCTAGAGATGGTGCTTTTAAACAGAGAAGATAAAGACAGAAGAGAGCACTTAAGTACAAATAAAACATCCAAACCTAGAAAACCACAGCCCTTGAATGGTCACCAGGACTTTGCAGACTATAAATGGCCAGGCCACACAGTTGATGAAATTAGCACTTGATTACCTGGTGTTCCAAAGCAGCAGATGAGGTTCAGGTGGCAGGTGGAAGGGAATCAAGATCACCTGATGCTCATCCAATGAAGCAGCTGATTACCCAAAGTCTTCATATGAGGTTAATTCGACATTAATGGCATGAATGGCACTCACATGTCACTCATTTTGGTCAATTCTACCCCAGGTTACCTCATTGCCTCATCATTCACTAAGCACAACTTCTCTTGCTCCCACACCCCAGCATACCCCATAGCTATGTTTTTATTCCAGATAATTAAAAATAAAATTTAAAAGTCCTTTTTTCCACTGCAGAGTCTCTCTGTTCCTCCTCACAGTCTCTCCTAGAAAGAACTTTAACATGGATTTAACAACATTATTAGGCTGTAAGCATTATGCTCTGCCAGGCATTGCATTTCTGCTCTGGCTCTGCTGGCTCAGAAGCCTACTGCCTTGGAGAGGGCATTTCCCAAAACGTGTCTCTCCAATCCCATCAGGAGCTGGGAGATGCTGGCTTGCAGGCAGCAGAGAACTGGCCATATCCTGTGCTGCCAGGAGCCAGTGCTCAAATGGAGCTGTCTTATCAAGAATGCTTCTCCCAGCAGCTCTGGGCCTCACCAGAGGCTGGCACAGCCCTGTGCAAAGCAGCAATTTCCTTGTCTCTTCAACCACATCAGGAGTCCTACTGATTCTGGATTCCTCCTCTTCCCCTATTCCCATTTTTAATGCCAACTACCCACTCTCTTTTCAGGATCATGCAAAGAAACTTGCTTTCTCACGTCACCACCCTCTAAATCCTGCTTCTGCATTCCCCCCAGCACACAGACTAGTAGGAATTACTTATCTCTGGGCAGTATGGTCTTTCAAGTATCTGACAAAAGCTGAAATAGCCAAATATCAAGTTTGGTGCTTTTGTTTTCTTCTGAGGAAATGTCATGTATTTTTCCCTCTGACAGCAGTAAAAATATGAGACAAGAAAAGATGTCATGTTATTTTCACTAAAATTTTCTTACCCTAGTGCTTGTGCCATTAATGTACTTACTGCCTTATCACTAAACTTTATCTTGCTGACAAAAGTCTCCATGACAGCCATAGGATTCTGTGTGGGAAGTATAAGGTCTGAAAGCTCCCAAAGAGCTACTGAAAGGGCAAATCACCTCCTTCATGTACTGACTCAGAAACAGCCTGAGCTGCAGGAGGAATGCTGACACCTTGGAGAAGCCCTGGGGTATCAAAATATGGGAGACTTGTCAGGGATACAGACTGAGACTGGAAAGGCTGAAAGCTGCTGTCAGTGACAGGGAATCACCTCCTTTGCAGAGGAGAGGTCTCACAGGGGCTCAGGACTACTCCAAGGGGGACAGGCCTGAGTTAATCCAGAGCACCCCACCCTCCAAAGCAGGAAAAGTGACCAGGATAGCTGCAGGCTGGAGAGGGGCCCAGGCCAGACATTCCCAGTCCTTGGGGTGTCTGCAGCTCCAGCCCTTTGGTTCTCTGGCAGGAGCTTTCACCCAGTGCTGGCCTTGTGACAGCAGAGTCACATCAGCCACCACAGAAAAGCACTGACCATAAAGACCCCCTGCCACACACAACCCCCATCACCTCCCACCTGGGAAAGGGGAAAGAGCTCATCAACACGTCAATTAATTTGACAGTAACCTTGAGAGAGTTTGGGGAATTCTGTGCCTTGCCTAATGGCTACAGAGGGACTTTTTGCACAGGGATTTCATGTAATCTAACTGTTTGCTATTTAAACAAAAAATAATCTTTTAGAGCCTGCAACTACCTCGGACTGAGTCCCCTTGCAATTACAAAAGTGATTGTGTTTGAATAGCTGGCTTTCTCCTTCACTGCTCTGCTTCTCTCCACTCTGGTGACTTCTACAGGGAAATCTTCCTTTGGACATGATGCTCCAGGCACTATTGGATTGCCCAAACCTCAGTATCTCAGCCTCACTGCTAGTACTAGTCAGGGCAGAAGAGAATTGAACTGTTGCAAAGAAGAGCAGTTGTTCAGACACCTTTGAGAATCCTTATGCACACTGGAAAAGTCTCTTCCTATTAGCACTCATAACTAGGAGTCACTTAACCTTTGACTGCATAACAGTCAAATTCCATGATATATTGGGTTGCCACTGTAGAAATAATTAAGGAAGACAGTGCAGGAAATAATAATTTACAATGGCATGTCTGCAATCCCAAGTTCTCAACATGTTCTACAACAGTTAATGAAAAATAGGGGAAAGAGAATGAGTTATGTGATTAATGTTACAGTCCTTCCCAGTGCAAAAATGTCATGGATGGAGGGCAACACCATTCAAAACTGACAGGAGAAGGGAGAACGCCTGGGGGAACAGAATGCCCCTCTCTCCTTGCTCAGTTTCATTTTAAAAATGTATGGGGCTGTTATAATACCACACAAGCTTGCAAAGTTGACTGTCCTCATAAAAATAGCAATTATACACACGCTTTAAGCACGAAGCAGCACAATAATTAAATGAGTAATTACCTTCCCACTTTTAAGCTGTCATGCAATTAAACTTAATTAAACATTCTCTATACTTCACTAATCTTATACAAACAGAAGAAGGTAAGAAGGGTGTGGCAAAGAAAGGGCATTTGGCAGAAGGTTGAGCCTATTATTCTGTCTATAATAAAAAAAAAAAACAAAAACCACTGTACAGTCAGCTCTAGGTTCTCATGTCATTGCCTTGTTCCTGGCCAGAATATAACCTGGTCTGAGCTGCAAGATGAGCAATACACTGAGGCAATTCCACACTCTTTCATTTTGGGTGGCACTCTACAGAACATTGCAAAATGCTCAAAAGAATGCTTTAAAAAAAAAAAAAAAAAAAACACATCCAAGGAAAGGCAAATGCTGGCATTTTAGAGCAGAGAGAGTAAAGAATTCTGTACAGAAAAGCTGGTCCAAATGCAATACAAAATCTTTAATGCAAACAAAAATCCAAGGTTTCTCTTTTCCCCAGCAGAGGAAGGGCCTGTGTTGTAGAGACACAAGAGAGGAAGGTCCAAAAGAAGACATGGGAATTTTGTTGACAAGGAGACAAGACAGCTGTAGTGCAAGAACAATTGTGAACTTGCTCCTATCCTGGTCTGAAATACAAATAAGCTTTGTAGGAGCACAGCCCACATGCTCCTGCTAATTATTTATTCATTCCCAAAAAGCTGTATCACATCTACTGTCTCTAGCTGGATGTTATTATGTTAAATGACAAAGTTAAGACAAAGAAATTTATTCTCTCAAGTAGCAAAGATTCTGTCTTCCATTGCTCATGGAGGCAAAGGCAAAAAACAGGCAGCAAAACAGGTATATCTAAAAGTAAAATCTGACCACACTGCAAATAGAATGTTTAACTCCAGGTGTCCTCAGATTTTGGCCCACCCTCATAACCCACACGTGTGCACACACCTTTCTGCTCCTTTCTTTGTTACAGAGTCCTGATTCCAAGTGCCACAAAAGAAATTTGAGCACATCACAGCAAAATGTAGCTGGGAAAGTCAATTTTGCCCTTTTTCACCCTCATTTCTTCCAGCATGCAGAGTAGTTTCACAGAACTGAAACCTGCCATTAATATTAGCAGAGGGGTCTTTACATGGTTTGAAACTATCAGCACAGTGAGGGAACAAAGGATGCTTGAAGATAAGGTGTTATTATTAAAACTATGGGGAAAAACCCAATAACAATATTGAACAACTTTCCAAAATACTGAGTGTGTCTGAATGCTGAGAAACTGAAAAATGGGTGAAAATCATCACACTACATACTACCTCTGCAGCCCCCTACTATTTATTTACCATTGCCTGATGATAAACTGCAGCTGTGGTTAAAATGAGTCAAATTTTATGTTTGGTTCTCATTCCAACTCCCACAGCAAATAAAACATCACAGGTTGATAAAGTCTAAAACACAAATTGCCCAAAACACAGCACTGTATCAGCTACCAAGAAGAAATTAAGTCTATTCCAGCTGAAAACAGGACAGAAGCATTTCTGTCTGGAAGATGATACTGGTTTTTATGCTTTGTAGGCCAAAACAAGCGAATGAGCATGTTGAAAACATTGGAAGTGCAGTGTTTAGGAAGAGGCTGTCCAGGCAGTCCGTGTAAGTGTGCAGACAAGCCTGACAGCCCTGGCAATGCAGTTTTTGGCTGCTTTGCTCCTGCTGTCAGCCCCCTGTGCCACCAGAGGTGTGCAGGGCCATGCAGCCCCTGCCAGGCACACAGTGACAGGGCCAGTGCTCCAGCTCCCTTGCTCCAGGGCTGATTTACAAGCTGAGGACACTGAATCCTGTGCCAGCTTCAGAGAGCCTTCAGGAGACCCAGTCTCAGCTGTTTAACCCAACCTGACAAGTTCCAAAGCATGTTTTATTTCCTGTCTGGGACATTATATCATTTCGTTAATGGCCTAGAAGTCAACAGTCCTCTATAGATGACAATGATTAAGTGCTCTGTGATTTGAATTCAGAATCAGCAACATAGAAACCATATTAAAGTTATGGTTTCTGCCTTATGATCCATTGCCCCACCCATACCAACATGTCCAAGAAATGAAATTCCAGACCAGAACTTGTCCACAACTAATATACCCTTTTTTCCCCCCCTCCTTTGATTTAGGCTCTGGTTTGGAATTATTGATTTTCACTTTTCTCCCCTCCCCTGCTGTTTGCACACCTTTCTGTTGGATTTGGTAGTATTACCTCAAGTCCTGCTGCTTTCTGACACAGAGGCAGCAGACCTCCCTCCAGCCCCACGAGTGAGACTCTCCCCTGCTACTGAGGAACTTTGTTCAGAGGGACAACTTCCATCTTACCTTCACAGTGGGAACAAAGAAAACACTCACATGAAGCTAATTTCCCAGTATGAACGCCCAAGGCAGTACTGTGGGACAGCAGTGTCAGCTCACCCACACTGTCCATGTGCTCTGGTTGACATGCCCAGCTGGTTTTAGCAGATCCAGAAAGCATGTGATTGTTTCTGTGCCACAACTTTCTTTTTGCATGGTTTGAACGATGGTCCTGACATATTTTACTGCAGATCTGCAAACAGAAACCTCCCCTCTCCTGGACTCACAGCGTGCAGGGATGAGGCACAGGCAGCACACAGGGATTTGTTTAATGCTGGGGAAGCTGCCTCAGGGACGTGTTCAACTATGAGGGTGATTGTCTCTTGCTGGTAGGGGCTAAAAATACAGCAGGATTTGTTATTTGCTCGATTTCAAAGGAGCACTGTGATTTATATCAGCGAAAATTGTAATATCAGTGAAATACTTATTTTTTTTTTTTTTTTTACCTGCTTGGTCACACCAGAGTCAGCATTAGGCCTCACTCTCCTCACTGGCTGTTCCCTCAGGATTGCTCAGAAGGCTTCTTTAAAGATATGTGATTTTTTTCAACTGGGTTTTCACATAACTTCTCCAAAAGGCGCAGGAACTCTTAAACTTACAAGCAAAAAATATAGAAAAGGAGATACAGGAGGAATCTTGAGCTCCTCTAAGTGCAATCGGCCCCTCAATGCAAGATGCCCTGAGGTCAGGTTAGTCAGCTGAGCTTGCTCTCAGGATAACTTCTTTCAGTATTTCACCACCCTCATGATCAGTTTTCCTTTTCTAATAACTAATGAGAATTTCTCTTGCTGTAATGTGTCTCTATGCCTTTCATCCTTTCCTTAAACACCTCCAGGAAGATGATGGCTCTGTCCTTTGTACACTCTCGCTGCCATTACATTGCAAAAAGGTCTTTTCATAGTTGAGCCCAGAGCAAGGCAGTGCCAGTCCCATCTTTAAGGTGTGACTTCCATCCCACCACCATCATCTTCTATCTAATGAATCTCTTTTCCACTGCACATGTAGGCAAGCCTGGTCCTTTTGACAGCTCAGACAGCCTCGGGTCTGACCAGCAGAGCTACAGCAATGCATGACCTGCCTTACATTGCAAAAACATTGCAACTTCACAATTAATAACTGCACTAAATATTAAGTGAGAAAATAGGCAGATATGGACATGCCCTGCTGGAAACAGCCTCTCTGCCACTTTAACAAGTAGAAAAGCAGAGTAATAAAGAGTAATAAAAAGAGTAATAAAGACCCCTTCCAGCTTCACTCTGGTGCAGCAACAAGATTATTACCTGTTCTCACAATCTTCATTACTGCAACAATAAATATGGAACTGAAAATAAGAAAGAAAAAGAAATCCATTTGGCTCAGAGACTACTTCTTGGCAATCAATACATTCTGAATAACTTACAAAATTGTGGTCTATAAGAGGTAGTCAAGTCTCACTGTCCATCTTCCTTTAAGTGCTGATGTTCATAATGGTCCCTCATTTAAAAGTGTTCGTTTCCAGCACTGCTGGAGCTCAGCTCCATTCTCTTTACCTTAAAGAGAAGAAAAAGTGAACAGACTGAGGCAGCCTTTGACTACACACTTGCACTTACCAGGCAATTCTTAACCTTGCCTCTCTGATGTCTCCTCTAAGCTGATTTGCAAAGATCTGGGGCTACAGAAAATGGGGCAAAACCTGTAGAACTGCTCAGAGACTTGCTAATGGAGCTCAGTAAGGAGAAAAAAAGCTTCACAGATTTTTTTTTTTTTTTTTTTTTTTTTTTTTAAACACCTGGTAAATTGGTATGGGAAGAAGTTCTTTCTTTGCAAGTCAATGCAGCTGGATCATAAACTTTCATTCTTCAAACCCAGCTCAGGATATTAGGACAGAAAAGCACAAACCCAAAAATATGTCAGAATAAAACCCAGGGAGATTTACCTTTTATAAACATGCATCTAGACCTCTTCTGTTGGAGAAAGTGTTTTTTTATGTGGAGGAAAAAATGACCCCTCAGTCCAGGAAGTGCTCACTGCCAGAACAAGGAGGTGCAAGTGTCTGAAACACTCTCAGCACTATCAGACCCAGCACAGGTTAAGATGTGCACTAAACCTTCACACAAAGCATGAGACAAGGCTTGTGAAAGCTGTTTCATACCACCCAGAAACAGAGTGCTCTCTGGTTTTATACCCTGCACCTTTAACTCCTCCAAAGTGCTTTCCTGTATAACACATTAGGCTGTAGGAGATCGTTTCAAACATGCTGAGGGTCGATCCCTTCCACGCTGTGCCACATTGCACCTCAACCTTCAGCTCCACAAGCCCAGGTCTGGTGGGGCTCTCCCTCCAATCCTCCAGACGTAGCTCTGGGTGCAGATGTCCCATCTCTTGTGGCAGCACCTCCCACAGAGTCCCATTACCAAAGCTAGGGAAGCAGCTTTAAGCTCCTGCACAAAGCTCTCCAGCAAACTGGAGCTGCCCTGCAGAGCTCCTCTCCAGGGTCACAGACTAGAGCAGGAGTCGGAAAACCAACCTCGGGCACAGAGCAGCCTCACAAAGCTCCTCACAGAGCACAGGGGCCATTGCTGGGTGTGTGCTGGACCCCCACGTGCCCAGGCCAGCTGAAAGAGCTTCAAGGGAGGCACAACAAGGAAATGAGAGTCAGAAAGGAGAGTCAGCCCAAGGCAAGGAAAAAGAATACTTTGAGAAGCTTCCAACAGAAATCTGAAGACAAGCACAACTCCCTTGTGCCTCCTATGGCTGCTGGGATGTTAAGTGACTGCTCTCTCCACCCTCTGAAGGAGTGTGGGCGTCTGTGGACAATGAGTGCTCATTAACATCGATTCATTAACTTGGAATTAAGGACGTTGTTCATCACAGCAGCATAAATGCTACAGACTGAGAGATGTTGTGCATTAGGCATCAATTTCACTGATCAGAAAGATGTTTAAACTGCAAACAACTGTCCATGAAAGGATTGGCACTGGTGATAGATCAGCATCTAGACCCAGGCCTGATGCAGCAAAACACATTCATTAGTGACCCAGGCTCAGTTCATAGCACTTAAGGAAGGCATCTAAAGGTGGCAAGTTTGGTGTATCACAGTCCTAATCCTCTAAGGCAGCTAATCCACAGTTAAGATTTAAATTCAAGGGAATGGCCCAAAATGCTGTTGAGGCTTTTATTCAGTTGGCAGCTTTTCACAATCTAAAACTAATCAGCAAGCCTGGGCCCCTGAGCATAATTCGGTCAATTTAGTTTGCAGAAACAAAACTCGGGGAAAATATGGAGCACTGGCTGAGGGCTGGCAAAACACATCTGGAAAAGGGAAAGGAGACCCATGCATCTGAAGGCATTTCAGCCCTGAAACACAGTTCAGCCATGCCAACAGTGGCAGCAGCTAAAAGCTCAGAAACAGGAACTTCCCAAACCAGAGAACAATCAATTTGTGTCATAGTCAGTACCTTGAAGCAAATCCAGGACTAAAAGCAGAGGCAAATGGGAAGCACATGCAGCAGCTCACACAGAGTGATACAGTGGGAGTGGTAGAGTTGTAAAGCCCTATCCTCTTGTTTGGTTGGATGCTCAGCTCTGATCCCTCAAGGTGAACAGCAATTTCTTCTTGTGAATGAAAGAGCATATCATCAACTTGCTGTTAAGGGGTGATTAATTGAATACTGAAAATTAACATTTCTCCTTTTGACCCTTTAACCTTGTTCAGTTATATTACTTTGACACAGTATTAAATCTCTATCTTATTTGTACCTACCATCAAGCTTGTAAAAGCTAAACCCAGCAGCAATACATTTTTTCTTTTAAGAAATGTGCATGATTGAAAGGCTAAAGAAAGCTGCTATCTCATGTTCTTTATAAAAGTTCTCTTTATGATTTCAAAATGACAAGAAATATGCAATGAAATCCAGTGATAAAATATCTGAAAATGTCTGAAATACTGATAGTAACTAAGGTGCTTCAGCATCCTCCTCCTTTAAATATCCCCATCTTTGAGGGGATATATCATCTTACTTCCAATGAATCCTGCAAAGTCCATGAACAGAACAAACTCTATATACACTAACATAACACCAAATAAGATGGAATAAGATTCTGGCACTTCTTTTCATTCCAGAACTGAGAATAATAACAAAATCAAACAAAGACTTCACTGGAAGTACCCAAGTATTCAAAATCCAAAGGAAATCGAGTAGCTTTTGGAGATAAAAAGGCCACAGTGTCAATCACAAAATTTGACCTGCCAATACAGAACTGACCACTGATACTCCTACACAAACTGAAAAGATTCATAATGTCAATCAGAGGAAAAATCCTTTAAACATTTGCTAGCACTTTTCAGGCTGCTTTTATTGCCTTACATTGATAAGTACACCTCACACAGGCTTGAATTAGTTATACTGCAATTAAGGTGTCGAAAGCAGCCTCTGAAATGGGCATCTATTAACTCTTTCAATAGTCTAATTAGGACTGCAAAACAAGGAATACATCACAAGGCAATACACATTTCAGCCAGTTAAAAGCAGTAGCTGGCTGAAATTGATATAACATTACTGCAAAAAATCTTGGAGAGAAATTCCATCGGAAGCGTAGAAGTTAAAGGCAATTATTTTAAAGAAACACTTAGCAAATTAAAAAGTTTAAAGACATAAATTCTTCACTAAAGTCATCTTACTTGACCCTTTCACATAAATTCCTAGGGGATTTATTCAAGTGCTTCTGCAATCAAGTCACTCCATGCCAATAAGGTACAGATTTAGCCTGTAAATATTCTTCCCCTAGAAAAGCTGTTTTCCAGCTTATACCACCAAAGAGCCTCTCTGCCATTCATCCAGCAGCTGAGATCTCTCCAGTTCACTTCATATTTGGTTGAGACACTTTTCCATTAGAAAGCTAAGTGAGAGCAAGCCCATATTCAGTTGTTTTCAAAAGGCAGTGCTTGCTAGGACCACGCCTATGTGGATAAACTCGTGTTATGCATTATTCTCTTCCCACAGCAATCAGGGCAGGGTTGGTACTTTGAGCAGCAGGATGAGTGATGGCCCTGCTGGTATATCAGTGTCTCAGAGGCTTAGGGAAGGGCTAAGCAGAGGGACAGCTTGTGTACCAAACACTGTCACCACTGCTCCTACCGCGCACAGGGACAACCTCAGAACACCACACACCTGGAATTTAACTGCCTTTGGCCTTTTCAGGTTCTCAAGTTCAGGATTTAACTGCTTGGCTGCATTAGGAACAGCAGGAGGTGAGCAGTTAAAACCCCTTAAAAGGCTTTGAAAGCTAAACGTTAAATGTTCAGGTGTCTGTCTGCAATTCAGCAGCTGGCAGGAGCGAGGGCAGGCTGAGGAGTGAGGGAGCAGCTACTGCAGGAAAGGGGACAGGAGAACACATGAGCTAAGTTTGGCTGCTGTAGAACCAACAGCTCTAAAAAGACATTGAGGAAGAGTCTGGCAGCTCCCCCTTCACGCCTCATTACACAGGGCACTGCTCTTCTGCAGGGCTTCCCAGATGTGGCAAAAGTTACTGAGGTTTCCCAGGCAGCAGTTTATTCTGCTCTTCCAAGGCAGTTTCATTTGGGATTATTGCAGTTTGGCTTGGCCTTTTTTGCCCACTGCACTCTGCAATTTGACACTGAGCCTGTAAAACTGCCTGAGCAGCTTCCAGCGCAGGGTGGATCCTGCAAGCATCTCTGGCAGGAAATCAGCAGCTGGAAGGCCTGCAGTGCTTGTCATGGCCAAGGCCAGCCTGTGAGCTGGGTCTCAGGGACACTTAGAGCAAGGAGGATGCCTTCCAATGTAACACTTCTTAAATCCCAGAGAGGTGACATGTCATTTCAGTGGGGTAATTGTAATAAGTCAGCCCAGACTCCATATTCTTCATTCAGGAAAAGCCAAATCTTTATTCTCACAACTCATTTTACACAGTTTTTACAGACCCCGTGCTGTGTGCAACTTTAATTGGTTAATAGCTTTCTTGCCAATTACTCTTTTGGTTAGTAAAAGGTGTTCTTTTGTCTATCAAATCTATTATATTATTTACATATTTTCTTTACTGATTCTCATGGGATAAATTCCTTGTTATTGCAGGTGCATTTGTTTTTCAACCCAGCAATAGGTTGTTATGCTAACGAGTTCTCATACCATGATTGTTTTCACATGGGAATTTGCAAATTACTAAGAAGTGACAGGCTAACTTTGGCAATTTAGCAGAGCAGGCCTGATTTTATGAGGCCCTTTTTTTACAATTCTTCTACCTGTCTGTGATAGTAATTATCTCAGTTGCAGACAAGTCTGTCCACTCCCATGCAGTGTCTACATTCCTCCTCCCACTGCCTTGGAGCCTGATTTGCCTCTGGCCAACACAGCTCAAATATTTTCTTAGTCCTTGTAATAATTTGTAAATTAATTCTCCTGATTGATGCAGACTTCTGGATGCTGGGAGCAAGGCTGTAAAATTTGGGTTGAAGTACAAATTCAGGTGGTTGTTGCAGAGCAGGTTCCTGGGAAGATCACAGCAGAGACCCCACCGTGGCCACTCCTGCTGAGAGAGCTGGTTACTCTCTCAGTTGTTCAAGGACTACTGAGATGGCCAGGAATGAATCCCAACACAGGAGACATTTGAAAGTGCAAGATATGGCTCCTACAAATAGGGAGAATTTGTTTGTGTCTGTTGTAAAAAGGGAAGGAAACCACCAAAATACGAAAAATTAGGCATAATTTCCATGGTTATTTTACAGCAGAAAAATTCTTTTGGGCAGTTTTTTATAGTGATTTCTAAAGACCTTTGGCTCCATTCAGTGTCACATATATATATATATATACTCCTTTGAGAACACAAATGGATTTTATTTTAACTACTATTTTAGTAGCTTTTCTCATTGCTAAAGGAAACATACACGTTTTTAAATCAAGGATTCCCTCCCACAAACTTCTATCACTAGAGTGGCAGTCTCAGACACTTGGTGGTAAAATGAAATGTCTGGGTTAGTTAAAATCCTTAATGAGTTCAGGGCCAGGTACAGCTGTGACCCATGAAAGCTGTAAGACAAAACCAGCTACTTGGCTGAGTAAATCTTCACCATCAGAACAGAGCTCAAATTGACAGGTTCCAGTTGATTTCCCTCCCCAATCCCCATTAATTACAAGCTCTTTTAATTACTACATGCACGGAGGGGTGGAAACAACAAGATTTAATTACCAGGCTCCCACCAAGAGTGACCCAGCCTGGCCACTGCAGCAGGAGCTCTCACAAAATACTGCTCAGTAACACAGCAGGTCTCCAGCATGGCAGCATCATCCTCTGGCACTCAACCCAAGAATGCAGCTGCTGGTGGAAGCAGAGACACCTCCTTTCTGCCTGTTCAAAACAAAGGGTTGGCACAGCTGGAATGCTGCTGATGGCAAGGAAAACCCTTGCAGCTTTCCACATGGGCAACGTCCATACTGATTCTCTCTCTACCACTTCTCAGCCTCTCTTCTCCTAACTTCCCAAAAGGTAGGGTAGAAAGTTCAAGTGTTCCAGGAGTGTACTTTTCCCCTCCTGAAACACAACCATGGCTGGTGTCTAAAGTGGACTTGGGCAAGACCAGAGCCCCTGCTGGAAGCTCAGCACCCTGGGAGCAGTTTTACCTGGGAGGGAGGCAGCAGGAACACACACACCCCCAGGCCTCAGCCGTTTTCACTAGAGGAGACCATGCCCAGAGCCCTGAAGAAGAATGAACAGCCCTGGTGGGTCCAGCTGCCCTGACTCAAAACAATCTGTAAGTGTTAAATAGTGGAGGAGAGGGACCAAACACATCAAACATAGCAAGGCATGCAGAAAACAGAAACAACACAATTTTATTTTCACTTTTACAGCGTGCACAGGCACACCCCACAAGCAGTAACAACCCCCAAAGAAAAGGCAGGGAATAATATGGATTGAAACAGGGACCCAACACTGCTCAGCCCCTCTGAACAGGGCCTCCAGTCCAGCTGCAGCTGTGTTGAGAAAACTCTGCCCTGCAAAAGTTCCAGGTGAGCTTCAGGCAGCAGCTTTATGGGTCCCAAACTGCAGCGTGATAAACAGCGTGTACAGAAGCCACCACAGTCTAGCAGGAAGGATATTAAGACCTTCTGGTAAAGAACTTCAGCAAACACTTAGTCAGCCTGAATTTATGATCTGATCCTTCAATTCTTGGCTCCAGAAGTGACTCGCCCTTGGCTCCTTCATACAAGCTGTGCTCATTCCTGAGTATGGCTTCTGGAAAAGACAGACAGGAACTCAGCTGAGCACCAGCTCAAAACTTTCAGCTGCTGCTTTACTTAACTGTTTCCTATTAATTCTTTCTTTAAAAAATAGGGGAAGAAAAGTGTTAACTTCCTGTATGAGCAAGGAGAAGAACCAGCAATAAAGGCCGATAAAAGAATAATTTAGAGCTGTGAACTCAAATCAATAAAAAAACTGGAGATCTGTTCAGTCACCACCTCCCAGAACTGAGGAGAATTAAAAACCAATTAAAAACTACACATCTGCCTCCAAATCAGTCAATTGAAAAGTGAAGGACAATTATAGGGCAATGATTGTCAAGAGAAAGTGGATCTTCCTGGACTACTTTTTATGGCTCATCATATAGCAATTACTAACAAATAAAGTAACCCAAAATCACCATGTTATAAACCAGAGGGTCCAGTTTTAGAAAGCAACAGACTTATTGATCAGCTCAGAACGGTTTGCATTTGATTCATGAAACTGTGCCTCAGGTTGCCAAGAACAGAGCTGCTCCTTAATTAATAGTAATGAGCACCAGCTCAGAAGCCTCACACTTACAGGAGCCCAAAGGGGCACCAGCTGAAGCAGGAATCTCAGTGGGCAGCTTTTATCCAGCCAGAAGCAGAAGCACAGAGCTTAGTGAGAGACAGTGTTTACAAAAGATGCATTAATGATCTCTGATGTTCTTTCATAACATCTCTAGCAGTGCCAGAAATAACATCTTTTTGGGCTTTAGCAAAGCACCACAGCTCATCAACCTGCCCGAGAGGGGCTGCATCCCTAATTTTCACAGCCACAACTTGTTAATAAGCTATCAGAGAGCAGTGAGCAAGCTCATTGTACCTGAGAAATAAAATGCATTTGTTTTTCTGTGGCAGAACCTTCTGGTAAGGAGGAAAAAGCTGTCCCCAGTCATGACTCATTAACATGATGCAAAAGCATTTAGA
The DNA here is from genome assembly GCA_013389925.1 of Aegithalos caudatus. NCBI lineage: Eukaryota > Metazoa > Chordata > Aves > Passeriformes > Aegithalidae > Aegithalos > Aegithalos caudatus. Next base: position 492,992 of record WEIU01014319.1, read on the forward strand.
AACACAGACAGCAAGTCCACTGAATGCTCAGGTTAGGCAGGAATCATTCCACTTTGGTTTAGGACACCCAGCATCAGCTCTTTGCATAGAGCAGATCACTTGCTTGGAGAATTAAATCCACCAAAGCACAAGTGGTGATGCCAGGTCAGAATTTTGTCCCCAGCTTCATCCCCACCAGCTAAACTCCAAGTCTACCACCGAGTCTGACATTCAGCAGCCTGCTTGGCTCAAAGTGCTGGCACCCAAAGAGGTAAAAGGAGCATCTTGTAGTCAGGGCACTCATGTCAGTGAGCTCCTTGAGAGTCCCTAAGGTGCTGTTCAGCTGGCAGTGAAACAAATGGAAATATCACCTGAATGAATGGCCAATGCTGTGCAAAGTAAACAGAGGCTGAACTGGCTTCCATGGAGCATCTGAGGCACTGAGACAAAAAAAGGTAAACCGTTACCTTTTTTTAAAACTGACCAACTATTTTCTTCAATCCCCCTATTTAGAGGGAAAAAGTAACAGCCATTTCAAAGTGCCAAGAAACCCTCTGTACCTTTCAAACCCCTCGTGAATCACACCCACATACATTCACACGTTGCTAATCCTTTCCATGAATCTGGTCCAACACCAGGTGATCCAGCTGCAACCTTTTAGCTAAATACCTCAGCAAAGAGCACCATGCACCTCAGGGCTACAGCATCTCTTCCAGAAACTTCCCCAGCAGCTGGTTATTCACAGCCTTGTCTGCAGTGCAGTGCAGGGAGTCCCCTCACTCTCCCATGCACCTTGAGAATCCTGGCTCCCACCCCTGGGAGTGCCCTGTGTCACACATGTGAAACGGCCAAAGAGGGAGTTGGGATCTGTCACCCACCAGTATGATGCCTATCAAAGGCAATTCCCTTCCAGAACCCTCCAGAGATGTGGATCTTTGCACCAGAACAATGCTGCCCTGATCTGCCTGCAATGTGCAGTTCCCTCCTGTCTAACACACTCCCAGGGCTCTCAGAAATCTCAGCCTCTGCAAAGCATCAGCCCCCAGACCACAAAACATGCCAGAGAAGCACAAAATTGAGAGAGGTCCTGGGCTGAGGGAGGGAGTTTCCTTAACTCCCAGCACTGGTACTGCTGGCCACGTTGAGCACTGAGATTCATTGGGTCAGTCATGACAAGTGCTCACTGTGCTCCCCAGAGAGCCAAGGCACCAGTGTGCATCCAACCCAAACTGTACAACTGCTGAACAAAGTAACAAAGTCTGCAGGACATCCAACACTGGGCAAGTGGCCAGGGATTTCCATGTACCTCCCAGCATGGCAGAAAGGCACCTTAGCCTTGTGCAGCTAAAAACCCAAATAAAACAACAAAAGAACCCAAAAAAAAATCAACCACAGAGTCCGTGTCAGAATAAATGGTTGATTCTGGGAAATGCTCTTGTTTGAGCCACAGCCATTAACTTCCAAAAAAAAAGAAAAAGACAAGGCACAGCTCAGTGCAGAGCTGTCAGCAGCTGGGCCAGCTGCTCTGGGAGTAAGGGCTGTGCATTTCCATCAGATCTCACTCAGGTGCCCTGCCATGGCAGCAGGCTCAGCTGCAGCCAGCCAGAACACAGGCAGGTGCCAAAGGTGTGCTTGAGAGGTCAAGCATGTTTTAATGGAGCAAATTAAAGGAAGAAAATAGAATATATTCTATTCTATACAAAATAGAAGCTTTATCAAAGCTGCAGCTTCAAAGAGACTTATAAATAGCTTATTTAAAATTAATTCAGACAGTGTGTGCTTCATTTAACCACCCAAAGCTGAGAATTAATTATTCCCACACCTTTGATAGCACAGAGGCTGACAATAGGGCTTTGGACAGCAAGGGAACATCTCTGAGGAGCAGACTCGGGACATTTCCTTGGTTCCACAAGTAGCAGGTTAATTCCCTGTCAGTCTGCACTCTGCTGTTGAAAGGTTTCTGTCCTCTGCAGTTAGGCAATGAAAAGACAATCTCAGTAATGCCCATGGCTCACTAGGGAAGAGAGGAACAAAGAAGTAGCTACCAATAATTAAATCACAAAGTACAAAGACCAAACGTAATCTACGACTGACAGGAAAAGAGGCAAGGTGATATGGAGATCAAAAGCTGGCCTAAGTAAATTAGCTGCAGATGGCTTTAAAACAGAGAGGAAGAGAAACAATTCAGAGTTATTTAAGTTACTGGGCTGGTACACTTATAATTACAAAAAAAAAAAAAAAAAAAAAAAGACATCACACATAAAAAACAAAAAAAAAAAAAAAAGGAATCTACACATGTAAACAGCTAGAACACCATACAGATGCATGACAGGCAAGAGTGTGGACATGTATGAAAACATCCCAGGGAAATAAAGAAAAAGGTGTGTTTGGGTTGAGCTACTGTGCATTGTCATTGAGCTGGGACAGGGATAGTTATGAACATAGGTAGTCTGCTATTGGCCTGGAAGTTACTGCAGTCTCAGATAAGTCTGCACTGGATCCTGCTGCCCTGTCCTTCCTCCAAGAGATTTTACAAGATTTGATGTTACAGCTTTCCCCCACACCTCCACTAATGCAGCATCCTCCTGCCCCTCAGCAGCCACTGCCACACCTTCTACACTGACACAAGGCAGCACCACCTTCCTGCTCTTCAGAACGGGGGTAGATACCAACAATAACCCACACTATAGTATCTGTGGAACACAGGAGAAAAAGCCATCACTACTTCAAAAAAATCCAACCAAAACCCAAATAACTCCCTCTGCTGGACTCAGTCTGAAAAAATGAATTATGTTACACAATGGTATGAAGCACAACAGTCCTGAAAGGTGACACACATCCAGCAGCAGTATGTTTGCTGAGTACCATGTTGTATTTCTACAGAGCTAACATATATAAAGCCCTGATTTCTTACTGCTAAAATTAACATAAATCATCATTTAAGTGTGATTTGCTTGCTATCAGTTAAAATAAAGATTCTGTCTGAGAAGAGCAATGAGGAAAAAATTTCTGAATAAACGCTATAAAGGAAAAATTGTATGTGAACATGGGGACAGGCTAATGGGGACTCAGTTTATCCAAAGGGTCAGAGGGACATTTTTAAACTGTTGCACTGGGTTATTAAGAAGCTTTTCCTTATGTACTGGAACAGAACTGCTAGTAAAATAAAAAATGTTGACACCAAGGTGTCGCAGAGCTACAGGTCAAACAAACAAGAGACTCCCAATGAAAACACCCAGGTCTAACACATCACTAATTTAATTCCCTGAAAAATTGCTTGCTCATATCTATCTCAATTCAGGCCAGTAATGTGCAATTAGTAAGTTCTTCTAACCTTATTTAACACTTGCTCTACTTAAAGAAATCTTTTCTTTAAATTAAATCTGATCACAACAGGCCTCGTCTTTCATATGAATAAAATCTGAATAAAGTTTTGACCCCAAGCACAAGTGATGACTCCCACTGCTGAAGGTCTGAGGAGGAAGTGTCACCTACCAGATATGAAATTCAAGGTACCATATGAGCAAGTAATTATTTCTTTTTAAAGATATAACAGAAGTATGGTCAAGAAATCAGGCTCATTTAAAACACAATGAAAACAGGACCCAATATGGTGACTGATTTCTGCTTACTTCATCGGTGTTATGCACAGGAAAGTTTACACACAATTAAACAGGAAAGTAAATACACAGAGAGAAGTTCTCCTTGAGTAATTTTCTAACAGTGACCACCAGCACAACTAATTGTGTTGGTGTAGTGAAATGATCATTTCTTCCCAGCAGGATTTGCTCTGCGGGGTCTGTGCACTGAAAGAGCAGTCAAAGATTTCTTTTGGGGCTTGGAGTTGCCAACACATTGGAGCATTCAGTCTTTATCTCCCATCTCTCTTGTGGACTTCCCACACGAGCTGAACGATAAATACAGCCAGCTGGAACAAGACAAGCCTGTCACAGAGACCAAGCAGGGAAAACAACTAATGTATATTCCAGTTCAAATTACACAGATCCTTCACGGGAGGTTTCCAGTGCCTGTTTAACCTCCTCCACCTCCTAACAGCTGATTGCTGCTCCCCACTGAGCACCGTTGCTCCTGCTGGCTGGAAACAAGAAATCAGCAGTGCTCAGTTTGGGGCTGGCCATGGGAGCGAGGAGGAGACGGGGGGAAAGAGGGGGAAAGAGGGGGAAAGGAAGGGGAAGGGGAAGGAAAGGNGAAAGGAAAGGAAAGGAAAGGAAAGGAAAGGAAAGGAGCTGGCAGGGCCGGCTGCTTGCCTTGCACTGCCCTCTGCTGTCACACCGGGAACATAATGGTGAAAGCACCGACTCTCGCTGAGCTGAAGAGAAAGGGAACGGACGTGGATATTTCTCCGCGGGATTTTTCCCACACAAAGCATTTCATCTTATCCACCTGCCTGCTATGAATTTAAAATTTAAGTAATAATCCTAAGTGTTGTCTTCTTCTGTTAGTAGAGCTCCAAGTGCTTTACTGAGAAAACATACACTATCAGATTTTAGGGTTTATCCTTCAGACACTGCCTAAAACATGTTTGCTAAGGCCTGGGTAATTGGTACTGAGCTTAGAACACTTAGCACAACACAGAGACCCATGCTCCTATTTACAGTAACAGCTGAAAAGCTCTTCTAATAACATTTATCATGTAGCCATAATTGTATTTCTAACACCGCTCCTCAAATTTGCTAGTTTGTTCCTGCACTAGCACTCTGCAGGATGGGACACAAAGAAACATTAAAAAAACCCCGATGCAGTGTTCTTCTGTGTCACTACACAAGAAGTGTAATACAGCTCTGTGAAATAACCTTAATGACCCTTTTTTTCCTTTAAAATAAATAAATTTCTGGGAAATCAGACAATACTACTTGACAGAATAATAACTCACAAATATAATCTCTTGAGAAAATGAACAATCTCAAAGCAGCTCAAAAAAGTGTCATTAGAAGCACATTTTAAAGGAAATATGTATTTTTTCATGCCTAAATATAAACTCCAAACATAGAGTATTTTTTTAGTGCCCTGTATATCTCAGAAATGCCACACACAGAGCTTTTAACAGCCATTAATCTAATGCTCACACACAGATCCTAACTAATTCCTTTGAAGTCGTGAATTGAATACTGGGATGAAAAGCACATGATTGGCAGAGAGCTCGTGCACCATTAGGCTTCCTGCATGGGAATAGCAAATCTGCAACAGCTTATAAGCATATGGTTTGAACATCAGACTTTCTAGAAACATAAGCTCAGATGCTGGCAGATCAGCTCAGCCTGACAACCTTCTGCTGTGTCCTGTGGAAACAACTGCTTCCCTACTCCTGCCTGATCCAGCAGCTCACACAAGGGGCTGTCCCCTGGCTGGGGGCTGCTGCCTCACCCCTGGGGACAGGAAAACACAGCAGCAACCCTCAGAAACTACACAGCAGAGAGACAAAGCAGGGCTGTGCTCAGTGCTGCCTGCAGCAGGCTGTCACACAGAATCACTCGGCCAAAGGTGGGTGCAATTGAAAAGGAAGGGTCCCACAAACTCACAACTGTTTGTATGAACATGATGAACACCTTAGGGATCCTCCTGGAAGATGGGGCCACTGCTCCCCATCACCCCATGAGATTGCCAATGTGCTGTTTGGGATACAGATTTCCATGAGGACTACTGTGGGCCAAATATTTCTGAGACTGAGAATTGCTAGCTCTTACCAAGGGAAACTTTTCAACAGTTTTCCTTTTTCACAAACAACTTTCTGTAAACAATATTCCTTTCCCATAACAGCCTCTCTCCCAGTGTTGTTTGCTATTTCTCTTGCTTAACCAATGGAGAGAGGTGTCAATCCTATAATGTGCCTATAATGTGTCAGACCAATAATGTGCCTTTTTTAGAGCAGCATGTTATAAAAAGACTGAATGAATTGTAAATAAAGCCTTCTGATTCTCTTCTGCCTGCTGACTGGAGTCAAGCACCTTTATTTCATGTTCTACCACGACAGATTTCTTTACAGAGCTTCAGAGAACTTTTTTGCTGTGCCACATGTAACTCACACAGAGAAATCATTCTCTCTCATTTACACTTCATGAATTCCTGCAAATAAAATGCCATGAAACTCTTCTGAGATGGAAATTCACTGGATCTAATAAAAGACTCTCAACAAGGTCCACAAAACTTGCATGCAAGGAATTTAAAAAATTTCCTTTAAAGGCTCCTGAGCAGGCAAACGCATGAAGATTAACACAGTGTTCAAGAAAATAAGGGTGGACTCGTTTCCTCAGGGAAATTTTTTTCATGCTGTCAGCATAGAATCTTGCAAGCCTTGACTTTGCTAACTAACACTGGTACTATTCTTATTTTATTTATGAGGAAACGAAGGCAGAGAGATTAACGGTAGCATGGAATAATTAGTACAGTTTGTCAAATTGAGTAGCAATTAAAATGGAATTGTGGGAATAGCTGGACCTTTGTACTACTCAGCATTGAAATTTATCACAGCAAATGATCCAAGTCTTTAAAGCCTCATAGGTTTTATATGCATATGCTTCTGATATAGCTAAATTAGTATATTTACCACCCCTAAAACAATCACTGTGTACACAAAGGGTGCTCTGATAATCATGAGGAAATGATGGAATGCACAGGCTGCTTTTCAAGGGTGCCTCTAACTGTAGCACACAAGATAATGATGTTATCAGGTCTCGTCAGAATAAAATCTAAATAATTCTTTTGATTGGAGAGGTGTTGAGAACCACATGTTGTCAGAACGTGAAGCTCCACTGAAATCTAAATGCTTCTCGCAAATTTCTGCATTTCTACGGAATTTTCTGAAAAAACCCAAACCAAGCCAAACCAAAGTGAGGTAACTGATGGAATGTCCCATGTCTACAACTGGTTTTGAACACCTCTCATCTTGGACTATTTCAGGGGCTTGCACTGTTAACAGGCTTTGAAAACCAACCTCTGTCATAAAATGCTTTCAACAACTGATGTGATTCTCAGAGCCTGGGAGGGAGGGAAGCATTTTAAACAGCTCAGAAGGTGTCAGATTGTGCTCTGCTTTGGAATAACCAAATTCAAAATCTTTCTTAAAACAGGGTTCGTGGCAAATTACTTCTGCCTTCAGCATCTTACTAAGAACTCAGACTGCATTTTCAGTGAGGACTTGGAGCAAGGCTTGCAGGGCATCCCACATATTGTATGAGACCTGAGGGCTCATACTGCCTGTGGCTTCAGAGAAAGCTATTAGAAATCCTAACAGAAATCCACCCTTTTAGCTTTCAGATTGACTGATTAGCACTAAATATCAGAGTAACTCATTTTTAGAGCTGGAGCATTTATGCTTAGTGCCTTCTACTACAAGCCAATTCTTGTTCCAAACAGCAGGTGATATCCATAACCCAGGGCAAGCAGCAACTGCACCAATCTGGCTGATCTAACAAATAGACTGATATTAACTTGTCTTTGGTTCAGCTGTACTCAGTGGTGCTCATCAAACCCCCAGACATTTCTGTCAAAGGTAAGGTGCCAGGGGTGTTCATTCTGGGTTGCAAAGGAAGGGAAATGTCTCTCTCACCCTCTCCCCACGTGTAGCATTCTGCCCAACAGCAATAAAGCAGCTCTGCTCCAGAGTCAGGAGAGCACTGCCCTCAGGTTACACAGCAGCAGATTGCTCACCACTGCCAGGAGGCCTTTGCCTCTGCATGAGGAAGACAGGGAAGCTGTCAATCACAGCTTTTAGGCACACTATTCCCACAGTCATTGCATCAGCTGTTTAACACCTGATAATCACATCAATAAGGATTAGACATCCCTTTACCCAAGAGGACTAACTACAATGGAGGATTCATTCACACTATCTTCCTTCCTTCTTGGGAAGGAAGTTCAAATCTTCTTGGTTTGAACTTGGAAACTGTGCAGTTCTTTCCATCCCCAAAACCCATGCAGATTTTCAAAGGCCATCTTGAAGCTAACATTAGGTTAAAGATTACAAGTGCCTGCCTGCAGTACATTTAAAATGCTCTTACTTTAAACTATAGGATTTTCCTCCCTTTTTGATCATAATTTCAAACTTGAACTTCCATCTACTGAAATAGGTCAGATTAATTAATGAAATTTCCTTTCATCTGAAGAACAGCCAACCATTCAAACCATAGGCAAAATACTGACATACAATTAGGACTTGCATACTTGAACAAGTTGTTTCATTCGGACTTCTGTGGGGAAATAACTGTCTTAAAGTATCTTATAATAATGATTTTAACTTCTTAAATACATAAGACAACTAATAAATACTCTAACTGCACTATAGGTATCATAACATACCTTTAAGAACTAGCCATGTCAGTCCATGTTCATCTGCAATCAATACACTAAAATGTTTGGCTTTTCTGTGTCTTTTTTCCCCTCCTCTTCTTTTTTCCTTTAGTAACAGTCTCATGCTAAAAGCCTGCCATTTCTGTTGGAGAAAGACAATTTCAAGGAAAAAATCCACTGTAAACGTAGTCCTAACCTCTCTGTCCCCCTAGATTTTCTGTCTACAGTTCTGCCTACATTTTGCACAATGACTCGACAAAACATAGAAGCGAGTAGTCAAGAGAAAGAGAAACTTATTAGAATTATGACTTTTATTTTTATTCACTAGAGCAACATTGAGGAAAAGAATTTTTACATACAGTTTTTTTAATTAACTTTACAAGCAAATTCCAATATACAGTATTTACTCTGGCCTGGGTTAAAAAACCAAAAACAACAAAGCAGATAGTAAGGGTACCTCTTGTTTTAGCTAGTACTGAATTGAAGATTTTGCTACGCAGGAGTAACATTGGTTTTATGGTGGTGCTTTTACAATTAAGTAGGCAGGGAGCAGCTTTACCATAACAGTGACTGAATTTCCTTGACAGCACAGTTGTAAGATGACTATACTGAGCCCTACCACCAGGGTCACATTAAATCCACTCTGCTCAGAAAAAGCCTCTGTAATGAGATAAGGAACAGCTATCCAAGAACTGATTTCCATTTGTATGGCAAGAAAATGTCCATATTAAAAGGATTATGTGCTGTGCAAAACCAGAAATACTTCCCCCCCACAACATGCAAGCTACCCCAGTATGACACTTTAGGATGTGCATATGGCTGTGACATGCAGACAAAGGAAATCACGCGAATGGTGTTCAGTTTCCAGGCATGGCTACAACAAATCAGCATTTAGATCAAGGATGAAATGAACTGTACTGACCTATGATGCAGTCTAGTTGCTATGCCTACTCTCACTGCTGCAAGATGGAAAGTTGAGGAACCGTTTTGGTTGGTTTTTTTGGAACTGTATCAAAACTGCGTCGTTTTGGATTTTCAGGGCCTTTGTAATTATTTCGAGAAAGTTGGGGAGATAATATTGCACTTCTTTTCTCAAAACCGTATTCTGGGACCATTACTGTGTAAGAGCTATGCTAGTCCTAGGGAAATGTTACCATTGGCTTTGATTGGCAGTAGGAAGTGCTAGCTGCAGGGAAGGGGAAGGTAACAATGATCCGGCTGTATCATCAGTGTTAGAACTCCACGGTTAAATTAAAGTCATTGCACAACAAAAACTCAGTACACTACATGAATACTTTTAAACATGCTAGAGTGCATATCCATCCTGTGAAAGTGATGTGAGAATACCTTGGAAACAGCAACACTACCGGGGAAATTTGTTTCAAACAAAAGCCACACACAGCAGGAGGCATCTAGATTATTTTAGGCACAACTCCAAGCAATAAAGCTCATTTAAAGTGCAATTCTGTTCTTTTCTTTTGTGTTTATTCACTTGTTAAAATGCGTAATTGCCTCTGTACGCACGTACTGAACAGTAGTTTAATACTTTTGTGAATATTGCACAAAAGAATGAGAAATCAAAACAACAAAAAAAAATGGCAATAGATCAGTTTTATAAACCTAAAAAAGACCCCTGAAGATATCAAACACTTAAATGTACGCATTTTGGATAATCTGCACCTGTACTGACAATGTATCTGCACCTTCCATAAGGGAGATATGATACCTGTAAATACTCACTTAATCCCACCTGACAAGCACTCTCAGTGCCCTCTGATCCATCACTCCCCAGTCCCCATCTTTCACGAGGTGAGGTTTCAAACCCCACTCCACCACTTCTCTCCCAGCTGCCCATCTCCTGACAGGCTTTGTCATACTCTGGACTTACTATACGTGCAACAGAGCCTTCCCTGGTAAAGTCTGAAGAGCCCAAACATGCAGGTGTCTTAGAGGGATGCGAGGTTAGCAGCTGAACACAAACACAAGCCAGGCTAGCATCTGTCCCATCCATGATCAAATCCTGCTGGCTCCAGCTCAGTGTCTCACTAATCTGTCAGAACAAAACGGGGAAATGCTATAAAAAAAGGACTATCATCTACTTACGTTCCTTTAGTATCTATATACACACCCATATAAATATAACACTCTCTTCTGGAAAGAAAAATTATGAACTGTCTTTTTAATAAAAACCTTGATCATCTTGATATCCTTGGCTTTATTTGCTTTGATCGTCTCCTTAATTTTCAGTAAAGGTGCAGATACGAATAAAGGTGTAGATATCTATGCTTTTAAATGTAAACATAAAAATTGAAACATCACTAAATCAGGCTGGCAATACCTCCAGGATAAGAAGCAGAAGATGATGAATTTCTGCCAATAACATTAGTTGAAAATTGTACTTTTACACAAAATCATATACAACTAACAATAAAATCAGCTTCTCTTCAAGGAAAGTAAACTTAAAATACACACCTTCCATAGAAATCTATATGGACCAGAAAATGAACAAGGAACCTGATCATTCTCTCAGCAGTCTTTAAACTCCTGAGAAACACTGTTAGCTGCCAGGAGCTAGTTTTGGGGAATATAAAAAGTGAGTTTTATTTATTATTTTTAAGTAAATATGTACACTAAATATCACTAATTCAATGCTTTTCATGGAAATAAATTATTATCAGAGCATAATTGCTACTGCAATCTCAAGTTTCTGGTTTCTGATCCTATAAATAATTAACATTTATTTGTCTTGTTATGTCTTGCTTACATTGTCATCGCCTCAGTTCACAGAACGTCCTGCAGGTCCCTGATTTCAGACTGATGTAAATAGTTCTGAAAAAGAATCTTCCCCTACCCATTTCCCCCCTCCAAGCTTTTGATTCTTCCACTTTATCGTCAGTTAAATAAAATTACAGTGTGAGAAATCCAAAATAATTCTTGAATATCAACTCATACTGAAAACTCAGGTGAGATGACTCTTTTTTCCTTCACCCAACTGAGGTATCCATCAGGATACCTCCAGTTAAAGGGCTTAGATTATAGAAGCTGAATATTGAATTCATTTATGAAATGTCTACACATACTCACTTTAATTCTCTCAAAGAAAATACTGTAATATGTCAATGTCCTACAGCCAGAGCCTAGAACAAACTAACACTGTTGCATTTTACTGAGATTATGTGCTCTTCAGGAATTCTGATCAGATTCTGAGCCAAGTTGTTGCAACAGCCTTCTGCTGCTGATTTAAAACAAACTCGAGAACAGGAAAATAAAAAACCCAACCAGTAACATCCAGAGAGTCACAGGAAAGATGGGAAGAATTGGAGATGGGACATAACATCAAATTTCTGGAAAACTTCTTCACTGGATATGGGCACATGTAACTCACATCATTCGTGTCATGGTCCCAGAGTGCACCAAGACTACTTTGAGAAAAAATACTTCTCCTAGAGAGCACAAAAATGTAAATTTTTTGTTAATGCTTAATTTCCCCAAAAAGCTCCTTACCAGTTATCATGTACTTCTTCAGAAATTAAAAAAAAAAAAACAAACCAAACCCAAAGCCAAATAAAGCCCCCAAAAATCACATTTGAAAAACTCTTAAGAGTACCAGCTCTGGATTAGGACATAATAGGATTGCTCAAAGCAAATAAGTGGGGTTAATTTTTTCTTTTTTAAAAAATAGTTGCATTTTTAATATAAGTTTTATTCTGTAACATAGTTTCAAATTCTTACACACATGGCATAGTTTGTGCAAAATTTCAAGTCAGGTACTTCAGAGCCTTTCAATATTAAACAGAAATCAATAAATACGAGCAGAACAATAAAAGTTTAAAATATTAATTAAAATGCATGTTGTGCAACCTCAACATAGGTGTTCTGGACCCCTTATTCCCAGAGGCTCCCTACTTACCAATTCCTAAGAGCCTGCATTGGAAGGTTTGGACAAACATCCTTAGCACTGCATTTCAAGAATCTACCCGGTAATGTGTCTATTCAACACAATAAAAACATACCACAATCATTTAACAAATGAGGATGTTTAAGCGAGAAGATTGGTTTCACCCTGTGAAATCTGCCTAACGTCTGTGAACAGTGAAAACGGGATAAAGAAAGAACAGAGCAACTTCAGATTACAGCAAAACAAAACAACACAACCCACCCGACCCATCAGATTAAATAACATTAAATATGTCAGTCTTGAGAGAATGATAAATACAAGGATTTTTGCATAGGCCTCTGGAATACAGAGTCAGAATTATGGCCAATAAAACATCTGCTAGTCGGTCTAATTTTCTACCACTCTGACCTATCGAGTACTCAGAACCAAAAAGGTTAGACAGAACAGCAATTTCATCATCTAATAACTCAAACAGAGGTAAGAAATAATTTCTGCCATCCTGAAATAAATAGTGCAGCATTCTGGCATTTGTGGTCACCACAGATTAATTACTAAGGTTGCAATACCATCTTTATTACAGACCGACGATAAAATAAAGCACTCCCAAGAGAAACTGCACAGCTCGTTAACATCGGCAGCCTTAGAACACGGCAGGATGGACAATGCACACCCCACAGAAGATGCAGTTTGGAACAGTGACTCAGATTTGCAGGCTGCAGGTACAGCAGGCTCCGAGGCAGTCACAACACGGGCAGTGGGGTAATGGCATCGTGCGGCGAGACGCGGGAACGGCCTCAGTGCGTCTTTGGTTTTGGGAGGCGGGAATGCCGACCGGAGGGCACGCTGTCCCCGGAATGCAAACCAGCGGAGTGTGTCTGCACGCTTTCCTTTCTCTGCACTGGTGGCCTTGGGATGTTAGACTTTAGGGAGGTGTTCTGAGGCTCTGGAGGTACCGGTGGGGGTTTCTGACTGCTCACTTGCTTGGATTTAAGGAAGGACGTAGTTGGCGGGCGAAGTTTGGACACTTTCTGACTCTGTTTACCCTTCAGGTTATCCTGCCCAGACGGTGGCTGTGGCTGAGTCGAACTACTCGGTGGTAGAGGCTGGCATTCCTGGGAAGCAGCGGAATGATCTGCAGATCGTACGCGAACGGCCACGGTAGGAGGCACTAAAGCAGTCGGGGGTTTCGCCATTCTCCAAGTCTTTGGCTGAGAAGCCTGGTTTGTGAATGAGGTTGGACCTTTCACAGGTAATCCAGTCTGCACCTCTGGAGCATCAGCTCGTGTAGAGCTCTGAAAGTGGGAACGAGGTGGCAGTGTACCTTTCTTATTACTTGCCACCTCGCCAGCGTCTTCAGTGGTTTTGTTTTGCACATTGTCCAAATACGATGCATTTTCACCTTTTGCGTTTAACTGTACGCTTGTTAAAGAGTTTACATCATTCAGGTTGTTTGGGAGAGAGACATTTGCAGCATTTGGATTCTGATGATTTCCATTGTCATGCAGATCTGGTTTAGGATATTCACTGTGGGCCTCGATATGTGGAGTTTTTATTAGTTTTCCCTGGGCGAGGTCTGTGGAATTGGGAAGGCTGCTGGAAGGCTGTAGTACTTGAGGCTGTTGAATAGAAAATAATACAAGAATATATTAGGCAGAGAAGACACCAGATACACTCAGAATCCAACGTGAGATTACTGGATGCTTGATAAGGGCCGCATATCTGGGTTTTTAAATCAAAACTTTGACTTCGGCAAAACAGGATGGGTCATGGGATGCGCACAAATGGAACTCGTAACTGAAGTGGAAAAAAATTATACCAGCACCGAAATAAACAACGAGATAAAGACAAGAAAGAAACAGATCGGCTTGAAAAGGAAACATGAAGAAGGCATGGCTGATGGTTTCACCCAAATCTGCAGGACAGCACAAGAACTAACGTCAGTGCAGATCAATTCTAATGAAGAGCTTGACCCAACGCAGCAGCTGTGTCCAGCTTTGATTTCTGCTCGCTGCATACTGACCTCACTACCCCAGCCCTGTTACTGCACAGGCAGGAAAGGAGTTGAACAGACCATGTGAACTTACAGGCTGTTTCCTTGCCTTCCTGAGGCCAGAAAATCTGGTGGAAGAATGTGCTAATCAGGCTACTGACTAAGCTTAGGTAACTGCTTCATCTTGAAGTGATTTTAAATGAGCTGATAAAGAAACAGAGTTCATGTGAAAGTAGAGACCACACTCTACCACAGTGATAACCATGGAACAAAGAGAACTGTAGAAGATTTTACATTTTATCAGAAGATACAATCTAATCAGACACGCATCAGACAAGAGAATTGCCAGTACCTCTTCTGGGTAATTTTTATGCTCTTTGCTCTGCCCTGTAAAGAGACTTAAAAGATTAATGGTGTACTAGCTTCACAATACATCCTAGACCTGCAACTTGGATACAGATCTTGGAAAATCTGTAATTCATGGTAAACCCCAAAATCTATTAAAACCTAAACTACAGTTTTAGCAGGTTTGGATTATTTTTCTCATTTTCTTTACAAAGGAGGGGAACTGTACTAGCCAGTCATCACTCAGCTACTGGGATTCTTACCAGCTGACAGGTTGCATGTACACAGTAAACAGACTTATTCTGTTTACTAGTGAAATAGAGTAAATAAAAAAGAAGCAATGTTTGTGTTTGGGAGATTTGACTGAAAGTGTCATTTTAATCACTCTCCTGAATTATTCACAGGAGAGTGATTTCTGAAGAAAAAAAAATTATTTGTCTGGTCTTTTTACCTCTTCTTTGATCAGCAGGAAGAATGCAATGATAGCTGTGCATGCCAGATTCCTGTTACATATTTAGTGCCATAGCCCATCTCGGGACTCTTTAGGATTTTCATCTTTTACCTGGCAGGATTACTGCTGAAAACCGAATCCTTCAAATTCCCCATAAAGATTAAAAAAAAAAATAAATAAATTGATGGTTAATGAGAGGAAAATCAGGGTTTCTCAATCTACTTGTTATTTATGAGCAGTTTTTTCCCTTTAGAATGTAATAGTTGTCTCGTAAGCAAAGACAAAATCTGGACCAGTGACATCAGCTCTCAGGGATAGACATGTAAGGCAAATATCCTGAGCAGTCTGGATATGATTGTGTTGAAAAGAGGGAAAAGATTAAAAAATAGGTAAAGCCTCCAAAAGTGGTGTCAAATGAGTACCAAAACATTTTTCCTGATATAACCTAAAACTAGCTTAACTTCGTGAATTCTTCTTAACCATACAATCCTACAGGAAGGAAATGCTAAACACAAGGAGTAATTTCATGCACTGAGAGAGTTACAGCTTAAATAAAATTAGTCCTCCAGATATATTTTCCAGTGCTTATGTTTGGGTTACAGAAGTTATTATCCTTCCAGTCTAGGAGTTGATAGGCAGATGTTAGACAAAATGATTTACTGATTTGAGACCTCACCTGCAAAACCAAAACTGCTAATAAAGAATGCAGAAACCAAAGCAATATGTACCCAATTCCCATGCAAGTACTACAACAATAAATCATATTTTCTAATCCCATATGAAGTTAAAAAAAAAATATTTATAGCCCACAGTATTGTGTCAAATGTGGAAAAACAATTGTCAGAAATTTTTTCTCCCTCAGCTAGGAAGGGTTTCTAAATGCTAGTCTTCAAAAACACAGATAAATATCTAATTCAATCAATAAAAATTCTAACTTAATATAAAATAATTCTAGCAATACTAATCAACAAAATTTAAAAATTGGTTAAGTTACAGAATAAACTAAATTTGTATGGAAAGTTGAGTTAAACACAACCACATCTGAAGTACAACAAAGCCATCAAGGTTTGAATAATGCTATTTTGAATTCTTCTGACAAAGGCTAGGTAGTATTTGAGCTCTTCCCTTTGGCCAATTTTGCATTTTACATACAAAAATAGCTAAATATATGTTTTCCTCATTACCCATAATGACCTCAAAAGGTCTAAGCAGCTTATTACACAGAAAGTTAGTGATGCTAAGGTAGAAAATGGCTATGTACTCAGAATTATGAGGACACTAAAGCTCTGGTATCATCTTTGCCCAGTTGTTTTAAATACTGTACTGCTTTCTAACTGTGTATTTCTACTCAAGATCTGTCCAATTATCACAATGACAGATTTTAATAGCATCAAATTTCTATATGCATTAGCATTCAAAATTACACTAAAAGCAGCAAAATACCACCTGCAAATATGCATGGAACAGTTCACAAGGTATCCAACACTGACAACTGCATTTTTGTCACCCACAGCTCATATCTTTGTACTAAATACAAGTTCTCCTTTTACAAAGAAAGTCTTTGAAATTCTGACCATGTTACTGGTAAAAACAATGAGCCAGCTGAAGGACTGAGGTACTTGGTGAATTCCATCACATGAAGGAGGATAAATGAAGGAGAAATAAAGAAGCATTCTGCCTTCCAGACATAGTATTTTATTTCACACAAGTCCTTAAGAAAAAAAAAGGTTTCATCTGCACTGTTTTGAGTGCACTTCTGATAATATTTCTGGCATGGGACAGTCCATGATTTGGAATAGACTGCCATGCTACCCAGACTTCTATTTATGTCCCATAAAGAAAACGTGCAGGTAGACAAACACCTGCTCCCCTTTGGGATGCTCCTAAAATGCAAAGTTGGACTCAAACATTTCAAGTACAATGTAACTGAAGACACTTAGTTCTCCTCAGACTGGAAGTACAATGTCCTTTGTGCACATGCTACTTTCTGTACAAAGAAACAGACTTTTCTATACTGGCAAGAGCTTCAAACCCTTCCAAATATTGATGCACTAATCAAAATTACTCAATTCACTCCCTACTTGATTAGCCTAAGAGATTTTTCTGTTATTTCTCTCAAGTAAAACTGGCTGTTACATCATCCAGAGAAAGATGTCATCCAAGACAAGGATCACCGCTATTGTACAGTTATCAAACAACTGAGTTTGTATTAGCTTTGTGCTGGAAAACTGAAACACGTCATGTTGTTAAAGAAGTTAAATTGACTGCTAAAGAAGTTTAAAATGTGGTCATGAGAGTGATATTCAATAATTAGCTGACAATTCCCTCCAGTTTTGCTTTGGTTATCTTGATCCCCATCTCAATTCCCTTTATAATACCTCTGTGGGATGAAATAAAGGCATTTTCTCCCTGCAGTCTCTTGAGGAAGGAGGGAAGCGATGCAATGGAAAATCCGAGAAGTGCATGCACATCTCCCACAGACATGCATCATGCATAGGGCAAAGAAAAAACCCAACAGTGAAAATGCGTGAGGGGGAGATGGGAATAAATCTGAAGTTGTACTGTACCACGCTTTATCACAGAAGTAATGGACTAACTTCTCAACTCCTTGCCAATGGCATAATGGAAAGCAGAGACAAGAAAAAGACAAGGACAATGATGTCAGAGGACCAAGACAAAACAATGAGCAATTGCCATGACAGACCTGCAACTTTTCACCATTTCAATTGCAATTACCATGTCCCCCACTGGTTTTTAGTCCTCCTTCAAGAAACAAAGGTAGCAACAGTATTTAAGTAATGCAGAACAAAAACATTTATAGCAAGACCTGCATGGAACACCTTCGCTCTTACAGTTTCAATGGTTTTAGCAGTTCATCTCTTACACTCCAAATACTGCAACTAAAATTTGTGTGTATTATTACAACTGTATAAAAGAAAAACCTTTGCATCCATGCATATGTATATGTTCAATATCTAACCCTGAACAGCAAGGTCATTAAAGGCACAGCATTCCATCCTTGGATCATATTGTCCATATTTTTAATAACTCATTTTCCTAGCAACTCACTCACGAGTTGGAATAGACAACTACCACAGGTTCTTTTTGGAGAGGGGTGGAAAGGAAAGGTCACAAATCCTGCTATGTAATTCTTTCATTTCCTCATCAGTTCTGCCATCCCTCCTCTCACTGCCTTGGCCCAGAATAAGCTGTCATTTCAAACCACAGCCTGTGCAGACACAGCCCTGCTGGAAGGGGCACCAGACAGCTCTCATTTTCCACCTCTGGAAAACATCAACATTTCACACCTTAAATCTGTAGCATTTGTTAATACCTTCTTTTTGAAACTTTTTTTTTCTTTCCCTTTGATCTAGCTGTATTATATCCATATTTCAGCATTAAAATACAGGATTCTGAAGTATGGAGAATGACTTCAAATAATGACACAAAACAACTGTATTTTTTAAAGCATCATTCACCACAGCCACGAGGCTAGTAAAATAATTGGTCATATGGCAAAGCATTACTTTTTTTTTCCTGCATAGTTTGCACAGAAACCCCAGCTTGGAAAATTTTATTTTTTCAAAGAAAAATTACTTCAAGTAATACGTAAGTACATCAAGGCAGGTATTTAGTCTATAAATATAGATATATGTGGAACAAGCAGATAATTATGACCATATACAAAATGAAGGGGGGGTTTGCAAACGTAAATTTAGTTAGGTACAAGAGACATTTCTCTTGTAGTTGACTCTGCAAGTACTGAAGTTGGGAGGAAAAGATTTTTTCCTAAAAGACTCTTCCTCATATAGCTAAACACTCTTGGAGCAAAAATTACATTTAAAAGGCAGTAATGTAATGATTCCAGGGTGTTTTTAGTAATTTGTGACAGAACTTCCCAGCTAATGCTCTGGCACAACTTGGTTCTGCTAACACAAACACTTTGTACACCCTACAAAGCTGTATTGGTCAATAAAGCTTTGGAAACATTTCAGCACTGAGCAATGTGTCTTTGTTGAAAAGAAAATGCATGAAAAAGCACAGCCTGGATCTGATTTGTAGTCACTGGGCACAGAGTAGCTCTCTTCCTGGTGATAACAAGCTGTGTGTCACCTGCTGGAATTGCTCAGATCACCTCTGTCTCTAAGACTCACATGCACAAAGTCTAAATACTTCTTCCAGGATGTACACAGTAAGAGGAGATGTAACAACTGCAATGCTTGAATAGCAAAGCAGTTTTGATCAACATTTCTCTGTGGAGAAGCACGTGGGGGTAAGGGGCCTAAAGAAGGTGGTGTAATATTCTTGTACTACAACACAAACTCATGATTGCTTCCTTACAATGTGTATTGTAAACATTTGTAGAACTACCTCATTAAAGCTTTAGAACACAAATGGAAAAAGTTTAACTGTATTGAACAAAGTTTGAGATGTCATCAAAATACATCCTATAACCAAAATAAAAATAAATGACCATTACACAGGAGTTTAGTTCATGACACGTGGGAATGACAGGAACAAAATTTTGTGGGTTTTATTGCATATAAAATGACAAAATTAATGTACTGTTATCAAAGTGTTTATGAAATGCAAAGTGCTGAATTGTTTCCAAGGCTGGTGAAAAAAACATGAAATTAATAAATGGGGAAGTATTAGAAATTGTCATTAAAAGTGAAAAACATACATTCAGTGCTGGAGTGTGTTGCAGTGCAGTGATATGCTGAAGGCAAGTTCAGCAGCAGGTGTGCTGACATTGTGACTGGTGCTTAGAAAGAACCATAAACCTACACTAGTGTAATAGTACCTAGCAGGGATTTATTTCCTGTCCTGTACAGCAGGAGGGAAATGATTTTTAGTTGTTTACACACTGTAATATGAACAGTTTACAGATTTACACCCTCATGATCTACAGTGCCTGTAAGTGATCTGTGTATGCATCAGCTATCAACAGCACAGTGAAGAAAGCTGAAAAATTCACATGCAGAGAAGATATTTTTGGTTCAGGACCCAGAATTTAGGAAAGAAGTGCTCGACTTCCAAGTCTATATAGAAAACACAACCAGACAAAATCTGAGACTACTTCATGTTCCCATCATCTTCTCTGTATTCTTGCAAAGGAACACTGACATTTGTGTTTCAGGCTGTCCTCCACTCAGTGGAGATGCCCAGCCTACCATTTGCCTTAAAATCACTTATTTGGCTCAAAAACCTCAACACTGAAACCACTGAACCAAGTGGGAAAGAAGGATACTAGTGACCGTTCCAGTAATGTTCTACTTTACAGAACTGTTCACATAGTGATAAATCATTGGTTTTTTAAGAACTGTATTTAAAATATCTAAGGAACCTCTTAATTTCTAGTATATTTTTATTCCTGGCATTGCTCCATAGAGTAAACCTAAGCTTAAAGAAAAAAGCTAGGACCAGTCCACTAGTGGAAACTTACTTTCCTAAAAAATATATTAATTATAGTTTAGGTTATCTAGTCAAGGACCCATTTTCATTTACTTTACACTTCCTTTACTAGCAATTCCTTGAATGCAATATATAAAGTGCATACTAAAAAACTCAACCTGCTTTAGTAATAGAAGTTTTCTATGGAATCCCAAGTAAGAGGCCACCCTTATTAGTGGAGGACTGAGGTGGAGGCTCAGAAAACCAGCAAGATTAGCAAAGTTTTCTTCTTCAGCTAAGCAGCCACTGTGAATGATGTGACACCAGAGACTCCTGTGGCACCCGGGATACCATTCCTCCCACTCTGACTCACCAGGCCCCAAAACCATAACATTTGTATGATTTATATGATCCTCAGGTCTAAAACTGATCTCCTTGAGGTCAGTCTCTGTTGACAGGACCGTGAATCATCCAGGCTGTGCTACTGCTGGCCCCCCCACTCAGCAACAGAAGAAACAATCATCAGATTCTGGGGTTCTACATTCATTACACACAGAGTCCCACATCAAACACCACAGGAAAATGAAGCACATCCCTTTTTGCACAGAGAAAAGCCCATGAAACAGGCTGTGCATTCCTGATGAGTTGTTTACATGAACATTGTCACAGAAACATCAAGAGAGTATTTGAAGCACAGCTTACAAAATACTAGATTTTGATAAAATTTTGATAATTTTTTTTTACTTTTTGATAAAAGTAAGGATCGTTGCAGTGTGAAATATATGTAAGCTTAGTTTTCCAAGGTGCAGCTTACTCTTCAGATCTCCATTGGCCCTGGAAATATTACTTTATTTCCATAATTTGACTTTTTCTTTATTTCTTGTCCAAATACACTCTTGAGCTTTACTAGGCAAACACTGTAATTTGCAAATTACAGTACATTTAAAAAATATAACTTTAGCATTCTGAAGTAGTTATATTTCTCCAAACACTTATCTGTTCAAAATGCGATACCAAAGCACAAAATAAGACTTACCATTTCTCTATGTCTACGTAAGCACACAGTTTTAAAATCAGCAATTGTCTTTTGCTTTGCAGATCCAAGCCAAGTGAACAAACGCATCTTTTACATCAGCCCACATTGTAGCTAGCACGTAAGGAACGTTAATAAATCATGCAAGTTGTGCAACAGCCACTTCAGTGTAAGAGAAGCCTTTTTACAACCAATACCAGGAGAGGGGGGGGAAAAAAAAATTAGTTTGTGGGAAGCCATTCTGAAAAGTGAAAGCTTTTTGTGAGAGACAAAGCAAGTGACACTTTCCCACGGACACTTTTCCGCACGACCACGACGCACTGACGTGAACACACCCAGGGACGCGCGCGAGCACACGGAACACACACACGGACAGCAGAGCGCATCACAGCCACGGAAAACGGGGAAATGCAGCAAGCAAGAACGATGTTAAGACAAGACTGGAAACAGGGGCCTACTGGGGTTTGCCTGAAGAACTGCTGAGGTCTATTGGCATTTAATAACTGTTACAGAACTAGGAGCTGCTGGCACGGCGGCCGAAGGAAGCGGTTTGTTAGGCACGGACTATCGTGTATGCCTGGAGATGTGCCTGAGAGAGGAGGACGCTACGAGATGAACAGTGCGTGCAAAGGGGAAGCTTCTACTGGAACACGGTGAGGGAGATGAGTGAGAGGTACAGACTCACTCTGTCTGCGGTGCGGTGGAACGCTCCGAGGGATGCCCTGGAATGAGCCCTGCCAGGGAGAGAAGGAGGGAGCAGAATACCCACCCTGTGCAGAAAGAGAGAGGGGGAGAAGTATAATAAAAAAAGAGAACAGGGAAAAACAAGACACCAAAAAGCCACACCATTCTTTTTCTTTTTTTCCCCCAGAAAGGTATAATTTTATTTCCAGTTGTTCTACTTTGTAAAAGCAAATGTTACGTGCTACCAGAGCCCAGATGTCCTAAACTAGTCAGAAATCTTACAAAACACCTCCAATTTTGGTTCAATATATAAATACACATTTCCGTCCAAGATAGTTTTAGGGGAAGAATAAAGAAACTGAGCTTATCATGATTAAAAATACATGATAAAATTGTATTTATACAGCTTTCAGAAGCGTTCTACAAATGCCTCACCAAGCTTGCTTATTTCTAATCTACTGGAAAACCAGTCAACTTGAGTCTACACAACAAAAATTTCTAATGCATTGAAACAAATTTTCCAGCAAGTCCTGGTGCTTTAGATGCCACTTTACTCCAATTTCATCAGTATTATTTATTGTGGAAGAGCTGACATGGAACTGTTTTCCTTGCACTTTGCTCTTGGAGCTTGAAAAGCGTCAGGGAACAGTGCAGATCCATGCACTGCAGGGTTGGCCTGTCAGAGCTCTCAAATAGTCACAAGTGTGACACACTGGGGGTGCTACATTCTCAAAACAAGAAAAAGTAATTATCTTATTATTTTTCCTTTTTCCCCACATCCTTACCTTTGCAAATCCAAGCTGCAACCTCCCTCTTAAACAACACAAGGTTGATTTCCTATTTCAGCAGGACAGGTTTAAGTATTCACAATCCTTTTGCCATGTGAGTGGCTGACAACTGCTTTTCTAAGTCCTGGAGCACAGGTACTACAATAATGACTGCCCCACTGCCTCCTGACCAACAGTAACTAACTGTGGCTACTCTGTGAGCCAGCAGGCTGAAGGTATCTGAACACCACCTGCATGACAGAAAACAGGACCCCAGTCTGCCCCTCCTCTCCAGATTCTCTGCTGCAAACCACACTGCCATGGCTGTAAAGTAATTGACTTCCATGCTTCTTTTAAAACAACGTTAAACATCACATTGGTTCTATAAATAAATATTCTTCTTATATCTGTTTAAGGAGAGTTTTAAATGCTTCCCTGATCTTCCAGTTATCCTTACCTAATCAGATTTTAGCCAGCACTATTCCAGGTTTAAGTACTGCTAAGATGAAACTTAACACGTGCATTTAACCAAGTCTTAGAACTTGCTAGTCAGAACACTTTATCTAGAAGAGGAAATAAAGAAAAAAGCCTGACAAGACTCCTTTATTCTTCTTCAGAAGCCTGAGATAAAATTATTATTGCAGCAAAATCTAAGGGGGAAAATTAAGCAAGTTCTTCAGTCTGATTGTGTCTAGATGGAGGTATTGATTACCTAATGTAATGTGTTCTTACAGTCCTCCATCAGCGGTCATTAAGATCACAATTTTTAGACTGCTGCATGAAAGTACTGAACAGTACTAGCTTCAGTCAAGCAATGTGACAAAACAATATAATGTGCTGCATCAGCTGAATAGGTATATATACATTAAACACATAAATAGTCCTGGGAACATGATTTATCAGTCAATGACTGATGAGAAAATTATCACACGCTTCGGATTTTCATAGCACGGTACACAAAAACACCACATTTTACAGATTTGTGCACATTTCATCCAAAGTTGTGTCAGGGTGTTGGAACACCAAGAAAAACTCTTTTCATTCTCTAAATACATAGTAGAAATCTCCACATAGTAGAAAGCACATTATCACCAGGCACGAGGCTGATTTTGCACAGACTCATCTGAGTTGGCAATGAGCTTTTTCCAGACTTCTTTGAATTTTTTAACACATGAAGAAGGGAGGTGAAAATTTTATATCCTCTCCCTTTTACCCTCTGAAAAGAGAGATTAAGGGAAGCACAAGCCATCTGAGCTACATAACAGTTAAGACACTATTGTAAAGGCAATGAAATATTTACATGTCCTGATACGTTCCAGAAACTTTTAAGCACCCATATTTGCACTTCAAAGCACAGCATTAAAAGTACAGGCTTTGCAATAATTCTTCATGCTACTTTATCATTGCTCTGACTGGAGAGGTAAATGAGGAAAGTGCAAGAAACTTCCTTGAATCTTTTGCCTGCTGAACTGAGCTGGTCTCCTGGCGTATTTTAATCCCCTCCTCCCAAATGCTGCAGTTGACATTGCTCCACATAGGTAAGTTTCAAATAAATGCCAGGTTTCTATTTTGTAATAAATGAATAAATAATTTTTTTCCTAAAAAGACCCCAAACAAGGGTTAGTTGTACATTAAATAAGGTAATTAAAAATCACCATCAATTGAAAAAGTAAGGATCAGCAGATACAGCACTGGGAATTTATTAAGTGAGTGTTATGACTTAAACTGATTATAAAAATTATAAAGGATGTATCAATCCCATTGATACAGTACTTTAAGTTTTAAGTATCTGCACACATGCCTGGCTTACAAAAAGATTAATTTTCTTTTAACAGTACTATTGTACAAAACTCCAGCACGTTTACCAAGCTTTCTCCTTTAAACATCAACTCATATTCATCTCCTATTACTCAAATCTGAACTGAGGTTCCCAAGAAATCCAAAGAGGAGGAAAAAAAACCCACTCTAATAAACACATCTCCTCAGATGATGGTACATATTCAAAATACACAGACAATGTGGCAGTTTCCTACTAAAAGTAAGAAAGTAGAAAAACCTGAATCACCACTTACTTATTACAATGTCTATAAAACTCATAAGCAAGGAATTCTAGAATTAAAAGATGAGAACATGACTTACCTCAACTTCAATTTAAAAAAAAACAAACCCAAACAAAAACATATCTAATGGGATTCTTCTGGGTTCTGAAGCAAATATTTCCACTAAGACTTTAATGTTAGACAGCAGTTGGAATAGTCCCTCCCACCAGCTATTATGTGCATCCAGCCAACTACTCTCAAGCCCTGTTCCTCTTACTTTCCAGATACTGGATTTGTGAAATAGCAAAGGCATCTCCAAAGAGGAGGCAGTCAGAATTTTAAAATGATATGAGACTCAGGAGTGGAAAAATAAGAGCAGCTGAGATAAAGCAGCCTACAAACCAGAAGGACAAATGTTCTTCCAAGATCCTGGTGAATTGTACTATTGCTTTATGTTGTACTAAATGCTTTATGAAGTTCTGACTCTAACTGCACTGGGAAAACCTGGTGGTTGTTTCTTCTTTTAAATGCTACTATGAAGAGTAAGGCCAGAGTTTTCCATTGTTAGTTATGAGCAGACTTCAACCTTACAATAAGAAATCACATGAACAACAGCAATTGCTTCTGCCTGAAAAGGAGAAGTGAAATATCTCCAAACTATTGTCACACGGTAGTTTTAGCCCAACAGCCAGACATTCCAGTTCTTTTCCTGAGGATACACCAACATGCAAAACTGCTACTGCTTTAAAAAGTCTTTTCTGCTGCAGAAACAAATGCAAATAAAGCCAAGATCCATTTTTTTAATCCATACAATTGGAGCCTCTGAGCACTTCAGGGAGGAGGTGATTTTTGCTTCCTCTCACCAAGCACTTGTCTCATACCCACTCAGAGCTCCACACCATGAACAAACCTAGAATGAAAGACTTCAATACTGAGGCAAACAAAATGTTTCTGCAGCAGTCTTCTCTTACTGGCCTAGCACCCAGAAAGAGATCATGAATGAGCACTTCTGACATGCAATAGTCTTGCTGAAAGTATTCAGATGAAAAACATCACCAAGCCAGTTTTATATGCTGGTTTACACTAAACCAACAAGAATTGCTTGTGAAGGATTCAAGGACCTCTCTTCCATGTAGTCTCTACATGTCAGCACAAGAGACAGGAGCACAGTATGACCACCTAATCCTGCTATGGCTTTGTTTCACCAAGTACATGTGTAAGAACATAAAGCAAACAGCACAGCATTGGACAGTGAGAGAAACCAAGGCTAGATGTGAGGATGAACACACACAGTGACTGGACCTCAAAAGCTGCAAGGTCAAATTAATGGTTGTGAAGCTGACACGTACAGGATGTTTAAGGTTAAGGTGGAAGGAGGCACTAAAACCAGAAGGACAACAGTACAAAAAGACAGACAAAGGATTACAAAGGTCCATCAAAACAATTGACATGAAAGGCTTTGGAATGACAAACTGGAACAAAATTCAAAAGGGAGGCAAAGAATATCTCAGTGCAAAAGAAGAGAAAAGATGGAGCAAAGAACAAGACCATGCATGCTCCCATGCAAACTGACAGGTTCTGGTGTCATTCTAGCAGACACAAGAATGAACTTGTACACACACATTTAGGCAGCAAAGCTCACTCTCATCACTGTGATGTGTTACCAAGGGGAAACACCCAGCTTTACTGCACACACTATCTACTCCTGCAGGGAGTGGAAGAGCAACCAGCAACTACGTGGAACTGGTCCTCACAGGCCACAATCTTCTGCAGGTATCCTGGACCAGTCCGGGGCTTTGCAGTTTGGTTGCTTGTCATTTACTTCTCAGCATCTGCCAACATCCTTTCCAGCCCAAGAAACCAAATGATTTATCAATAAAAACTTGACTTCTAACCCCTTTACCCTAAAAATCTTGAAAATATCAGTATTTACTACTGGAGAAACAATCCTGCAGAGCCTGCAATTCAAGTGTGGCAATGGATATTAACATTTTTCTCTCTTGTAAGCTGTCCATTAACATCTGTTTCTTCTGGTAATTTTTATCTTCTTCCAGGGTTTGGTTATTTTCTTCCACAATAGTAAAATCATAAGACACACTAACTGGAATGAATTCTGTGTAGGAGATCCTTTCAGAAATGTCATGGTCTACCCTGCCAGCAAATATTTGTACAAGCCTTTATCCCAAGGATTGCTAACCAAGAATAAAGCACAAACAATTAAGTAGTTACCTAAATTTTGAGCATCCTGCCAGGACACTTACAAGAAATACCATGTCACAGACACAGCAGACAGGCAATAGGTAGATATCTATCAATTTTTAAGAAGCCAAATTTCCCAAACATTTCTTTCCAGCCCCTAGTTTTTATTAAGTGAGCACTAAGTTCTAAGGATTAACTCAAAGTTACACAACTTCCACTTATGTACAAATTTACCTTTAAATATGAAGAAATCTAAAAGTACTTTGAAAAACTGAGGTCCCTGAAGAGAACAACACCAGACAAGATTACAATCATATCAGAATGGGCCATTTTCTAGAAATGTTTAATAACAAAGAAAACTATGTAAACATGACTTTTAAAAATGAATATGTTTAATGATCTCCACTTACTTGTTTAGTGGCAGAACCATGAAGTGATCAGAAATACCAGCCACTTCAAGTGGCCAGCTGAATTACTGCAATTAATATGGTCCTAAATTCCTGACTGAAGTAGCTGCTTTCCACTCTCCCTGTTGTTCCCTAGTTTATTCTAATGTCTGTTCTTTATGACACACTACTTGAACAATGTTTGTTAAGGCATGTTTGAGTAAGCATTTAAAGTATTCCTTGGAACACTAAATCACTGTGTTCCCAGACTGGTACTAACTCCTGAGGAATAGACACATTACATCAGTTCTGATTGGTACAGAATATATGGAATTTATAAATAATTACATTAATTTTGAAAATTTTGATACCTGAAGTACTTAATATCCACCATAATTTAAAATAACTGGCAGGTCAACACTAGGAGGAAAAACTGAAATAGTTAAATATTCATTAAAATTGAAAACTATTAGCAAGCTTTAAGAAGCAAAAAGCTAAGATGCCTCAAAGGAGCCATTCTGTCATTGCCAAGACTTCAATTATAATTTGCTTTAAAAAAACAAAAAAAAAAAGCTAGTCTATATAAAAAAACCTGCTCTACACAAAAACCTGATAATTTCATAAACATTAACAATATTGCATGATTTATACCACATATAGGATCAATAAACATGATTTTTCTTAGTTTTTGTTCTTAGGTCAAGACCATTAAATTAAACTGAACAGCAATGCTAGCAGAGCAAAACAATTTCTTTAAAAAGTTATTTGAGATTTGAGTAGTGAGAATACATTTTACTTTGGTGTCTCCTGTTTATTGTACTTTCTTACAAGAAAATAAGAGCTGATTTTGACTCCTTTCTATTGCAAGAGACTTTTTTATTATTAGGTTCCAGATCAAAAATTATTTTATACATATATATGTTTATTAAGCCATGTAAGGAAGCATCCAAATGCATGTTATTAAACCAGAAAGTTGAAATTTGGCTGCACCAGCCAGACCATTGTCCTCCTTGAAGAAATCCCACATTATGGAGTTCCTGTTTCTGTTGGCTGACAGAAAGCCTGTAACTTACAAATATGCACGTGAAGACATTGTAAAAACCCCCAAAACATGCCCAAAACGTTCTGCCCAAAACATCCCAGCTATTAAAAGGTCCTGAAAAGCAGCATAATTTCAAAATTTATTAACACGTCATGAATTTTCCTAAATCCTTTTCAATTTCATGAGAAAGTTTGCACATGGATAAAATTACCAAGATGTTTGGATTGTGTGTGCAGTGATCATATGGACAGAAATATATATGTGTATCATACACATATATCCACACACCCAACCACAAATATAGCAGAGGTTAGCTCTTCTTAAAAATACTGTCCCTTAACCCAAACTTCCTCCTGACAAAAAAAAAAAAAGTCTTTTTGAACAAAACCACAATATAACTTTAAAAAAAATACTGGCCAACCTGGCCCAAACCATTCAGTTGTGCTGAGTGACTCCTTGTGCTTGAGACAGCAACTCAAATTCTCCTTCTCCAATATCTTTGTTCTATCAATTAACACAAGTCCCACAAACTGGAACTTGTGTAGTTAGCAGCTGAGCTAGATAAAAAGGAAGGTGGAAACAATAGCCACTAACCTTGTAACAGTATCAATGCACTAAAACATGCAATGCACAGCACACACACCAAATTAAATTGGGAAAAAGAAACAATGCGAGGGCTCAGAAGCTCCAAAGTAAAAGGAGATGAAACAAATGGGATGAACCAAGATGTTACATGTACATGGGGAGCAGAGGTGTCAAAGCAAACCAAAAGCTACTTAAGGTTATAATCTTTTGACAGCAGGTTCTTATCAGACAGAAAGGAGGAGGTTGGAAAACATGGGTAAGGCTGTTTGCCAGTAACTGGTGAACACAGCGTGGTGGTGCCTCTGCTCTGGTGCTATATAATTAAATGAACAATTTTAGAAGGATAGCAGGGGTGGTTCATCTTTACTACAACCTAACATCATGTAACTCAATGTCGGATAAAAAAAAAGGAACAAAAAAATCAAACCCATTTTTAACCTTTTAATAAAATGTCCCAGGTTTTCTAGCTAGAGCAGTAGCTTAAAGAACCAAATGCTATTTGCTTCTAATTAACAAAAACTTTGTTTAGCAAAGGTAATTTCTTCTTATTATATAATATTAAATATGTTGTTCCTCCCACATCTTAAATACTCTATTGGTGTTTCATGAAGAACATAAATTTTACATAGTGGAAACAAATGTGATCCATGCAACAACATATGGGAATGAAGATGTCTTTTGTCAAAGTGATTTTCACAAAATTATTTTTTTAATGATTCAAGCTATTAAAATGAATTATATTAAAAAAAGAAGAAGAAATACTAAACAATATTAACTTTTGCTTTTACACTTATGCACTGAAACTTAGAATATACTATTTCATTTCCTAAACAAATATGAAGACATCAACAATGAAAATTTGACCAGGAAGAAACCCGAAGAGAAACCTATGACTTTGAAGTCAGGATATAAGAAAATCTCTTAAGTAAGACTAGATATACAGCTTGAATTGACTGTAACTTAAATACTGCAAATGGTGATTACTTAAAGAGAAGATTTCTGAAGTTTATTTTTAAAATAAATGTTTGTAATATTTATTTACAAAACAGGGCTGCAAAAGAATGCAGTGGTTGCACAGCAGGAAGGACGCTGCTCACACACAGCACAGGACCTCTCAAACAAGGCTGGCTGGTGTGAGAGCCAAGGTTACAGAGGTGGGAGTGAAAGGCAGGGAGGCACCCGGGGCTGGAGGGCCCCCTTTACTCACAGAACTCCTCCTCCAGGAGGTTTGTGTGAATTTCTCGGCGCGCGCGCGCACGGCCCCGCCGGCTCCGGCACCGTCCCTCTGGCAGTTACAGCGAGAGGCCTTCAGCACCCACAGGAAGGGAACAAGAAACAAAGTTAGAGAGAAACTAACCAACTGAGCCTCTTGAAAATACAGCCAAGGACCAGTGGTCAAACATCAAGCATGACTTGACTGTAGAGCACAACACAAACTGTAGAAAGCACTATTTACAGTGCTGCACAGCTGCTGCCTTTCCCAAAGGATACCGAGAAGTAACCCAGAATACATATTGACCTTTGGAAAGAGCTTTTTCACTTAGATTTCTAAAGCACTGTGTTCTTCAAGTCATCTTTAAGTCATTAAAAATGTAAGTTTCACCCATCTCTCCAGTAAGTTCCTTTGCTGCACCAGTTACAGGTTACTCCAGCCATCAGGTACGTGACACAGCAGGGAAGGAGAAACTTCCTTCAAGGAATTCTGGCGGATTACTAAGGGTGAGACTAAGTGTACCCAAAACCCAACACTTACTGCAAAATAATAACAAACAAGGTAATGTGGTTTGGTATGCTGTGGTGTGGGATTCTGCTGTTTAAACAGCAGAGCAAACACCAAATCTTCATCTTTCAGTTTTGTTTTAAAAGGAATGTTCCCAAGCCAGAGAAGATGAAGGCCACAGCTCAGTTTTACTGCACACATCTACAAAAGCACATGTTTAACATTTCATTAGAGATTATGGTGATACAAGTACTGTCTCCAGCTATGATAAATATGTAAGGTGTGCACCTCTTGGCATCTCATCTACCCTGCCTGTAGGATCTTGCTGTGGCTTGAAATGGCTTGAAAATGTAAGACTATTTTATAAGAATTGTCACAGCATGTGAATTTACCAGAACCAAATGCAAAGACATACATGGCCAAATCCACACTCAGAGCAAGAGCTAAAGGTAAAAGGCACATGTGACTTTTGCTTGAACCTTGTGTCTCCCTGAACCTAATTTAGGATGAAGTGTCCCCATAATTTGTTCTTAGTTGCCAGATTTAATCTGACTATTCAACTTGTTTTGTATTGTTTCCTAGACTACTACCTTGCTCAGCTTTAAATTTTATGGTGTAATTCTTTATTAAGACAATGGACAGTAGAGGAAAGGAGAGGGAGAAAAAAAAAACAGTAACAAAAACTTGAAGCAGAATGATAGGCCCAATCCTTGTCCATTTTTAAAATACTTTAAGTGTGGCCTTATCTTTTCCTCACTGTTATTTCTGAGTAGCTTCTAGAATTTTATGTTCAGAACTGCTTTGGAAATAAAATACTTTCAACAGCATTATAAACATCCTTGCTTAGTGCCACACAAAATCATGACCAGATTATGGAATTAAAGATCCCAGGAGAACTGGGAACCCAAACCTACCTTTGTTACAGTGAAAATGAAGGAAAAAAACAGCTGTCTAAGCTCTCTCTAAGCCTTCAAAAGTACTGCCTATTGAAATTGCACTCTGCAGTGCACACCTGTGATTCTGCTAAACATTTTGGATTATACTTACAAGCTGCTGCTCTAACTGGTTGATTGTTTCATCCTTTTTCCTCAGTTCATCTTTCAGCTGCCTGATCTCGTTCAGCAGATCATCCATCTGCAACAGAACAGTGTTTTGCTGTGAGGACTGCATGATCTAAAGCACCTGTACAAGACATGTGAGATCAGACATGCCTGGAGGGATGGCAGTGACACTGCACATGCTTTCCTCCTCCCATTCACACAGAGAGAGGGGCTGCAGGAACACAGGCTGAGGAGTGGAGAAACTTGACTAAAAGTCCATTGAAGAGGCCAAATTCAGCTGATCTACCAAATTTCCAGGGTAAGTAGTAGTAATTCATCTGTTGTGCAAACAGGTGACACTATGTAGATGAAAATGCCTAGTTAACAAACACTACCTAAAGTCCTCTTTATCAACAAGAGAAATTATTGAATTCAGAACAAGCATTAGATTTTAAGTGTTCTTCAACTTAATGAAGTATTTATAGCCTTGTTATACTTCTAGAAGAACAGTTTCCTTTGCATAAATACAGAATTAGTGATCTTTGTAAAGTGATTTTACAATTAGAGCCAAGCAATGCTACAAAACCTTACCACCACAGAAAGCACAACATTGCAAGTCTGCAACTATAAAAGATGATACCATTTGCAATACCTGTTGTGATTTCTTCTGCCTTTAATACCCATTCTAAAACAATAAACTTGCCACTGACTTTGTGGGATTCACCTAGATCAGCATTTAAACAAAGAAAGGAGCAAGAAGCAGTAACTTCAGTAACACACTTCAGTAACACACAAGCTTTGGGTGTGTCTTCTACATATAAACAGGTTTGCATCTCTTATTCCTTAGAGTCAATCAATGCCATCTACCTTGAAAGTTGACTCAGGTTCTTGTGGTTCTGGACTCGAAGGAACTGAGCATGTGATGTCCTGGAGTGACACATTTTCATCATTCTACCAGGGGACAAAAACAAGAACACAAGTTTGAATTACTTGAAACAGCAAGTCTGCTTTTTCCCCCCAAAGAAAGCCTCCCTTGCTGCAGCCTGTGTACAATGCCCAAGGTAAGGGCCATGCTACAGACACTTATATTTAATTCCCATAACTTGATAGAACTTTACATCTCACAGCTTTTTGGTGCACTTCTGGTTTGATTGTTTTGGTTTTTGGTGGTTTTTTTTGTGGTTTTTTTTGGTTTTGTTTTGTTTTTTGTTTTGGTTTTGTTTTGTATTTTTTGTGTGGGGGGGTTTGTTTGCTTGTTTCCTGGGCTTTTATATAAATAGCCTGTTAATTTTGAGAACAGTCAAGTTTACACTGTCCAGCACTCAGCTGTATTCAGCTCTCAAGTACACGTTTGTCCCTTCCAGGCCCATGGCCAGCAAGTGAAAGACTGATGAAGCAGCAGTTAACACTCCATGTTATGGACAAGTTCTAACAGAGTGCTTTGAAATAATTCGCACACTAATACCATAAAAACACAAACGTTGTTTAGTTCAAAATATTTCTAAAATGCTGGAGGAAAAGTGCAGCAATGAGAATCCTAGAATTACTTGCAGCTTAACAAATTATTTTTTGCATGCTTATATTGTATTTTATATTTATCTTATATTCCCTAATTTAAAAATTTCACCAACATTTTATTATAAGCAATGATTCAAATGAATACATACACTCAGAAGTGAAGCTACAGATGGTCACGGTTACAATTGTGAAAGAATCATCATAGGAATGGGAAAAAATACAAAACAAGACAAAACTATTTCAAGCAAAAGTATCTTGCATGACTTTTCAAAGCTGTGTACCTCCAACATACCTTTTACTGCTATTAAAATGCAGGGAAGTGGGACAATAAGACATTCCACAACAGCAGATTAAGACCTAATTGCAAAGAAGGTTAGTGTGTCACACACTCCCTGGTGATTTAAATCAGTACTTCAGGCCTGTGCTACACCTGACTCATTCACAGCAAAGCAGAGACAAAGGTCATCTGCAGCAATTCCCT
Source organism: Aegithalos caudatus (assembly GCA_013389925.1). Classification (NCBI taxonomy): domain Eukaryota; kingdom Metazoa; phylum Chordata; class Aves; order Passeriformes; family Aegithalidae; genus Aegithalos; species Aegithalos caudatus. The sequence goes on from WEIU01014319.1 coordinate 526,850, forward strand.
CAGCACTGTCGTAATTATCTCAGTACACATGTAGAGAACACAGCACAACTGGAAAAGAAACTGTTCTAACACCATCAGTAGGAACTCAAGGCCCCCTTTGAACACATGCTAGGATTAATCTATGAAATCTTTCTTGCTGTGCTTTTTGTTTCTTGTTCATTATATTGCTAAAATGAAACAGAGGAAATCAGCAAAGTAGAGTCTTCCTTGTGCAAAAAAGAAGATACTAGAATTACCAAAAAGATAATAGAATTAGGCAAGAAAATGCACCTGGTTATATGCATATGCTATTTTTAGTAGGCTAGAAATAATACTAAGAAGTATACCAAGATATCATCAAATTTGGAAACTTGGAGAGAACATATACTTTAAATCTTCTGGTAAAAATACAATAAACTTTATAAAGGTATCCCCACACTGCACATCACACTGCAACAGGCAATATAAAAAACTGCTACCTTCAACATTTTTACAGTAGCAGAATACATTATTTATTTTGGTATAAGCACTTATCCAGAGCAGTGGCAACTGAATTTTTACCCAAGGTCTAGGCTTTGATTCCCAATTCCAAGCTTTATTCAGTACAAATCACTCATCTGAGCAGACTCCTTTGCTAATGGCTTTTCTGTAATGATGCAAGCAGAAACTGTGTTAAGTGGCCATCAAGCACAGGGTGCTATTCCCCTGCTCCCTGCTTGGCTTTCTGAGTGCAGTTTCATGCCAATGTCACTGCCCACTGTCAAACACTGTCACAGCCACAGTCTGACAGTTAAACAACGGCTTAAACCTAAAATTTGCCAATTTGATTGCTATTGTTTGTTCATCTCTCTTGGTTCTGTTTCTTTCAAGCACAATTAAGTCAATGAGGTGCACTGTTTTGTGCCTAGTATAAATACTAATTGTAGGGGCAATTTATACAACTTAATACATGGCACAAAAATGTCTTTTTATTTTATAAGTCTGTTTCTTTCTCAACTTCAGGCTTCTCATAAACAACGAATCTCTCTTGTGGATCTCACCAGATGCAAAAAAAAAAAGAACAGAATGAATACGTATTTCAAAGGCACACAAGTGATTTACTGATCTAAAGCCTCAGCAAAAGGTACTGATGCATTTAACTACTTTGCACTACATGGTTCACATTTTCATTCACAGCTCTTCATACAAATGGGCCATATCTGATAAGTTACAGTGAAGGTCTGTGCTTGAAAAATAGAATTTCATTTCCATTCACAAAAGATAAATTGGAATGAAGTGTTTTTTAAAAAACCTGCTTCCCACAGAAGAAGGAGCTTCACAGATCTCAGAGTTCTGTGAACTACTTCATGTTTCAGTCCTCCCCACAAGAGCAGCAAGTGCTGATTTGAGGTAAGACAGGGTGGTTGCAAACCATTTCGGGGTTACTACAGAGGATGGTCAATCCTTGCCAACATCAAAGGCTCCAGGGCAACAGAAACAGAACAACCTTATTTCAAATTGTATTAATACATTAGCCTCCACCCAGAGCACCAAGCTTATGAAATTAACTGAGGAGGAGGAGAAATTAAGATCAGAAGAAAACTTATTTCTTAATAAGCATGCAAATGAAGTACCTTAGTCAATGTTTAAGAGGCATTAACATTTACATGTCAATTATTACTAGAATTAGACTTCCAAAACATTTTCTTCTTACAGTACAAAGTTAGCACTCCAGTTCAGCATTAAAGAGAGGGAGCTCTCCAGCAGCACAGCTGTCTGTAAATATGGTTGCATTCAGTACAAGAACAAGCTACATTTTTCACTCCACGTAGGTTAGTACATCACTGAGAAGTCAGAGAAGGTTATACTCAGTACTGTGAAAGTTCTCTAAACTCTGTATGAGAGAGTTTTGCCCTCCTCCTGCTGATTTCACTGTGTGAAGGCACAGGAGGATGGCAGTGTGTGGGGGCAAGCAGCCAGCACGTGTACTGCTGCCAGTGCTCTCCTGGTCACACAGAGCTCAGCCAAGGCTCTGCTACTCAAATAACTATTTGTTTTTCCAGGCTGAACTGGGAATGCAGCACCAACCCCACGTTGCTGCAGCTATGCTGCTAGCAATACTCCAGCTAATTTATCTCCAGTTATGTGAGCTCCAGTCACAGCAATGAATCCAGTACAGCACATTAAGTCTCCCCAGGAACCTGCTAGGTATACATTCATTACGTGCTGTGCTCTACACTAAGTCACGCTACAGCTGATTAGATAATTGTATAAAACTGAATTTAATTACTAACTCTTCCTATTTTACTGTAACTGTTCCTCTGAGACATCATGCCTAAGTCCTGACTACAACTCTATTTCTACCTATCCAAATTAAATATTCCTGCTGAATGTCACAACTGGAGAAAGGCAGCACACACACTTAAATGTGTAATATTGGTGGAGAAGAACTTCTGCTTCCATAATGAAACTGGAGTTTGAAAGCAATTGACTTTGTACCTTGATTTTTTATATTCTGCAAGAAGCTGCCTGTGATCCAGTCCTAGTTCAGAGTTCAGAATGCTAAAGTTCAACTAATTGTTTTCAAAACTATATTTCTGTTCAAGAAAGAATTGTGGTACTCTTACTCATTCCTGTTAGTATGAAGCTCAATGTTTACAGTAAAGGCTTAACACTTTAATGTAATGAAAAAATATTTCATACAAGTTTTGTCCTAATTGTTTAGCAAATCAAGGTAGCAAAGGTCTGAAGTTTCCCCCTCTGTAGGAGGCTACTTTACTTTTACATTACTATTCATGTTCTTTGATTAGAAGACTGGATAAGACACAGGAGAGTAGAATAAATATTCAGAAGTTCAGCATGAGTTTTTGGAAATGATGAGTCAAAACAGGGCTGGGTTAGGGTTGGTCATGAAAATACAGCCAAGTATGCCTGAAAAAGTTTGAAGGGAAGAATAATACCTGTTATTACTAAACTCACTGTTACAGGGAGGAAGGATCAGGCATTTGCCAAGACAAGGAGCAAGTTTTGAAAAATGGGCATATTGAGAGTAACTGCTTCATTCTGTGCATTTAAATTCTTTTAAAAAAGATAATCTGAGCTATTTGAGGCAAGGTTTTTATTCTGCAACCTGGCCATTATAAACCAGATCAAGATTTTACACATGATACTCTGCAGGACCACACACTACTTGGCTATAATGTGCAAGCCTTTACACCATGAACCACACACACACAGATCATCCATCAAGCTGCCAAATTGTCCTTGTGTTAAAGGCATTAAAAGCCCTGGATAAAGGTTCCCTGCCACTTCTGTATTAATGCCTGGGGCTGTTGGGGGGCACAGTCTATGCAGCCCACCACTCAGACATTGTGTTCTAGGAACACACCTTCCTCTTCTGACACTGCATTATTTTTGTTACAATTGTTTTTCCCTGACAAAATCAGGAATACATCTCAATACAGGAAGCAAATGCTCACATTTCCAAAAGGCACAATCACACCCTTGAATTAGCCTCAAGGCTGATTTGCTTTTTGTTCCGTTGTATTTTGTTTTAGTGCCTCACTTTTAAGGCACAAAGTTATTTTCATTACATTATCCTATTAGAAAGAACAGCAACGAATCTGGTATTAAAAGACAACATCACACAAACACTTTTCAATGCTAATCTGTATATGCCTCCAAAGAAAGACTCATGGACTGTTCTTTATTATGGCAACAAAGGAATTTTTGTAGTTGAAATGCCATACTTCTGCTGAATCATTTAGCAGTTAGTACTACCTCCCACAACTTGCCAAGTTTTGAGGTGCATTGAAAAAGCTCCTTAAAAGCTTATGACAATTTCATAACATAGGAAGGCTAAATTTGAACACTTCCAACAGCGATGACCCAGTAGGATGTGCTAAGCTCCTTGTCAAAATACAGAGGAAAGAATGAGAAAAACAAAGCCTTAAGAAAAAGCTATTAGCAGTGACTTGCTGAACACAAGTGTGAACAATGGGATCAATTTTAATAACTTTTCTTTTTTTTAACTCCCAGCTTTTTTGAATCTTATAGGATAAAACATTCATGTTTCCTCAGAGAAATAGAATTTAATATTGAATAAACATTAAAGAAATTAAGAGTTTAGCATGTTTTGTAGTCAAAGTGCTGACAAGGCAGAAAAGGTACCACTGGAAATAGCAACAAAGGTATAGTCACTTTCTGGAACTCTGTAATTCAATGTATAAATAAAATGCCAATATCATACTAAGGCCAAACTGAACCTAAGCTCATGGTGCCCAGTTTATTTTACTTCCCTGTCCCCTGTGGGGAGCTGACCTGGTGCAGCAGCCTCTTGAGTCTGAGGAGCTGTGTTTTGACAGCGGTGCAGTCCTGCACCATGTGCCGCAGCGTCATCTCGTCCAGCATCACCGTGCTCTGCGCCGGCACACCGCCGCCCGCCCCGCTGCCCTCCAGGGAGCCTGCTGCAGCCTCCAGGTAGCCTGCACCCCTAAAAAACAACCAAAGGGTAAATTCACAGACATGACAAATGGAGTTCTGGTAACTGCTGCCTGCCCTGCGGCTCTCCAGGGAGCCTGCTGCAGCCTCCAGGTAGCTTGAACCCCTAAAACACATCCAAAGCAGAAATTCACAGACATGAAAAACTGGAGCTGGGCAGCATTTGGTAAAAAGGGAAATGTTAAGCAACATGGGTTATACTGTGGCACACAGCAGAAAATAAATGAATAAATCAGAGAATGTCAATGCTGTTTCACTTAAAATACAGAGTTTTCCTTTCCATTCCCCAAGACCTCTGTCAGACTATGAACGACAGTACTCTAAAACCAGTTAGTACAGCAGAATTTCTACAAACTGTCATTCAACCCTTCAAGGACTATAAGGTTACATTTACTTTACTAACAAATAAAACTGCAAAAAGCTGCCCATACTTAAAAAATGCAAATAGTAAGACATTGCAATGGTTTTCCATGGAACCCAAAATATTTTAATCAACATGTACCAACATGAGCAACAAGTACTTGGGATGAAAACAGAAGCATAAGTTTTGAAAAGAAATTGTTATAACCCTCAGTGGTGCTTCCACTCAGACACACAACTATTCTGAAAATGTTGTACTTGTACTTAGTATCACTTGAGACCCCTTAGTGCCAAAAAGGAATTGCTCCCTGGTGCTTTAAATGTTTGTGAGGATATAGAAAAGTGCTTTACCTGTTCAAATCATTTTTACCATGGATATAATGGTCAGTATGGCCAAGATGATAGTGCTCCTGTGTATTCCATCGCTGTTGTGGTGCTCTTTTCCAGAATCCCTCTTGATGTTGTCTCGCATTTCTGTCTTTTCTGTCATAGCGGCTCATATTTTCACATTCCTCTACAGAGAGCATAATGTTAAAAAAATATTGTAAGACTTGTTTCCAGGACCCTGCAAATAAAATATTAACTATGTGCTGGTAACAGATGCAGTGTAAAGTCTGTGGGGTTTGTTTTGTTTTCTTTAACTGATCCAGAATGGTAGGCATTTTAGAAGTGTCAAGCAGACTGCTGTAGCAAGTCACGTTTTTATTAAAATCTGAACTTGTTACAGGAATAAGAGTAACCTGTAGCAGAAACTGAAGAATCCAGCTTTAACAGTATTTCCAGTTTAAACAGAAAATCATTTGGAGGAGATGAGATTATGGAAGAAATGAAATTTAAAAGTAACAATTTCCTGTCTTTCTTACTGATGGTATCTCCAGGCCTTTAACAAGTTCTAACAACACAGAAACACAGAAAGACAACATTGTTAAAAAAAAAAAAGAAAAGGCCAGTATTGCATTGCAAAATAAAACAGTTTCATTACTTAAAATACAGCTATACCTCCTGCTATTCACAGTGTCTGGTTTTCAGATTCGGAGACATTTAATCTGTATTTACGTGGACATGATTTAAAACAAGGAAACCACCCGATCTCTTTAAAACACCAACTTCTGCAAAGCCACAGGAATTCCACAAACGTCTTAAGGGAACAAACGCTAAATTTGGCAACAGCCCGGAAACGACAGAGAGAAAGCCAAAACAACTTCTACCCGGGCAGTCAGACCCGGCAAAAACAGTCCTGACCTGCTCTTCTGCCGCCACACTCGGTCCCTCACTTACCCAGGGGGTTTTCCCTCACATTGTCAGTCCTTTTGCAGGAGCAGGCGCAGCCAGGGAACAGCGTTTGCCCGCTGCCCCCAGCCCCGCTGCGCGCCAGGCTCCGGGACAGGCCCTCCTTCCTGCTGGGCTCCCAGCCCCGCGTCACCCTGCGATTTACACTGCCTCCTCGCTCCCTGCATGCTTGTGCAGCTACAGCTGCTGCTATTAATAGTGGCCAAGAGGCAGCCCAGGCTCCAAAGTGAAACCAGGAGAGTTTCTGAGGACCTGGAAAGTCTTAGGAGGCTGACGTCAGTGAAGTCGCGCACGATTATGGAAAAAGCGTTGGCAAAAAGTTCTGTTAAACGTTACTAGAACAAGTACTCATACCTACAGTTTGGTTGTTATTGCCTAGCAAATAACCAAAAAATTGCATAATAAAATAAACTTCTTCACTTTAACTAACAGGAGATTTATTTTCCTTTAGCAGCATGTTTCTACGGCTCATAACACACGAAAATTAACAACAAAATAAGCCCTCGGTAAGTTTACAAGCAATTATGCTTTTCAGCTTTGGAAAAGTAAATATTGAGACACAGAGGAAAGACAGGTGGAGATTAACCAAGGAGAAGTTTTGCCCTTTGAAGTGGTCATGTTTATATAAGGGAAAAAACCTGGAGGTGGCTTTTGAATACTTCTTTTCAGATACTCTTTGCTGAAAATACAGAATTTTCAAGATAAGAAGCAGAGATACTCAGTTTATGCCAGATTAATTGTACAAGAAAACTCAACCTCTAAAAAATGTCAACAGTAATTAGCTTTTAATGTTTTTGTGGCAAACATTCACCTTTAAAAACATGCCCTTCTAGCAGTTTTTTCTAAATTAGTAATTTTTAATGGGATTACTGATGCAAATGCAGTACATGTTTCATATAAACAAGGAAACTTAGGAGGAATTGATCTACCCTTTAAAATTGTTTCTTAGTTTTTCCCCAACAGAATTAAATTACTCCCACTGAAAGAATATGCCTAAGGCTTGCATTGCTACCCATTCTGGAAAGTTAACTGAGTAAAGAAGTTAAAAATTCAGACCTGCCAGGGCTGAAAAGTTGCATACTTGCAGTGCTCGCAATCATTTCACACAAGCACTTTGAAAGGCTCGTTCTGATATTTAAAAGATTAAGTACTGCACTTCATAGGACACGTTAAAACACAATGTGCCACCGTCGTGGTAGATGGAAAATTGTGCTTCATTTACTGTAAATTTGGCTTCATATCTAACATACACACAGGAGTCTTCACCCAGACAACTCAGAGGTGCTCTCAAAAACCCCTGAATTTCCCTCAACTTCAGCAAGCACTTAACATCACACCAAATCAGTAAAGCCCTTTCCTTTCAGTGTCTGTTTGCACTGGTAGGGCCTGACAGTGCTCCACACTCAGTGTTTCTCTTCATTTGAAAATAGACTGGCCTCCACTCAACTTGGAGGTAAAACTAATATCCATATAAACATAACAACAGCTCACAATAATAACAATACTGATGAGTCCATGAGTAGCTCAGGAATAAACAGAGCAAATGCCTCAAACTTTTCCAGTCTGAGATTTGAGAAAGTGCAGCTGTAATTTCCTTTACCAAGTTCATTCTATTCTGACCTTGCTCTATTTCAGGGGCATCTAGGTACCTCTCTGCCTTCTCTGTGAAAAGTCTGCCAGCACCCTCACTGAGAGCAAGAGTGCATAAAACACAGTTTGAACATACATATCTTAAATTTTGTATCTTCTGCTACCCTGAAGTGTATGTGTATCTATTAGGAGATATTGTCATTTTATAGAAGAAAACAACCGATTATCTCAAAGAATTACACTGTCATTCACCAAGGCTAAAAAAAGTGCTGTCCCAGCATTTTCAAATATAGCTGAAACATGAGACTGAAACCTAACATAAGACTTTGAAATTGATTCTATAGAAATAATTTTAAGAAAAAAAGTGTGAAACAAGGTTGCACTTTTATTGAAGGCAGTACATTTCTACATTCAGAATTTTTCAAATGTAAGAGTTGTACTTGGAAAAACAGAAACATCTCCCTTCCTGTAGTTCAAAAAAGGAAGAGTTGTTACTTAAAAAAAAACCCACCCCAATTTGAAGAGTGCATTGACTTATTAAGTCAAGAGTCAGAAGAAAGACAAAAGTCTCTTAAAGCCATGAAGTTTCACAGTGAGATTGCCTGGCTGCCTCACCTTTGTCACGAGGTGGGTCCTCGGGCAGGTCCACGTCAAGCATGAGATCATCATCTTCAAGATCACACGAATCAAGATTATTCAAGATATCCTGCAAGAAAGGAAAAGTGAGATACAGCTGGTTCCATGATACTTCATTTACCCTATGGTCACAAAAAGCTTTGTTACATTTTCACTGTGCACACATCCAACCTTACCAGCAGCTGCCTCTCCTCAGAGGTGAAGATCAGCCTTATTTGAGACCACCTACACAAACAAGGATCATCACACCTCTGCTAACATCACACAGTAACAATGCCAGATGAAACAAAGATGGATTAAAACAGTTTTCTGCCTGATGCCTATGGAATACTCTGAAGACTTTTTTATTCATTTATATCCCGTCTTCTTCACAGCTGGAAGCACTGTAAAACTCAACTACTTTGTTTACCTGGAATTCAAAACCAGCTTTGTGAAGAGATGATGTTAAATTAAATTATTTCAGCTCTAATATTATCATCAAATCATTGAAAGGAAGTGGGGAAAACCTAGGTTATCTTGACTTTTTGGAACAACAAAGGTTCAAACAGGCTAATATGAGCACCAAACTCTGCCTCTTTTTGCCTTTCAGATGGTGGTTCATATAAAGCTGTTCCTAAAGGGACTAATGAACCACCACATTGCATGGGTATGCTAATGGCACAAGAAAAATGCTATGAAGTGTTAGTGCTAAATGAATTATACTTATTAAATACAGTCAGGTATATTAAAGGACTGCAATGAGGGCCTGCCCAGTCAGTGTTTGTAAGAGAGAGAGTGACTCCTGTTGCTTTAAGGACACCAGGAAGGGGTCAGGGCTGTGGAACACCCAGCTCAGGGCACACTCAGACCCTGCCAGCACTGCTGGACAGCCACAGCAGCCTGGCCACAGAACACAGACACCCTCTCACTCCCTTACTCCAGGAAATCCAAACTTATTAACACCAACTGGCTATCACACAAAGCAGGCCTGAGGAAACTCCTGTGCTTATCCAGCTCCAACTCCTGAGCTCCCAGTAAAAGTCATGCCTTTAAGGCCTGAGACCAGACTCAGGCACCTCACACTGGCCTTTTTCCTAATAGCAGAAACACAGATTTTTCTCAGGTTTATCAGCTACCCCTAAAGGTGATGCCCGGCACCAATATTGAATAATTTACCACACATTAAGTCAAATAAATGTTTTATAATTATTTCTCATAGTAACGTGATCATTAAATACTTAAGAGGATACTGGCACACAGGCTATGAACACATTGCACAACAACATTTCCTTGCAAAGCCACCCCTTTGCTGGTTATCATTTGTTAGATTTGCTTTGTCACATGCACAGGTGAAAAGGAAGAACATTAACAGGCATTTGTCTGAAATGTTGCTTCAGCTGTTCTTCAGCAGCCTTTCCACAGCACTCACAAAGCACTACTGTATTTTATTATAAATGGTGACAAGAACTAAGGATATTTTAAGATTTTTGGGAGCTTTAGAGGTTGTGACATAGGACATTAAACACTTTGCATTTCTGCAGGGCAAGTTATTTATTGACTTAGGAGGTAGAGTGTGAGATGAAAATAGTTAATATGCACTTTGTAAAACCTGAGGAATATATATAAAGGAAATATAAATAAAAAGATGGAATACTTGAGACAGAACCACCTGTTTTTGTCGTATTTCAAAGTCCTGTGTGAATTGCTTTGTCCACAAATAGCATTCTGTGCATTGACAGGAAAACCTACATAGCAAGGCACTGGCAATAATAATAAATCCAACTGTGGGATAGCTTCACAAAAAAAATGGAAGCCATTTAAAAGAAACATGGATTTAATATTTGGAACATCAAAATGCCTGTGTATTTTAGCTACTTTTGCTTCCATTTATTTACAGTTTTCAGGAAACAGGAGTTTTTAAACTAATGCATATTTTTTCAAACAATTTTGCAAAATACAGGCATGCTTGAGAGGCAGTTTCGGTTTGCTAGTTGATAAATTATTTCTATGCCATGCTTTCATCTTCCAAATTAGTGTGAACAAGCATTATTTTCTTCTACTGCAAGAACTTCAACGAGCATGACAAATAAAATGGAAACAGTGGCCACAAACACAAAAGAAAGTGGAAAAGCTTTGCCATTGCTGTGCAATGCATTTAAAAATGCACAATATAAAAACACAATATGCCAGAATATTTACTAATAAACCTAGATAAGCCACCTTACTATCTTTGAATCAGAACTTTGGAAGTCTAATGGTGTCATAGCAGGTCAGTATTTGAGATTCCAGACATACTTTCCTGTCAACAGCACATTTCATTATGCTTCCCTAATTACACATTCTTCACCACACTGAGGAGAGGAAACTCCATGCTACAAAAAAACCTCCACAACTGCAAATACCAAGACTTGGTAATCACTGGGCCGTGTGTGAATGCACTTTGAGCATTTCCCCCTGCGAGCTGCTTGGGAAACACAATATACAAATAGATGTCAGCAATGTCATCCTGAAATAGCCATAAGGTAAAGCACAAGTCTCATCAGTACTTCAGTGCATAAAAAAAAATAAAATTTAGATACTTCCATTGTTATTCTTTTCACTGCAAAAGGAACTGCAGGTAATTACACGGGAATAACACAGTTAATAATGTGTGCTTAACAGCAATTAGCATCATGAAGTGATTCAGGGCAATGAGCTCAAAGAGAACAGGAAATAAAAGAATTCTTTCAAAATGCATCAGCTCCAACCCTACAGAATATTACACGTTTCAACAATTATTACAAGTTACAGAAAAGGAAGCATCCCATTCTATTTGTATAGGTGAAAAGAGTAATGTATATTAAAAGCAGTATGATTTTCACAAGGCTGACTCAGCACTGGATCTTCAGGCTGGTAGAAGCTAGGAAGAGACTGAGTCTGGGACTGTGAAATCCCAGGTCCAGCCACAGTGCTGTCCCCAGGCTCTCTCTCCACAGAGCTTTTGCACTGGACACAGGCAGTGGTGCTTTGCTGGCTGCCTGCAATAGAACAGGGGAAGCACGAGGTCAGACAGATGATGTGTGAGCCCTGGGGTAAGAAGTGAGCACCCCAATAGCAGGGAACCCCCATACTGCATGAGGAGAAGGGAAAAGGCTAAAAGGCACACCATGTGTGTCATAGCACTTTCAGCAAGTTCATTTCAATGTTCTGCAAATCCCTTCTGGAGGGATTGTCCTCAGATGCTGTTTTACCACAGGTTCAGCATGCACACACCAACAGCTCACCCACAACAGCTTGGGATTTATCCCAATTTGTGGGAGGCATGGAGGCCAGCACCTCTTTCTGGAGAGGCATAACAGCAGCAAGACCACTGCTTTGAAGACTGGAGAACTCCATGCAGAAGAGCTGCTTTTGCTGAAGCAAAACTTCAAATTTCATTTCTCCATAATGAACTTGAATGCAAAATATTCTTTTCAAAAACTTCAGTTGCCATAAAATTCTTCATGCAACATGCATAATAAGCTTTTTTTTTATACTGAAGAGCACTATTTTTCAGTCCACCAACCAATCTGAGTTCAATTTAGCTTAACAGCTGGACCTAGGCAAGAGGCCTGATTCTCAACTTTCCCACTTCTTGCACTAAGCAGGGTGTAATGAAGCCAAAGTAAAGCATAAAGTGCCCAAAATAGAAAACAGATAGATATTTGCAATTTCTCATTAATAAACATAAAAATATTGACATGTGAAAGTTTATAACACGAGACATATTACAGTGGAATTTAAAAAAAAAAAAATCAGGCATTGAGGTTACTGCAGAAATGCAAAGCCCTCAAATAATGTTACCAGAATGGAGAAGATCCTGAGCTCAAAGTACCAATGCCAGGTTAGGATATTTTGCAGGAAAAGCAATTGCCTTGAGGGAGTCATGAACAGTAGTGAATACAAGGAATAACATTTTACCTGTTTCCATAACTCGTTATCTCACACCTCATTCATTCGTTCCACCTTTAGGAAACAGATAGCTAAAGGAAAATAACGAATTGTTTTTATTACTGATTTATTGACTTAGGTCTTGCTTTTGATGAGGATGAAAAAAGACCACAATAGAAGGGTGTGAATAAAGTAGAAGTGAGTAAAGGGAGAAAACTACAAGAGAATCTGGCCAAGAAACTCAAGTGAAGCATTCAAAAGTAGTACAGAAACTAACAAACCATCATTTCAAGGTGCTTGAGGAATTAAAAAAAAGGAAGTGGCTTTTAAAAATAAACACAAAACAGACTGGGTAAATCAGTCATCTGAAGGGCAGCTAAAGGATAACCACCAAAGTCAAACACAAGTCAAGGCTGACAGAAGAACAGAGGGAAATCTCCAGGGTCTTTTTCAATGCTATTTTCAGCATTTGACAGCATCTGAGATAGAGAGAAATAAAGAAGTGGGAAGTCTCCAAAAAGGCAACATTATACAGGAAATAAATAAAGAAATGGGAAGTCTCCAAAAAGGCAATGTTATACAGGGACTGAAGAGAACTCTTAAGTGAAGACAGAAAAGACAGAGAGAGGAAAAGCACATACTGTACTATAGGGCTGAAGAGAAAAATCCACTGTAAATGAAGTCCTTAAATCAGAGGAAACCACCCAGGAAAGAGGTGGGACAGAACTCTGCAGGATAGGAAAGGAGTAACTGTAGAAGTCACATTAAAGATAATTAGGCCAAGCAGCCAAACAAGTATTTTGTAATTTTGCCCATGCTCTGTAACTGAAGGTTGCTGTGACAACACATGTAACAAGAACTTGGTTTGGAAAATCCAAACCATTTTTGGTTTAACTGTTAAGTAGAATGGTCTTAAACATTTATTGTTCTTGAAAACATTTAAATAAAGTGTGTTCTACCTAAGTTTATTGAAGGTATAGAGGAATTCAATATTAGCTTAATTTATTATGTGCTGTATCAAAAGCATCTATACTCGCTGGATTTTAAATATTTTAAAATATAAAATCAGATGTCAGACTGTGTAAAAAATCTGAAATTCAATAACACAACAAAATAAGAGGAAGAGGAAAACCAGAAATATTAGCCATTCTGTTGAGACTTTACCAATTCATAAGCAACAGCATTTTCAAACACACAGCCCAAGCTACACCCACTGCCACAAGCAGCATTCCTTGACTGCCATCTAGCCTCCAGCAATGAGGAAAGCTGAAAGGGGGAAGCACTGTAACCATCATTCTATAGAATTCCAGCAAAATTTATGAAGATTTTCTGTTTTGGAGGGTTTTTTTTAGTAGGCTGGTGCTTTTAAATAGAGATTGCTGTTTACTTTTAAGCACAATCACAGAAAGCAGTCAGCAGTGAACATAAATAGTGACAGAGGAAGAGCAGGGGAGGAGGAAAAGCAGTTCTTCCTACTCACTGCTTCCAGTCTGTTTGCACAAAAAGGCTACCAATACCAGAGTGAGCACTGCTCTTAGTTTATCTAACCAACAGTGGAGCATTTTACCCTATTAAGCAATGTGTAATTCCTGCAGCTACTCTTAACAGGCAGAAATGATTGTGAACAATTCTCACTCCAGTGACTTGCACTTGTATTAAATGTACCATGTTTGGTTTAAGGAAAACATAGATGCTTCAATAATTCCCAGCTGAGAAAGGAAGCAAACAATAACCTCAGGAACACCATGGGCATGGCTGTACCAGGAGCTCAGTTGTTTCCTCCGTGCAATAGTTTTAATTCTACCCTAGTGAGACTTTTGGAGTAACCTGAATATGCCATGTTACACAGCATTAATGTGGTCTATTCTTACACAGCCAGCTTAATATGCTTCTAATTAAAACCAAAACAATCCTCAAATACTTTGGGGTGATTCTATTTTGACCAATCTCTCCACGAGCTGCTAGCAACATAGTAACTCCCCTCAGGTACTGCAGAAGTTTATTTATGCCACATTATCCTGATCTATTTCCACAGAGCACAAAAGCTCATAACCAGCTCACACGTGGATATGCAGTTACCAACCCATACAGAAAATGTCCCTTACAAGCCTAGGAAATGAACCAAGTGCTAGCTTCTACCAAGTGTTTGCTCCCATGTTTCACACACCATCACAGCTGCCACGCTCTCTCCCTCTCTCCACAACACAAATCCAAAGGTGTAATTAATGGATGCCATGAATAGAACACATAAGTACAAGTCAAGTTGCCTTCCTTGGCTTTTCCAGGCAAAACCACATGAGAAGATTAACTGTGCCATTTTTGAAGGAAGCAGCTCTCAAAGGCATATAAACTCTCCCATCCCAAAGGAAAAAAGGTAATTTGCCCTAAAAGGTTGTTCACAAAATGTCATGCCTCAGACCAGTATCACAAGAGGTCTGTCAAATGCAATACAGTTATATAACCTCCTAATAATGTTTGACAGGAGGGACACCTACATAACACAGGACAGACAGATGTGCCATCTCATTAATTCAGTTTCTCACCACCTCTCCTTGCTGTTATAGTTAAACTCCAAAGCTGAAGACTGGAGCAGAGGTGGGACAGTAGATGATGGCTATTTTCACTCTAAAATCAGACTCTAATCTAATGACATTTCCTTTCTCTGCCATGAGCAGATTGCCTGCCTGCAAACTCCACCAAAGGAATGGCTGAGGAGCTGACAGAACACACTAAAATGAGTTTGTGCTCTTAGTTCTGTACTGACAAGCAACAATACAGACTGAATCTTTCACAGAAGTTGCAGTTTTCTACTAAAAACTTAATGGTGGACATGTTACTCAAGAATGTTCTTCCACTACCTTAATATGTTCATAAATATTATCTGTTCATAAGGAAGATTAAAGGCAAAAAGATGACAGTGACTTTTGAGTCACTGAAGTCAGAACCAAGCACTCTGGTGCTTTTCCAAACAAAATTTTAGGCATAGGCTTCTTAGAAATTAAGAAGATGAAAAACAAATGCCACAGATTTCTATACCTGTATTATTGGAAAAAATGGAAACTATGAAGTTATAACAGTACAAATTAAGTAAATCAGAAGAATTTTCCTCAGATTCTGGAACATGACATCAAGATATTTGGACAAAAGAGCCTGGAGCTTGGACATGAATTTAGGATCTTAAACAGAGGTCGCCAACTACAGCAACTTCCAATAAGCAGCTTCCAATGAAAAACAGCTTTCAAGGCTGACACATGTATTAGATTCCAGTCCCAGAATCACTATATATACACCTGAGCAGGAAGTTTGACCACAGAAATGGCAGCTTCCCAGTCAATGTATCACCTGGGAATGCATCAGCAAAAGCTAAAACCTCACAGAAGACTTCTGTGCTACTGTGATATCTCTTGCCAAGAGAGGTATTGGCCTAACCCAAAAGTCAGGTTTTCAGCTAAAGCAGTGTGAAGGACCAATGAGTTATTCAATTTGTGCCACAGGACAGAATTCCTTGGGTGATGAAGGGAAATAGTGAAAATTCTCTGAGCAGAAGCAGCAAACAGAACTCCATCCTACCATTCCACATTAGTGATGCTATGTGTTCTCTATCCATAAAAGGTGTTCTCCACAATGCTGGGCACGGAGGGAAACAGCTGAGGGAGGGACAACACAAACCTCAGAGTATGTGACTCTCTCAGGGTTTGCTCTCAGTCACTCCCAGCAGGTTCACAGACACTCTGTACACTGCAGTGTACCACACCCAGTGGGGAGTATCTGCCACTGAGGGTTTCTCACTGCCCACACACACCTCCACACCTGCATGAGGTGACTTCTCCAGTGCAGTGACCTTGCTTTGTGTGAATACCTCCTGGGCAGGTAAAATCACCTCCACTGGCACTACAGGCACATGTACACTGTCCCAGGCTCATTCCTCTGACAGGCTGAGGAATCCTGGTGTCCCCTGACACACCCAAAGGGAGAGGCTGCCCAGTTTGCTCCTCCATGGTCCTGCTCTGTCACAACAGCAAAACTTGGCAGCTGAAAGGAAGATTAAAATCTCTGAGGTTTTACAGGCTTGGTAGGCAGCAAAAAGGCAGCCACTTCAAAAAACAAATCAACCCAGCAGAGGTATAAAACAAGATTCCCTAAGACTAGAGCAACTGTACTCCATTAAATAATTGTACCACAAGAATAATGTCTTCTCTCTCTTTGCAACCTCACACCCTCAATAGAGTACTGGGCATCTAAGAGTGTCATCACTTCTCATTGTATCACATTCGCTAGCAAAAAATAAATTAAAAAGTCTCTAACCTCATACAAAACTGGAAGTGTGTATTTATTAATGCCATAATGAATTCCAGTCAAAAAGGCACTGACTGAGGTGAAATCATCCTTTGCTTTCAGGGACAGAACAAACTTACATACTTCTTAAAGAAGTGTTCAACTGAAGTACACTAATTACTTTCAGGAAGCACCATGGGAGCAGAAAATGCAATTAATTCTCTTTATTAACCTCACCTTTTGTATTCTAAGAAAGGAGGAAATGCAGTACGTCAACACTGCTCATTTGAGTACAGCTTGTCAAGAAATATGTGTTTGTTTAGTGCTCTTCTCTGCTTTGAGTAAGATCTTCATTGTTCTTTGCAAGATGAAAAAAGAACTGAATTTCAACTGGCTCATTAGATGAAAGGCTTTTAATGTGTGCTTTCTGTAACTACCTTGCACCTGATGGACTCGCCTCACGACTACTCTTTTAGAAAGTTACAGAAAAAAGAGAAAAGTCTGTGTTGAGAAAGGATTACATACTTTTTACATTCTCTTAAGCCTACTTGCACTTTTATTTTCATTACAGCTGTAACCAAACAGCTGTAATGAAAATAAAAAGCAAGATTTTAAAACAAAAAGATTTTTCACAAAATTTAAAAAGCCCAGCTGTTCATAGAACAAGAATTAGTTTTACTTTGGCATTAACCTCCAGAAAAGAAAGTTCAACCAAAGAAAAGAAGATGGGTAGAAGGCAATAGAGAGAACACTTGACTCTAAGGAAATAAATGTATTAGAATTACACACATTACAAGTCTGAATTCACATTAATAAATCACTCATTTGAGAAATCAGACTGGCAATTTAAACATTACTATAGTCATTTTGAGAAGTGAATTATTTTAAAAATGACGGTAATTAACACTAAATTACTTGTAAACAACCACTGAAAGAAATTAATAACTGAACTAAACAACTCTATTTTAGCAAGTTCATTTTCTCTAAGAAGTAGAGAATACTTCACTGAGTCCCAATGCTTCAGGAAGCAGAAAGCATTCTGCCCAGTCTCAAAAACTAATTCAGAACTGACCTTGCCCAAGTTACAGTTACAAAGGGGAAAAATGTAACAAAGAACAACAAAAATCTTGTAAGATTTCAAAAATTGCCTGAAAGAAGACAAAAATGTAACTATACACTTTATACTCCAGCTAAAATTCTGGCCATGTGTCAAACTGATTCATTCCAGTGAGATCCAGATTTCATCCCAAGAGCAATTAAATTCTCAGCAAAGCAGTTAAAACCCATCTGTCTCTTCAAGCCAGATTTCAATTATTATTCCATAATCCTATGCCCTTATAATTACATTGATGTTCACTCTGCACATAACCAAAAATAGAGGCTTTATTTACTTCAGGAAAAATTAACAGAGTGCAAAGATTCACATTGCTACTGAAGCCTACAGGAAAAAGAGGGCAGAGGACTCAATCTGACAGTATAGGGAACACTCTGAAAGCTTCCTGTCCAAACCTATTGGCCCAAATGAAATTGCTTGAACAAAAAAAAAACCTCCCAAATCACATTGCAAGAGCTTCTTCTCTTGCGAATATTACAGAAAGAAGCCAAAATTATTGGAATATTTCCAGTTTAGAGCTTTACTTCTTGCAGACTTTGAGCACTAGGATATTGTAGCATCTTTAAAAACAAGCAGATACCTCAGAACAATAGCAGCTGTACTACCTATCCTTCTCAATGTAAATAAGGACTTGCACTTGCCAAAAACACTCTAAGCTTCACTCTGAACAAACAATATTAAAGCTGCTGTTTCTCACGTGTCTAGTTAATGTGCTGGAGATGAGAAAACACCTCAAACTTTGCTACAGTAAGAGGGGTCAAGCAAAGGAGACATGAGACTCCAGCCAGGATGCCTGTTAGAGGCTACATTGCTCACACGTATGGTGAACAGTATTTTCAGACAAAAATTAATGAAAACAAAAATCTAGCAAGTCCAAACTACAAGCAGAAGCTGTACCTTGCACAGCTGAGCAGCTTTCTGCCCTGAAGCAGTAAAGGAACTGGGCACTGCAGTCAGCAACTACAGCCCAGGACAGGAGCAAACAGCACAGCTAGAATCAAGTGAGAGCACCTGCAGATAAATACTGCCCTTGCTGCTAATTCACAGAGCCATCAACTGCTCTGCTAAGCATCAGTCTGCTCTCACAGAACTGAGCTTGGTGCTCAGCAGCAAAGACCAGCTGGTGAAAAGGTTATAAAGAGCACCAACAAAATCAGTGCTTAGAAATTGGAAAGGAGTGCAGAACTTAGGCAGTTAGGCAAGTCATTTGTTGACTTTGAAAGTGGAAATGGAACGACAACAGGGATAGTGGAATTAGTTATTTTCTGCCTTGCAATTAGCCAATAAAAATATTTTCATCCTTACAAAAACCACACACATTTCCTAACAAACATTATTTAGATCTGTATGACTCTTAAACCTCCAACTCTGGATTACACATTTTCTCCATAGCTGTTCACTCAGTTAGTAAAGAACAGGATTGTATTAAAAGAGGAAAAATTTATTTTATTCTTCGTCCCCACGCATTTAATACCAAGATGTACTGAGAATAGCAGAGATATTGGCTTTTCTGCTCCCCAAAATGAACAATGAGCTTCAGAGGCTAGCAAACTCCTGCTGTTGCCTTCCCATGCTGGTTGTCACATCAGAAGCCCAGTTAAAATCCCCCCGCAAAAGCTGCCCTTCCAAAGATTGTCCCAACTCTCCTAATTGAAGATCACCCAGTGGGAGCTGCACTGCCATCTATGGAAAAGCTTAGGAAAAGCATTTAGCATTTAGTATTTGTTGATACTAAGAATCAAGCAGCTTAAAAGACTAGCAAAACAACAGCAGGATGGAAATGAGGAAGAAAAAAGGGAATTGTGCACACAACATGACCAATTACTCAGCACATAGTTCCCTGAATTGTTACTCAGCCACATTGCTTCTACTCACCTCAGCCTGGTACCACAGGAATTCCAGAACTACTGCTTTGGTGACTGCCCTGGAAATACTAAATCCAAGGGGCAGGCAGGCTGGCATCAGTCCAAGCACTCCAAATTCTTAAATCTGACTCTGATCCACTGGATTTTGACACAGAGATAGGAACTGCAGTTATCTCACCACACTCGAGGATAGAAACTGCATAATTTGATCACGTATCTCCCAGCAATCAAAACATCTGACGTGTTGACTAATCACAATAATTATTCTCAATGCCTTCACTTTGTTGTCTTTATACTCCCTGCTTGCAGAGAAAAGGAAAAACATGGAACAAAAGCTTAGAGTAACCTACTCAAGAGCAGTTTTTCAGAAAGAATGAAAAACTGCATCAGAAATTCTTCTGCATCTTCAGATTAGAAAATATCATTATTCAACCCTTAGGCTAAAGAAATCAAATACATCACAATTCCTACCAAAACCAACAAGTAAAGGAAAAAACCCAAAAAACTCCAAAAAAATCCCACTACTAAGAGGCAATTCAACACGTCAGAGCTCCATTTTCCCCCTCAAAACCCAAGCTACTGAAAATACATTTCTGCCTTGCAAAAATAAAACGTGCTATTGATGCTTTTCTCATTCAGATAGAAGTCACAGTAGAGTAAGCACTGAAATTCTGGAAAAGCACTAACAGGATGAAAAATCATAATGGGTAGAAACACCACATGATCTTCTAGATTCAACATCTAATCTAAAAAACTCGTCCTTTCTCCACTTCCTCAAAAAATACAACAGTAAATACATTCTCCCACTTTTAAGCCCTCTCTAAAAACTTTTTATTTTCAATAAACAAAGAAATAATCCAAAATAGTGAAGAAGAATATCAAAGGCTTCTAATGCAGCTCTGCTCCAAGTGGCTTACAACAGCTTCTGTCAATCAGCACACTGATTCCATAGAAACTCATACCCATGCACAAATTAATTCACAGGGGCTACGTGTATCAAAACCTAGATCTATACTCGAAAAGCACAGTAAAAGAAGTGTCTTCTATGTGTTTGTTACATTTCAGAGTATGTATCAAAATACTCGTATTTAAAACTTACCAAAGACAAAGTTTAAAAACTTCCCTCTTCTCTTGGCATGTGCATGCAGGTGTCTGGGGACAAGGGTGTTTGTTTTTGCAGTGGCCTCCATGAAATTTGGGTTTTCCCTATAAACACCAATACAGCTACAAAACTCATACTACAAAAATCTCTAATAGCTTTTCCAAGCTGCCCACAATTGCCACAAAAAGTTAATAACCACTGCTAAACTCTTTCAAGCAGTAGATCCCAACATCGTAATTTAAGACAGAGAGCAAACAATACCACAAGCAGCCAGAAATACATCAGGAATTCATATTTAGTTACACACAAAGAATATAATTACAGAACAGTGCCCAAGTCTGAAAGTGGTATGTACATTACTGAATTGGCAGTGGTGACACATTTAAGGTAACATGCCCTAAACACAAGGAGCGTGACACATCGATTAAACCAAACTGATTTTGTCCAATGTTCTGATTGTTAACATCATGTCCATAAAACCTAAGCTGATTCCTTCAGAAGTCTGTGCAGATAAAGGGATATGAACAGGACAGACAGAATTTTCTTCAGGCCCACCAGAATTCCAAGGTTGTCTCCCTGATCTCAGAAGGAGGATCACAGCACAGCAACAACTCTCCATCCACTCTCCTCATATTTAATGATTCCTCTGGCAGATCAGTTTGAGTTAAGCAGCAAGAAAAAGGTGGTGCTGCATTTGTGCATCCCACTGGAGATGTATGAAGAGCCCTGCTACAATGAGCTACAGCCAGGTGTCTACCTCAAAGATGCTGTGATTGAATGAAGAGAGAAATCAAATACCTGCTTCAGCTCACAAGGGCCCTATAGCACACAGTACAGAAACAACAAATGCAAGAAGCCACACAGGCAATATAGCTATTTTCTGGCTTTTTCATTCCTATGTTTAGAGATTAGTAGGAGGCATATTTATTCTTTGTGAACACTGCTAAGAGATTGCATAAAGAAGGACCTTTTTTGTCCTGACTTTAGAATAGGGAAAGAAAAAAATGTTTGTAAACAGCCTGATCAAGGTCACCTGCCCAGAAAGAGGAGTTCCTAAACAAGAAGTTTCACAGCACTATCAACTACAGAGGAAAGAGGAAACAATTATATTTTTTTAAAGTACTAATATTTTTTAAAATATCCTTAATAAGCAACAAACTCACCACAGTATAATAACCCAAGTTATGAATGAAGATACATACTATGCTGTTCATTTCTGAAGAGTCGTAACTCCCACACGGATGGACGCTTCCTATGGGCTCCAGCCCTTCTTCATCCCACATGTACGTGCCGTCAGAGCTGTCAGATGGAGAAAGCTCAAAGGAGGAGCCAGCTCTGTAGTTCATCTCTGAGGAGATGACATTCTCAGTAGTGTGCTTTGTGCTTTCACTGTTGTCATCCACTGCTTAAAGAAAACAGTACCAGTTAAGATTCCAAAAACAATCCAATATTCAAAAAATGAATGCTAAAATGCCTGTCACTGGTGTGCTACCTTTGCTGGAGCTGTACCTGAAAGCTTTCTCCAGTATTGTTCCCTCATCCCAGAAGGGGGGAAAGCTCAAGCTGGCTTGGCAGCTACAACCAAGGAATCTTCCAACCTACATCTTTGCTAACCTTTTACACTGCCCTAATTCACTCACCGTGGAAGCTACTTTCTAGAAATCTGCATCTCTTTAATGTATTAGAAGGTGGGTCCAAAAATATATCCTTTGGATCTAGCCTCTCAATTGCAACATCTCTCAAACAAGCTTTTGTCACGAGAAGCCCATCAAAGATCTGAAAATGTGCCTTTCAAAAGCATCTTCTTGTGTCTTCAGCTAATCTTTAAAGAATTAATATACATCAGAAAAAACAAAAAAGACCTAGTAACAATCCTGTTTATAACTGAAGTAATTCAATTACACATCCTACACTCATTTCCACTACTTAAGAAGCAGTTACAGCTGTTCTCTGCCTACAGAGGTGGAGGAAGCACGAGGTGAAATTTTCTTAAAATATCATCAACCCAGAAAAATGAATGGCAAAGCAAAGATACGAGGAATCCCACAACCACACCACAGATGTATTTAAAGGAGATCACCTTCATTTTTATCACACAAAGAGCTCTTCAAAGTAATGGTTAGGAAAGAAACTATAATGCAGAAAAGGCACAAGCAAACACATATGCCAGAATGGAGCAGTTCCATTCTGAAACAATTCATAAGCAATGGGCAATTACATTAAATAACTTAATCACCCATTACAAGATTTTGA
Organism: Aegithalos caudatus; assembly: GCA_013389925.1. Taxonomy (NCBI): domain Eukaryota; kingdom Metazoa; phylum Chordata; class Aves; order Passeriformes; family Aegithalidae; genus Aegithalos; species Aegithalos caudatus. The sequence goes on from WEIU01014319.1 coordinate 549,681, forward strand.
TTTAGCACCTAGAATTTCAAACAGAACATAAAGAAGGTATTTACCAGACACATTTATATCAAGCCAGTCATCAGCGTTACAGCAAGATCCTCCACCTTCCTTGAGAGAGGTGAACGACTCGATGGACGTTCTGCTCCCGTGCTCTAATTCCTGAAGGCAGCTCTCCTTCTGCTGGATTTGTACAGTTCTGTTTGCCTCTTCTATATCTATGAAATCATCACTGAAGTCTTCACTCAGATCGTTCTTCTCAGAGGACGACAAAGAAGATATAGATATTTCATCTCCATCATCGCTCATACACATCACTTTTGAGCCATGTTTTCCCAGGCCCTCGTGCAGGCCCTCTCCAGGCTCTGTTCTTTGAGCCCTGCTCTCTAGGATGCTGTTTTTATCAACGGCTCTGTTGATGTTGGCTGAAATCTCCGCTCCTTCCGCGACGCGCGCGTCCGGAGCCGCGCTTCTGCTGCCATCCACGGCGGTATTCCCAGCAAAGCGCTGCCTGGAAGGCTTCAGCAGGGAAGGCCGACTTAATCTGTATCCATAGGAAGGTGCTGACCCAGATCCGTTTGACAGCGGGGGTTTCTTGGAACAAGGAGCTGACATAACCGAGTAGGGTCTGGTAAATCCATACTTCACCGGTTCATTTCCATTGGGTACATCCAACTGACACGCGTTCCTTGACAGCAGCGTAGACCTCTGAGACGTCCTGGCAGAGACATTCTGACTGTGATAAGGCCTTGTAAGATCCACAGCTTTATTAAAGGAATGTGACCTGGTTAGAGATGTGGTGGGAAGGAAAGAGTTCTGAATGGAATGTGAAAAACTTTGCGATCTGACCATTTTGTCACAGGAAAAAGCCTTGCTATTGTCTGTAGAATGTGCCAGGCTTTCTCCTGAACTTGTCCTTGCAGCACCGGAATTCGCTCTGGGTCTCTGCAAACCTACCACCGGCCGATTTCCGTAAAATCCGTTTAAATTCGATCTTGGAGCATTGAGTCCGGAGTATGTCCTTCCTGACAGGGTACCTTTGGTGAATTTAGCTGAACTAGAGAGTCCAGGTATAGCCTTTGGGTTTAATTCCTCAGTAGAAGACACAAACATATTGGTTTGCTTTGCTGCTTTTGACGCAACCAAAGCGGTACTGTTCAAACCCACCCTGAGCTCATCGTTGCCCAATGCTCCTTGGGGTGGAGGATACTTCTCAGGATCAATTAATTTTTCATTAGAGTTGCGTTTGGCGTTGGCCTCTCTCCCATTCTGATCGTTAAGCTGATATTTATTTGATTTTTTCCAGTTGAAAGCAAAGGAAGACATTCCAACAGTGCCATTGTGCCTGCCGAAATTTTTGCCACCATTACTCCCTGCTAAGTTCACAGCCGTCCCGTTTGGCGTCGCTTGCAAAACACTCCCTAAAGTTTTCGTTCCATATTTCGGTAGCCTGGAAACCAAGGATGTCCTGTTTTGATTTTTTTCTTCCATGAGCTGTTGGGTTCATTGGTCCTTAAATGGTGCTTGAATCTAAGAAAGAAAAATAAAACAACATTAAATCTGAATCAACCACACATTAAACACAGTTTTCTATTACAGCTATTTTGCAGCTACATGCTTCCGAGATTTCTGTGCCTAACTCCATGCTGATAAAAACTAACCCAGACACATTTTGTGATCTCCAGAGTTCCAGCAGTTGTTTGGCAGTAATATGTTCTTCAGATCACAGCTCCCTCCCCCAACTTTCATTCTCTACATAAATCATATTTTTTTTGTTTTCCTTTTGTAATCGATAAAATAAATTTGAGAAGCGGCTGGATAATTTTTTATTGGTTTTTTTTTCATTTACCCATTTTCAACAACAAATTGAACTTTTCAACTGTGTTACAATTATTAAATTGTATAAACATTGGATTTAGTATTTTTTTAAAAGTTACAAATACGACATAGCAAAAACCTCTGGTCAGCAACATAAACCTGCAAAAACTATAATGTAAAATCTGACTAAAAGCTAATTTTTTGGGGTTATTTTCAGTTTCTCCAATGCCTAAAATATAGGAAATAATGACTCATCATGCATCTCACCACAACATCTTTTGTTCCCAAACCTTATGGATATCCCCAAATCAAGATTCACATTCCTAGTCATTGCTTCATCTCTCTATGGAGACTGTAGTCTATTTTGGAAACCATCTTTCTCACCTACAAGACCCGAAGTACTGTGCAACAGTTGCATAAGGTCAGTGTTAGTATGCAAATTCAAAAGTTCTACTTATTCAAAGTACAGAAAATATCTTGTGTAACCACAGCAAGCATTACCCTAAAGTGAGTCACTCCCCAAGCAGCAAGACCTCACTAAGAAACACTTAGTTTCTTAGTGATACAATCAAAGATAAAATCATGGATAAAACTGAAAAGGCATTCAATTTATGCAAACTGAAACACCCTGAGGATTTGTCAGTGAATAGGATGCCCCAGAGGAGTACTTCTGGAAGCTGATCTACACTACAAAGATAGAAAGAGAAAGGTACTGCAGACAGGGCATTTAGGGGCTCCTAACCTGTGAAAACATCAGAATCCATGTTCTGCAACCGGTGTGTGCATTTCCATTTTGAAACACACAAATCTTTTCAAAGAGTCAATGAATTCTTGCACACCAGAGACACTGCCCTCTCCCAGGTGTGCAAAGAAGGACACAAGTATTTCCCCCTGGGACCAGCAGAACATTTTCATTCACCGTGTATGATACCTGCCTGCATGTGGACTGAAGTGTCCAATGGCAGACTTCTTGCCTACAGTGCACCTGCTTACCTTGCACAGGAAAATATCATCAGGCTTTAATAGCAACATCAAAGATCTTCACTTTATGTCAAATACATACAAAAAAGTAGACTTTTTTTTTTAATAACTGCATGAATAAAAAATGGCCTTCAACATGCTGATGAATTCATTCCCAGCAAGCATCATACTGCAGATCCCTCAGAAGATAACCTAACTATAAAGAAAAGGCAAGTCTTGTGAAATCTTCCAAATTGAAAAAGTTAAATTAGAAAGCTGCTAATTTAACTTGCATGCTTTATGGATAATTCCCTTTTCACATCTACCATCTCTTAGGTGACTGCAAAATTTAAATGAGGCCATTTAATTAGATTACTTTAATCCTTCACCAAGTGCTGCAAATTAAACTTGAAAAGGAGACCTTTCAGTTCTCTAGGAAGGGCTCTAGCTCATTTATCCTTGATTAGGCAAAGACAACACATTATCTTCAAGAAAACCTTATTGATAGCCTAGAACACTTCAGCTAATTAAATTAAAAGACAAATACTTCTCTGTATTTTATTAGCTACATAACTGTAATTACTGTGCCACCTTCTCAAGTCCAGGTTTCATTTGTTTCATTGAACCACAACATCATCAAAAAAACCCACTAAAGCTTAATAGCATCATGTCTGGCAGATGTTTCCCAGAAAAAGAGGAATTTTCATATTAAGTTCTCTAAAACTTCCTTAATCTTCACATATGTTTACTAGGAAAGATTACACTAGCCTAACAATGAAACTCCCTTATCAAGCAGCACTGTACCTACCAGAATATAATTTCTGCATCCCAGCAGATTCAAGTCCAATACAATTTAAATTGCAGCCCGCTGTACTATAAAGAAATTCAAAGTATTTTTAGACTAAAGCAATTTATGGATTTTTAAAAAACTGACATTTGGGCAAACAAGTTTTATATTCTTTGCCTTGGGAAATACATTATCTAGTGCACACAAGCCTAATCGGGAATTAAGCTAATTATAAAGAGCCTAGCCTTACATAATGATCCAGGGAAAAGGAGTTAAAATCCACAGACCCTCTCTGAAGTATAATCTGAATTAACTGAAAAGCTGTTACATACTTATCTTCAAGGATATTCAAGATCCTGGTGATAAGCAAAAGGATATTCTTTCTCACCTTCCTTGGTACTTCCTCTACAGGATTATTTCCACCTCAATAAAATCCTGCACTGTTAGTTTCAACTGCCAAGCACAGCATTCACTCTAATTTCATTCACAGTTTGTTTCAGCATCACCAGGAAGGTAGTTTGCTATACATTAGCTTCTCAGCAAAGTCCAGCTTTGAATCCAAGATTCTGCCCTACAGAAGAAGACAGCTTAAAGATGCACACATTTGAAAGCTTAAGCACCTTAATAAAATACTGCAAGCCTTACAATCCCTGCCACCAGGAAGATAACAGCATTTTCCAGTTCCAGATTCCTGAATGGGACTGACTTCCCCCCCATTGTCACAGCAGTGTGGAATTCCCAGCTGACAGATGAGACACATCTGACAGGCTGGTGACAGGCCAGAGCAACTCCCCCCTGCAGATCTGCTGCCATGCCAGCAGTTTCAGATCTGTGCTTCATTCACAGAAATTGAACTGCACGTGTACTTCAACTCTGTCCTGTGCACAGCTCATAAAACACCTCTTGCACCTCTGGGTTATTAAAAATGCATTAGATCAGTTATGTGAAAATATCTTATTTTCATCAATGTATTGAATGTCATCAGGGAAAAATCTGAGAGATCCCTGCAACAGAGGCAGCAAAAGGCTTCCTTAGCCCTTGCTTAAGAACATTGCAAGATGAGGAGCATGACTGCAAGTCAATGTTCAGCTTTAAGAGGACCATGGGAGCTTAACAGAATAGAAGAAAATGGCAAGAGATCCATCTGGCAAACCTGCTCTGAGCATGACAAGCCCAAGAATTCAAGATCATGAATCCTGACAAAATTGTGCATGCTGTACAAACTAAAATAAATCAGAATGCAACTAGAAATGCTGTTGCCTTCAAAATTGAACTTTGAGTATTTACTTTACAACTTTTTTGTGTTGTTTACTCAGCAGAGTGGTTTCAGTTCAGTCAAGTGCCACCTTCACTCCAAGATCCAGTAAGATTTATCACCTCTGTAAAATCCTCCAAGCCTGCCTTCCTTCTCCTGTTTTCCATTTCTCCAAAACACCTGTTCTAGAATCAGCTCCCAATGCTTTACAAAAGCAGCCCTGAATTTTATCCACTCTCCCTTTCCTATGTCCAAACTGCAGTGATTAACACCAGCTTCCCTGACAATCTGCCTTGAAGGTACCATAGTCAGGAAATACAGCAAGAAAACAGTGAGAGATTATTGCTCTATTTCTCTGAAATCATCTTGCTTTTCTGTGCCCCACGTTGTGAGATTGTTTTCAGATCTCAAGACAGCTTAGAGACACACCCTTTTCTGTTCTTCCTCCCTCACACTAACAAGGTTCTACCCACTGTGAAGGGTTGCTCTATCCAACAACAAAAAATCAGTTATCCAAGCTGCTCTTCTGCTCAATTTAGTGTCAAAATAGACTAGGTCAAAGAACATGAGCAGAACATGATAATGAATAAATGGAGAAGGAAGCAAGAAATACATCATAAAGAGATTGGAGTTTCAGTACTTCCAATGTTGAGCCATATCTTTAGTCAATACAGCAGAAAATGTGACTTCCCTTGCCATCTCTAAAAGCATTCTTGCTATTCATCAGAATTCTTAATGTTTGAGAAGGCAAGAGGACATAAGCACTTACTGGAGAAAAAAAAAGAGGGAATTGCAGCTCTATTTTGTAGAAGAAAGCTACCACAATACTTCCCTTTGCATCCCTCAGGGCCACACTGTCAATTCCCTCTGCCATTAATGCTGTTTACACGGAGCATCAGGCACCTCAAGGAAGCAAAAAAGGGCTAAGTGTTATTTGCCCAGACAATAATACTTTGTAATTGTTGCCCACTTGTGCTTTCTGTATCAGTAAAACAGAAACTATGCATTTTAAACTCCAAATTTTTACATCAAACCTAACCAAAACATTGAAACAAAACATGGTATGAGCTATCATAAGCTCCTTTAGATTTTATTGAAAAAGTCATGCAAATTTTAACTTAAAAAAAAATTTTGCTAAAAATCTGTTTCTCAAAGAAGTAAAGTTGCACTGATCTTTGCCATTCTTACACAACTAACAAGGTGGAAGGCAGTCAAGGTCCAGATGTTTAGCCAGCTGCAGCAAGGAGCAGCTTCAGCACAAAGAAAAGAAAATGGAAAAGGATAAATGAGGGTACAGATAAATTACTCCCAGTAAGAGATTATCAGGGTCTGTGAACAAGAAGAAAGACTTGACAGTGCAATTTCAAGTTCCCCTTAAGTGTTAATGCAGGTTATTATGGTTTGTTCATAAATGAGACATGAAGTACAATGATAGTTACTCTTTCCTGCATTAGTGCTGACAGCCTAACTGCTGTCAGGGACAGAGGTCAGCCAGGAATTGGAATAAAGCACTGGAGATGCATGACTCCTCGCTGAACCTGCTCTTCATCTGATGCATCCTCCTGGAGGAAGTCATCAATTCCATTCTTCAGCAGACCTTGTTAAACCTGGACAAGCAATGTCCAGCCTGTGCCTGCAGATACAAACACCAGGCAGCTCTTGCATATCCAACTCCAAAACACAAGAGCCAGAGCACAGTGGCTTTCACTGGCATCCAAAAAACACAAGCACTACACTAGGTGTGCTGACCCCAAGAACACTGCAAGAGGTGGGAGGGATATACTGCCATACATCAGAAACAATTAACACAATCATGACCAATACTTCTGGCTCCAGGGCAGAGACCCCTCTGCTAGGAGGAGTTAAATCATGTGGATTACTTCACTCCTTGTGTTATGCAAGGAACCTCCTCCTGTGAACTGAACCAATCCAAGAGATTCAACCTCAGTGAGCAAGTCAAGCTCCTTCACTAGGGTTGCTTAATAGCTCTTAAATAGCAAAAGATGCAAATATTTTCAACATCTTTGTTGGGGAAACAAAGAGCCTTTACTTGTTTCTGACTTTGATGATACTTTAAATTGTTACCAAATTTGCAGGGATAACAAACAGGGGAAAAAGACAGACCCAGTCTGCCTGCCTTACAGATCCAACCCCCTGCAACCTAAAGGCAAAGTCACACAGCTACAAAGAAGCCAAAACCTGTTAATCATTCACCGGCACCACCTCCCAAGCCCTTCCAAAAACCACTCCAAACAAACATACTGTGACTATAAAGCACATTTGTATCTAGGTTCCTAAGCTGTCTCAATTCCTCCCTGCACTTAGCAAGATTTCTGCCCTGGAAGATGAGCCATAATTGTGTATATGCTTGTCTGCAAGTACATGGATTTTGGAAAGACTCTCCTCTTTCCCATCAGAGGTTTGTTGTTGTTGGTTTTGTTTTTTTTCCCAAGGTTTCTCAAACAGATAAATTTTTGGCATTCTTACAAGATGAATAAGGCAATCAGCAGGTAACCTGCCTTTCAGAAGAATTTTAAAGGTGGCATCACTATATATTTCATAAAGGCAATTTGAATTTTATGCTGTGGCTAAGGCTGACTGAAAAATCCCAAACATTGCAGCCTAGAATTAGAGCTTTCTACCAGTGAAATGTCAGATCTTGATCTCTCCTTACAACATTTTGTGATTATGTCAGCATCAAAGCAACTGACAGCAGAAACAGGCCCCTGCTTCTGCTGATGGTATTAGTCCTTCAGCAACAGCATTTCACATGGGTAATTTAATCTGTCTTGTAAGAACAAATCCAGAAAGATTGCATCTGCCTCCAAAGCAATGTCCTGCTTTTGACAGGACAAAATTGCAAACTAGTAGGAATTACCTGCTGTTCTCTAGCAAGTATTTCACTTAAAAACAGAGTAATAACCCTTTTTTCCTCAGCACTATCCACTGTCACCAAGTGATTCAAACACACCATTTCCATCTCTAAGTCTTCTAGGAAAGGTTTACCTCACCAGTGACTCAGTAACAAACTCAAAGAGTTGGTTACCAGTTACTGTTTTCTACTTCTTACACAGTAATACATGTTAGCTGGAGCAGGATTTTCTTGCTGATAAGAATAGGCAGGCTGAAAGCCAAGTGAAACTTGGTACACAACTAATTATAACTGGAAATATCCCTTTTTAGACTGGCATGTTGTCCATCCTACTCCTCTGGTTTGTTTATTCAACTAATGCATGTGCTCCATGTAAAAACACTGAGCTGTCTGAGCTAGAAGCCTCTCACACTGGCACTAACATATTTTTCAATATATATTTTGTAATGATTAAATAATGACTAATAACAGAAGCAATACTTCCTGCCTGAACTGCTGCTGAACAGTTTATCTAGGTGGGTATCTTAAGATTAAGAAATTCCATGGGTTTAAATCTTCAGTGAGGCTGTGCTTCCAACCAATATGTAAGTTGCTTTTCCCCCCTCCAGCCACATACACTCTTTCTTTCTTTCCTTTTCCTGCTGCCTGAGTAAGAATTGCAGCTATAGGTTAAGCTGAATGGCAAGCAGAGATAATTGGAAGAGACTGCATGTAATTCATAGACTCACTGGTACTGGGATTCCTTCAATAAGCCTGAAGAGGTTCACACGTGATAACTGAGCAAGATTAGACACGATGAAGCAGAAAGAAGATAGCAAAAAATAGTTCTGGGATTTTCCTTTCTACATATTGCCAATGCTGTTTCATCATAGCTCAGTTTTTCACAGAAGATCATGGTCTTGAAACAAGAACATGTCAGCACACTGCTAAAATCTAAAAAAAAAACCATATTGTTAAGTCAGCCACTGCTGGATTAAACAAAAAAATACTAGAAAAAGGACAGACAAAGAAAATCCTTAATACTGCTATCATGAAAGACAGACAGTGAATCCTGGATAAGCTGGAAATATTATATAAATTCTGGTATTTCACTGTGTGTGGATCATGGCACTTCAATGCCCAGTTCAGGTCTCCATATAGTTCCACCAGTCAATTTTATTTTAGAGGTGACAAACACAAAAATCCCATTAATTCCTGTGGTTGCCCTTAAAATAAAAATGCACCAGGGAAGGGATGATCAGGGCAAACACAGACTGTGACTTCCTCAACTGTCAACTGTTCTCAATCCATAGAATTTCTTCAATTTGATGCAGTTTGTTTAGGAACCCTTCACAGATCTCTTGTCCACTATTTTGTGTAACCTGTCCTTGAGCCCCCAAACTTTTTGCATCCTTGACTGCCTTAAGCATGTTACCCAGTAACAATTCTTTCAAGGCCATTTCATTGTCTTGCACAGATTCCCAAGGAAAACTACTAAAAAACTACTTCTGAACTCCCAGCATTGCCAGAGGCTACTGATACCTGCTCTCCTTGCTACCAAACACACCAGTTTGTCTCACATCTATTTACTTTCACAAAGATACTGTATTATCTTCAACATCCACCCTTGATCAAAAACACTGCAGCCACGCACTGGTGTATAACAGCTTACAGGTGAAACTTGCTTCTTTGTAAACCACATCTTCAAGTACCACTTTCTTGCTATTGAGTTTCATTTCATTACTGCTGGATTCAATACAGCTTCTGTCTACAATTCCACTGACATAAATCAGTTTCCAGTTTAAAAACCAGACTGCCTGAAAATGTCTGAGTACCAAACAACCTTGCAAGTTTCCCACAGCATAACAAATACCAGGATGTTGTTGAGAACAGTATTTTAATGTGTGTTTTGTGTTTTCCTACCAGCTTTCTGATACACCAGCAGCTACATTGGAATGTACCTCTCAAGGTCAGTTTCCTACATTGTGGAAGACACAGGTATTTGTTTTGTCCTCAGAGGTTTGCAACTGAAGGCAGAAAAATAAAATATTCTCCAAGAAACTGAGATGTAACTTCAGTTACAAGTGACAGCCACAAGTGACAGTTACAAGTTTGTCACAGGATCAGTTTCAGAGTTAATCATCTATGTTGTATTTTATTGAAATTTACAGGAAGGTGATACATATTGTTTTATCAGGATCTCAATGTAGTCATAGTAAAGCTATACTTATCCAAATTACCATTTCAGAAAGCTTTCATAATTATATTATTTACACAGAAAAGGGTTTTTATTTTCTGTTTTTAACTCTGTTTCCTGATGGACAAGGCTATGCAGGTTGACAGATTGTGCTCCTCCCCTCAAGTCTCCTGCCACCGACAGCAGCAGCCTGGGCCTTGCCAAGTTTCTACCTATGCAAGTTTGCCTTACTGAGATGAAGGTTACATCAAAAATACATTATCAACCTGGCTGTATCATTATTTTAACATATAAGATCAGAAAAAAATAGCATTAAAGTAAAGCAAATCTTTAAAACAACTTACAAAAAGAGTGTGGATGGAATTATCATCCAAATTCACACTGCAGTGATAAACTCTGCATCCATCTAGAAGAGGAGATTTTGAATCTCCAGCTTAAAGTAGACATATTATTGAGTCAAGAGAAGCTGGGACACTCAGTTCTCCCTGGATGCTTCCCTTGTGCTGTGTGTGTCACAAGCCATCTGGGCTGATTAGCCTAAAAGCACAGAATTTCTTAGGCTTCAGGGAATAATTGCAGAAATTATTTGCAATTTAAGGGTTATTCCTGATGCATAAGTTGTTCAGCCACCTCATCAAAGTAAATCCTTATCACCCATTTCCTCTGGCTAAGAAGCCAGGGCTCCTTGCAGTGAGGACATTGCCAGCACTTCTCCAATAAAGGCCATTAAAATGCACTCTGCAGAGCACGACCTCAACTCAGCACAGACTAAGTGCTCAGGAAAAACCCAGCAACCTGCAGTGAAACAGGCATTTTAGCAAGAACCCGAGCCACCAGCGCCCCATGTGACCAGGGATAAGCAAAAACTCCCACCCTGAGGAGACTTTCTTCCATTTCTGTAGGATATTGTCAGCAGAACTGCTGCAGCTGAATCCTCCTTTTAGAACAGAGACTGACTACTGAGCAAAGTCCAGATCTCTGCAAATCCAGCTACTTTTGATTAAGGAGGAAACAACCTTCCCAGAATATCTTCCAAAATGCACCTACTTGGTAGCAGTTTAAGAGTGAGCTGGGGTGTGTTTCCAGGAGCTGTGAAGAAATGCAAAGACCTTTCCTGACCAGCCAAACTTCAACTTTTGGGTAACTATTTAATGCTGTTGGGATTGTACTGTAACATACATGGGTGCAGGTACCCAGAGATTTACATAAGCTGTTTTTATTGCTCCAATTGAAACACAATACAGGATTTTCAACCTAATTATCAAAAGCACCATTAGTATTTTGATCTCCTTAGCATCCCTGTTGGCATGGGACTTAACCCTGCCTGAAAGCTTCTAATTAAGATGGTGCTGCTGTTTACAGTGAATAGTGGCTAAAAGAGAACACCACCACCACTGTTGATATATTTTATCACATGACTTTCTGTAATTTTATATACCTTCATCTCTTCTCCACTTTGAGAGATCCACACTTTCTAAAGCTTCCAGGGAAGCAATGTTCATCTCAAGACTGATGGCATGATGGCTTTTTCTCTAAAGAGCCTGTGCCAACACTTCCTACTAACTGGTTTATTCCAAATAACCAATCCCTCTTAAAGGATGATCAGGTCCAAAAGTAATGGATTTTACTCCAATGAGCTTTTACATGAACAGTTCCATTAAATAGGATTACTCATTAGTATAACAATACATTAAATGAGATCACTATGTTAATTGAGACTATTTCTACAGTTTCAACAGCTTTACAGTTAAAATAACAATACTGGGCAGTTTTTGGAACCCAAACATTGATATTTTTACAATGAAAAATACTATCCATGAGAAGAAATTAAACCCAAACTTCAAAGCCAACTTTTCTACTCTAAGTTGAACACTGACATAGATCCTTGGTTGACATTTAGGTAGCTGGTTGTTACTCATGTCCTCTTTGTTAGGCCATCACCTCTTCAGCTTGGAGTCATGTAATTCAAAATGGGCCCATAGAATTTAGAGGTATGTGATCATTGCATACACGAGAAAAAAAAAAATCCTGCCAATTTCATTCATTATCAGCAAACAACCTAAATATTTACCACCTCAGGCAAACCCAAGAGTTTTGTTTATTTCTCTGGAAGAGAGAAATTTAGTAAAGTCTCAGTAAATACATGAAGTGGCCCTCAATTACAAATTACAAACATGTACCTAAATGAGAACTCAGATTCAACTTCATTTCACTTTTAACACCTTCATAAGAAAAAATTCTATTCTGCACCAAATCAAGGCCCAAAGTCCACAGACACCAAGAACAAACCTGCTACAGACACGAAGTTCTAACCCTGCAAGATGCACCAATTCCCTTGAAAAGTGCTTTACATCTTTACACAACATACCAGATGGAGTACCGGATCGACAATCCTTACCTTAATTTGATGTCTGGCCTGGACACTAACGCTCTGCTACAGCATAAAGTTCCCATGCAGTTTTGCTTTCTTAAACAGAAGATAAACAGCTCGACCTCCTCCAGCTCAAAGTTAAAGGCTGAGGTTGCCTACGTTTCATTGTGTGCCAAAGTACATTTGACAGAACGCGAAGTGAACAGCAGGCTCTGGGTGACGAAAGCAAAGTCTCAGTGTCATTAAAGCGAAATCACCACAACGTACAGCACATCCCCTCGGTATAAATCTCAACAGATCACTGCTAAAGTACAAACGCCACCGCTGTCAATCTTTCCCACTGTTACTATTATTTTTTTAACTGTTGTCTTTGAACACACACTGGGTGCTTTTGCTTCTTCCCCTTTCCGGGGATTAAAACCTTCGAGATACGAAACCTCACGCTACGAGACCTCTGCTACCGGGGCTGGCTGCTCGCACGGCCCGGGCAGGCGCTTCTCCCGACCGCCGACTGACAGCGGGCACCAACCTCCGCAGAGCCGTGCCCGGCTGCCCCCGAGCCCGTGACATTCAGCCGGCCCGGAGGTGAGC
>WEIU01014319.1:562847-649352 GCA_013389925.1 Aegithalos caudatus
AGAGCGGCCAGGGCCCGCGGGCCGCCTCTGCCAGCCTGCCCCAGCAATCGTCGAGGGCAAATGGGAGCTGTTCAAAGCATTGCAGGAATGGGTCTGCGGGTGTCCCGGCCCTGCGGCATGGAAGGGCAGGATCATAGCATCGTCAGGGGTGGAAGGGAGCTTTAAGATCACCCATCCGCCATACACAGTAACCCCTGAACCATGACCAGATACCGATGACAAACACCTCAGGAATGGTGACCATATCACCTCTCTGCAACCTACTCCAGTGTCCAACCCCCCAAACAATGAAAAAATTGCCTTCTACTATCTAATCCGCATCTCTCCTGTTTTAAGGCCGTTTCCTCCTGTCCTCTCCCTGCAACAGGCTGGCCCCACCTCAGTGCAAGCCGCTTTCAGCGAGCTGCAGAGGGCGATGATGTCCCCCACCCCAAGCCTCCTCAAGACTAAACAACCCCAGCTGCCTCAGCTGTTCCTCACAAGACATATTTTCCAAACCTTTCTCAAACCTTGTTGCCCCTCCTCTCTGGACACATTCCAGCCCCTCGATGTCCTTGGTAAGGTGGGGGCCCAGAACTGAAGACAGCACGGGGATTGGGATGACCCTGCCCTGGTCCTGCTGCCCACGCTCCAGCAGAACGCACTCCCAGGGGAAAGGTGGTGACCCAGCTCTACAAAAATCCTGAAGGACTCTTGCAGCCAACCACGGGAGATCAGACATTCTCCATGCCGGTGCTCACAGAATTAATTGAGAGTTTAATTTCCTCAAATTTTCTGCCTATGCTAGGAATTAGAAGGCACTGTCAGAAGGTTCAGGGGGTTGCTTGCCAGTGAGGTGGATCACTGAGTCATTATTTACACCTCAATGCTCTGCCTTGGGGCTTGTGTTTCTGCATCTCTCCTGCTTTGGGGCCTTCCTGTTTGTGTGTCACAGCTTTTCACCATTGCTGTGCTTCAACATCAGGTGTTCAAAGTTTCTTTTCTCTCAAAAGTTTTGATAGCCAATCTTTCTAAGCTTTTGCCTGCCTGTTTTGCCAGGCCTCCAGAGGGAGGAAGCAGTGCAATTGCCTCAGGCTATGTTTGTGTAGGAATAAAACCAACACCCTGTAATTGATAACGCCTTGTTCACCTCTTGACTAGAAGCTGGGCGTGCCCAGATGTCAGCCCAGGCTCTGCAAGTACATCCTCATCATCCTAGACACTGGGCATGAAGACTTTGGTACATTTGCCCCATAGGCAGCAAAAAGGCCTTTTTATAAAAAGAAGGAACGAGAACTGAAGCTTTTATATGTTGGTTTGTTGTTGTTGTTGTTATTTTGGGTTGTTTTTTTGGTTAAACTTAAGTGTACTGGCCACATTAATGCATTTATTCTTAGAACAATCTGACGTATAATGACTCTCCTGTGGTACAGGAAGGGAAAAAAAGCAGGCAAGCAGAGAGATTAAATCTCTTGCTCAAGCTGAAGAGAGAGCAAAGGCAGGAAATGAGCTCAGATTTCCTCAGTCAGGCATTGGTGCTTTAACCACACAATCATCCTTTCCTGCCACTCATTCTCAGCTTCTGAGCATCAACTGTATTAGCATAGATTTGATTTTTCCCTACTTTGTTCATCAAAACAACTTCCCTATTCCCACTGAAATTTCATCCTAATAAATTTCTTGTCCATTTTCTTCCCCAAAATTAAAGAAATTATATTAGAGACTCACTGGGAGAGTTATATTTCCCACTGCCTTTCTGCAGGCACTGGTGGGAGTTTCTTCAATGCCAATACTTGAAGTTCTCTCTCACAAAGAGATTGTGGAGCTCCCCTGGTGCATTTTGAGGCACAGTGGGTGAGATCAAGGAGCAGAGATCAGAGAACCAGGAACACTTGTAACCCACAAAGGAGGCACACACGCTGTGTGTGCTGACCTGGAAGTGGTGGTATAACCACATTTTTTAACTCCAGCTCATGCTTTTATAATCGGGAAATAATTATGAAACAGAGCTCTGAAAGAAAACCATATATGTAAAAGAAGAAAGCAACCTAGAGGTATTTTGGGACAGACTTGAGAACCTCCACTGTCTGTTTAGGCATTTAACAGATTTTCGTATGCTTATGTAGGCTAAAGATTAAGATCCAGTCTTGAAGCAGAATTCAGAGTTTTGGAAAAAGGAAGTGTTATATACAAAACTGCAGCTTCTGACTGTTTGCCTCCAAAAATGGAGACAGACAGACTGCAGACTGAGGTCCAGCTATGATCCAGCAGTATCTTTTCCTACCAGTTTATTAGCAGATGTTTTCAGCTTGAGGTCTTCACCTTGAATTGATTCTCTATTACATTGATTTAAATGGACATTATATTATACTAGGAGATGGACTAAAAGCTTGTTATTATCCCCTTTGCTCACTGACCTGGCAATGTGCTGCCTCTAAAACCAGAGACAGCAGTGGGTGACACCAACCCCCCTGGGAGGAGCTGGATGTGCAGTCAGTGATATTCACACAAATATTCTCCTAGCCCCAGGAGTTCACAGGCCAGGGGCTCCACTCTAGTGGAAAAGAAAAGAAGGATTTCTCAAATTTGACCATGTAGCAGAGCCCTACACCCTAGAAAATCTGAACTAGATATTCCTAATTCTCTGCATTACAATGAAGCTGAGTAAATCTGCTTGAGTTAAAATTATCCTCAAAGCAAGGACGATCTGCTTCCTGCATCACTTCATAAAAATCATCTTTGCCATGATGTCCATAAAAAAATATCCTTGCTCCATAGCTCATATGCTGTGAGGGCTGCAACCTAATCTGTTCATAATAATTTCACTTTTACTTTGTGCCTCCACTTTCTGTTACTGCATTCAAACACATTCTGCTTGTACTCAGATTTTATGCTGTCTGATAGATGAGCTATATTTTCTTGGTTTACATTCTTTCAAGTTCAAAAGGGCTAAGCACCCAGGTGCCACCTTTTTTTTCCCCACATATAAGTAATAATGCATTCATTTTGGCCTTTTTCCTTTTATAAAATACTGCAGCATGGATTCTCACTAACTCACCAACATTCAAGAAAAGGAAAACAGATGTTAAAATTAGAGACCATATGCTTCTTGGGGTTGAGGTGAAATTTCATATGACATATATGACAGTACATGCAGTTGGATGGTTAGGGGTTGAAATTCTTTATTTCAAAATGTCTCATGATTCTGTAAAATGTATTCATCAACAGGCATCTAAAATGAACTTTCAGCTGACTTCATAATCTGTGTCTCTACAAATATTTTTGTCATTAAAGAATACATCCCGTATATTTTCCATGTTTTCACGCTAAGGAGTCACTGTCTCTGAAATTACCTATTTACTCTTCAATTTCTTGTACTTTTTAAACTATACAGGTAATTTAATTTTTGTACTACCTTAAAAATATGTACTAAAATGGATATTTCACATATATGAGCTTGTTTGATGACATAATAAGGAAAGCATTGGGCTTATGTCACATAAAGAAATACTTAACATGAGTGTGGTCATATTTGTGTATATGTATTATTTCCATGTATAGTGTCCACAAGTAATGACACTTTGTACCATTCTGCAATAAATAATTGTATAAGAATAAAAAATTCTGTTTGGTGCAAGTTGAGGTCTTTATAGTGGTTCCCCATCAAAGCATTTTCTTCCCTTTTTACTTAAGGGTGAGCTCAAACTCATTCTGCTGAAATATACATTTACCTTGTCACATTTAAGACTAAATCCTTTGTTTTTCTTAGCTTTGGAAAATAATTCAAATTACGTAATTGAGGATTTGATATCTCTTTAGGCCTTAGTGCTATCTACCACTTTCTAAATAATATTTAGTTAATAGGGCAATATTTAAATGAAGACCTGATCATTTCAGTTTCAGCTGCTTTGTTATTTAAATAATTGTCTCAGATGCCTACTTTGCAAAGACAGTATTGCTGTATTTAAGGGTTTGGTAAGCTTTCATACCTTTCTTTAAGAAAATGTTTTTTTGGTCATGCTCTTCCTCTGAACATTGCTAAAAGAATACTCAAATATCAGTCCAGGGTGTGCTTTTAAAACTCTGATGTGTTACGCTGTGGCCAGCCCTGCTGATGCTCAGAGATGCTCAGGATGCATAACACTGTCTGTTCATGCTGGGAAAAACAGTGAATTTACACAGGCTTAAGCTGCTCTTATTTTTCAGTGCTGCTGGACTAGAAGTAGTCTGGACCAGTCCAGTAAAATCTGCCACCAAAACCCACCTCAGGAACCTTAACACCTTGCTGCTGCTCTGCTCTTTCTTCTAAGGGCTGACCATGCATGATGTTTCAAAACACTACATTACTCTAAATAATTTAGACCTACTTATATCTAAATTATTTAAACAGACTAGTTAAACAATTTAAGAAGCCTAGTTAAAACTGCTTCTAAAATACAGACTTTGTTTCTGTTTCTGTCTTCAGCAGCCTCATTCCAACCATCCACACATCCACTTTTACAAACACAGGGAAGCATTTCCAGGCAGTCATTAAAATGGTGTGGCACATTTCCAAAATCCAAGTGTGCTGTCTCTCATTTCTTCCTGCAGATGATACTGCATCTCAGTGTCCGACTGTTAAAATACATTCGTGTATAATGTGTTTCATTTAATTCTGCTTGTTCTTCCTTATTTTTCACTGCAATTTAATTTGTTTTCATGTAGGCTGAAAGGCCAAGGAGTCCAAATGCCTCATGTTTCCATTATTTAGTGGGGTTTTGGAGGATTCTGGAACATAAATAAAACTCTTTATTTCAGCTTGATGTACAGTGATGGAAATTATTCCCTTTTGTGTAATTAAATTTTTTTCTAAATCAGGACAGATTAATTTTTTTGTTGCTTTTTATTACTGAAAGGTTGACTGATAATCCCAGAACTCAAAAAATAGCTTCTTACTAGTGACATTGTTAAGGGACTTTATCTCGTGTGTTTGGGATTCTTTCTTTATCTGTGAAGTCATTCATTTACACAAGAGAAAAGTAATTTTTCTAGTAATGGCCTTCAAATTTAACAGAATGAGAAAAATTAACTGGAATTCAATGAAATCTCAGTAGAAATCAGTAATAAAGATGAAAATTTATTTGCAGTTGTGTGGCTTATCTTTATGTAAAGACTGTTACAAAGAAGCCTGCTTTAAATTAATGCTAATCCGAACTGATTGATGTGGATAATTTGTGGGTTTGCTAATTTTGTTATTTAATAACATTTTAAATTCTTCAATCCTTAAAATGTTTAATGAAGATGGAATGATAGCTTTTTTTGTTTGTTTAGGCAGTGTCCTCCATTTTATGATATAATTAGTTTTTAATCCTGAGATTTGCAGAAGCAGTAATCTATTTATAATCAGCACACAACAGTGGATAATGGACCAACAGAGCTGTACATATTAAGAAATATAAGAGGAAAGAAAGCCTCTAGGAGAAGAACAGAGCAAGAGCATCATATTTATGTGTTTTCATTTGACTGCTCAAAGAACAGTATTCCTGTTAACATGCTTCCACAGGGAAGACTCACAGCTGGAAGTGAACTAAACCTGATCCTTCTGGGTCTTGTTCAAAAAATACTTAGAAAGGACAAGACACCTGGGTGGTGTGGTGACCAAAGGTGCTGTTAGCACACAGTTAAATGTGATATACAGACAGCAGCTTGATTCTTGGCAAACTCAGTGTCATCCTCTCTTCTAGGAATACCAATCATCTCACCAGCCCTAACAATAGCTTGATTATATGATGTTCTCTCAAATCTTCTTTAAAATAAGATACCTGCATTATCCCCTCATCTGTTTCACATTTGCTATTTTGCTACAGAGATTTAATGTGTGCCCAGAATTACCTTTATGAGCTACAATTTTGTTTCTTTAGATTCTGTATTTACCAGTGACAGATATTCTGTAATTAGTGAGAGACTACATAAGAATGATAAAGTGATGTCACAGAATGGTTTGGATGAGAAGAGACCTTAAAAGATCATTTAGTTTCAGCCCCACTACCACGGGCAGGAACACTTTCCACTAGACCAGGTTGCTCCAAGCACCATCCAGCCTGGCCAAGAACACTTCCACGACTGGGGCATTCTCTGGGCAGCCTATTCCAGTGCCTTACCACTCTCACAGTAAAGAACTTCTTCCTATGTCTAATCTAAACCTGCCCTCTTTCAGTTTAGGAATCCAGGCAGATTGATAGATTAATCCCACCTTCCTTTCTTAGGGAAAATTCCCACTCAGTGATTAGGGAATTATATGAGAAAAGTATTATATGAGATGCTTTTTGCATATTATAAAGAGGCACAAATGATTAAAGTGTGTCCTCTGATCAATTTAATTATCTACTTCTCATTGCAGATAGATTAGAGAGATCACAGGAAAGAAAAGAGATCCTGCAGTGTTGCTGTACTTCACAGGGATTCTGGCCACAGCAAGCTGAAATGATGAGGCTACAAACCCTCCTGGAGAGAAAAGTCACAGCTGAGTCTGGCCTGGTGGCTGCAGATCATGTTCCAGCCCCCTGAGCCTGGCTCCCCTCTCAGCCCTCTGAGGAGCCCCTGCTGCCTGTGCAGCACAGGCCAGTCCTTGGCTGAGCAGCTGCTTTGTGAGCACTCACACCCCGTGCAGGATTCCAGCCTCCTGGAAGCTGGCACAGGGAATACTTCCTGCCTGCTCAGATGAAACATGAAGATGCTTCAAGAGGATTCATGTATTTTTCAAGTCTTGATTCGTAGCTGAATCAGACTGCAGAAAGGAATTGACTCTAAGTGATGTTGTTTCCATGAATACTGTTTCAATCATGCTATTTTTTTGTATGCATCTACTTAGTTTCAATTAACTTATGGAAAAATACAAGCAGACTGCTCCATTAGCACACAGAGGTTTCAAAATACAGTTCGGGACTTAAAAAATAGTTTTATTCCATGTATATATTTGATCCTAATCTTTCTTGTCTGAACATGTCAAAGCATCAGAAGACAAAAAATGAGAGCTGAAATTCCATTACATTTGCAGTATTAAATGGCAACGAAAACCAAAGATCAGATTAAAAGATGTGGTTGCTTTTCCTCTAGGCACGTGGCAGTACCATGTGCACTGAGAAGTGAGCTGACCTTATCCCAAATCATGTGTGACCAAGCAGTAATTAACTGCATAATAGTGTTTCAGAGCTCCAGGGGAACACCAAGTAACACTATATGCCCAAAATCATAGTAGCTTGGAAAATCATGAGACATTATCCCACAAAATGTTTTATAAAATTTTTCTTCTTCTTTGATTTTTACTCCATCTCTCCTATTTTATTAACCCCAGTTACTCAGGAAAACAGTGCTTATACATGGACATGTATACAAATAAAAATATATTTCTATAAAATGTAACTTTTACATATACCTTCATTTACATGTACATGCATATGTATGTACATATATAGGGATATAAAAATGATTTTAGTATAGGGAATCATCTGGAGAATGGTAGTGGATGTTTAGATGACTGATAAATATGGGCTCTGGGCAGCTGGAGATACAATTTACTGGATCATTAGTGGCTGTTCCTCTGTGTGGGGTTGGGTTGCCCAGCTCAGCATGTGATGCCTTGGGAAGGCTGACCTGGAACAAAGACTGGACACAGCTGAAGAATAAAGTAGGGATTTATTGAAGGGCCTTTAAGGGTATGCCTTGGGCAGGACAGGAGCCTGACCAGGGATACACCCAAGGTGGACTGAAAATGGTCACAGAAATGGCTGAGTGGTCACAAAGTCTTACACTTTTATAAGTTTTGGTTCATTTGCATATTGGGGCTTAATTGTTCAATTACATCTTCAGGTTGTGAGCTCCCATCCTTCTTGTTTCTCTCTTCAGTCCACTGTTGTTTGTGCTTCTGTGCCTGAAAATTTGTACTCATTGTCCTTGGTCTTCAGCAGAAGGATTTGTTTTGTCTCCCTGCTCTGTGAAGGGAGCTTACCAGCACTTAATATGAAACTCAGAACTACACCCCTGGGCAGCACAGAATCTGAAAAACATGAAAGTTAAAACTTAAAGCATCAATGGATTAGCCCTCAGTTTGTCTCCAGGGTCCTTCCTAAACTGAGTCTTTCTGGACACTATCTTCAAAGTCTGACATAGTTCAGTTGCAGTGAGTGGTAAGTGCTTGCTTTCCTGTCAAGAAAGCTGGATTCTCACAAAGACAAAACAGAAATTTTATTGTTATACCTCCCTCTGATACAGGGACTTCTGAAGGCATTTATCCCAAGAGATTCTGACAGCTTCCTGAAATACTGGCACCAGAGAATTAATCACTACTCTGTCTAGGAAGGCATAGCAAGGTTCTGCTGTGCTTTTAAATCAGGAGGTGTGGAAGGTGTTTTTCTCTGAGTTGATAATTTCTAACTGTAGTAGTGGCAAGTTGGAAAGAGACTGAACTATTTTACAAATGCATGCAATTAATAATAATGCTGTCCATGGTTGTCACAAGGCACAAGGACAAATTCTTAACAGCATGACTGGCATTTTGATGGCTAAAAATATGTTTTCAGTCTACACTGGGAAATAGAAAACGCTGGCAAATAAAAAGCTACATGCAAAATCATGAGAAGAGCTGCTGCTCTTTCAGTCTCACTATCCAGACAGTTGTGAGTAATATTTTGCACTCAAGATCTTCTGAAATCAAGGAATTCCACGTGTGCTACAAACTTAAATGCACCCTCAGAATTTGCTTTGACAGAGTTAGGGCTACATCTGGTTAACTGTAAATGAAGTGAGGTGTAGAAAGGTGCCAGGATCAAGCTGGCAAATTCGTGGCAGAGCCAGAATCCACCATTCCTCTTTTCACATCCATACATTTAGGACTGACCCATACAAACCCTATGTGGAATTATCCTGTACCAAACTGGTGCAGAGAAAGAAAATCAAACCTGATACACTGAGTGTAAAAAAGCTTTAACAGGAGCATCTGTGAGTAAATAGAAGTAGCATTTGTAGATATTTGCCCAAATGTTGATGGTTAAATCCAAAGTTCCAGAAGTCCCAGGGGTGCTCCAGAAGGAGAGGCCAATTCAAAGAAGCTGGGGGTTATCTCCTTACTGAGAGGGCAGTTGAAGTACAGAACTAACTCACACTGCAGTGATGGACATATTGAGAGTATTAGTAGATAAGCACGTAGAAAATTAAAAACCTACATAGAATGCCCAGATAAGTGGATAAACTTCTAGAGAATGCCTGGCTTTCTTCCATTTAATATCATTCTAAGCTGTTTATTTGATTGCAAACATGTTTTATATGTCTGCTGGGTTTTTTTTATGCTTCATTTTTATAATCCATCACCATTCTTTTTCAAGACCAGGATGGTACTCTGGCAGCCTGACTCTAAGTTGTAGGAAAAAGTGAGGACAAATATTTTAAAGAATGAAATCAGTAATATAATGACAGCTGCTGGGTTTGAATACAGCATCTATGGGGAAAGAAGGATCATGGTGAAAGGGGAATGTTCTTCTGCATGATTCAGTTACCACAGTGAGAGTGGAGCTACCTGAATTAAGGCTTTCCTAGTGCATGCAGTGACACACATCATTGGATGTTTAGAGTATTTAATTTCTCTTAAGACTCACGGTTTTGCTGCTGTGTGTGTGACACTCAGTGTCACACACCTTTGCATGGAACATAATCCTCTTGTGCTCATCAGAAAGCAGTTTAGAGGAAAAAAACTCCTTTTGGAGCCAGAATGTCTAAGCATAATTAGCTCAAGATGCACTGTGCTGTCCAGAGGGAAAAGGGGTTTGGAGCCATTTTCATCATAAAAGAGATACCTTATTAGTCCTGTGAAAATCTGCCAAGATGACAACCCTCATTGATGTGAAAATTCAGCAACTAAAGTTCTCCTACTGGTTTCAAAATACTTCACAAGAGAGAAATTAGATGGGGAAAGAAAGGGTTTATGGTAATTTTCCTTAGGAAAGAATTCTTTACAGGTATAATCTCTTAAATAAGTAACTGCACCCTTCATCCTGGCAGAGACAGTGTGACAGTGTGCATTTAAAATTACTTATTTCAATATTAAGGAAATAGTAACCTGTGCTGCTGATGCACCTAAATCATCTGCAATATTGCAGGCTCTAGCTAAGAAAAATGAGCCACAGTTTTCCCTGGAGCTGTGTTTCTCCTATAGTCCCAGGAAGAGTTTTGCTTTGGAAAGCATTGAAGCAGCTGCAGATAGGAATATGAAGTGTCATTTCTCTAGAGGCCCAAGGTGGTCCAAAGATAGAAGAAAACAGAGGGAAATAAGAGATTAGGAAGAAGGGGAATCAGAAAATTAGTCACAAAACAGTTTTTGAAATCCAAAGGAGAAGATGATCTTGTTAATAAGAGAAGATCAAGTCTCAAGAAATATTGAAGTGAAAAAAAATTGTCCTGTCATCTTCCCCTGGAGTGGTGGGAGCCCCTGCTTTGCACTTGCTCCATTTGCTTTTAATTCCTGGTACTCCTATGGGGGCATCCCCTAATGAGAGAGATACACAAGGGTATCACTGGGGAGACACAAGTACAATCTGGAAAATTTCACACCTGAGGCCAATTTCAAGTACTTAGTTAAATATACATTTTGCATATTCAGTGAGTGAATTAAAATGTAAGCATGAGATAGACACATGATCATCCTTAGATCTGCTTTCTAAATCAGTATTCATGTGACTCTCCCTTTGTCACTGAATGAATAGATGGCCTGGAAGGCCACTGTAGTTCTAAATGCAGAAATGCTTACCTGGCAATGTTGCTGTGTCAGTAACCAAGGTTATCGGCTTTTTAAAAGAGCTTAAGCAAGAATCTCCAGTTCTCTGACACTTCTGTCCTGCTCTTCCAGGTATAAACTGTAGATCCAATTGCTTGGATATCCAAACAATGGATATTGCTGCAATAGCCATTGCTTGGATAGTATATTATTTCAAATATTTTATTTTCAAATATTTTAAAAATTAATTTTTTTCCAAACACACATTTCCTGTAGGTGCATGATGAATATGCAAGCATTTCCTCATAAGCTTTTGAATTAGGCATGATGAACATATAGAATTATTGCTTAAAATAACATGCCCTCAGAAATAAATTTTAAACATTAGGATTTTAAGGGTATATTGGAAGACAACCATTTTTTCTGCAACTCAACAGATCTTTATTTGAAAAAATATATACATACCTAATCTCTCACTGCTGTTAGGGATCATAAAAATCACTGAGCTGTCTGCTCCCTTTCCCAAGATGTTGCCCAAAATTATGTTTATTCCATCTTACTATCACCAGGACTTACTACAGGGGTCCACAGCTGATGACAAATGTCAGCTCTTTCAGTAAAAGTTAATTTGGAAGCAAAGCAACCCACAGATATGTTGATGGATCTTTTCAGATATTTCCATGATTAATAATTCAACAGAGGATGATTTGAGCTTCTTACAAATTTAGGAAGCTATGATGATAAATATACCAGATTAAGGAACTGGAAAACCGTAATCCTCTATTTCTACATGACTTTGAAACAGCTTTAGGGAATATATGTTCCACTGCCAACATATCTCTCTTGGAAGCTAGGAAATCCTCTTCAGAGGAAAAGACACTTTGGGACCCATGTCTAACTAGTCTGTGGCCTTTTTGCCAAAATACAAAACATTCAAACCTAGAGAACGGCGAGCACACGGTCACAAGACTGAAATGCTGATAACCACTGAGAAAACCATCCTTCAGTGGCACTTTGATCTCTGAGGACTAGCCTAGGACTAAAACTTACTCTGTTGCTCTTTTAGTAGCCATCAGACCATACTGTCTGTCAGAAATAATACACTGCCTGCACTGAGATGTGACCCAGTTGGTGACAGCGAATTAAGTCTCACTATGTTCCCTTTACAGATCCTTTGAGATAAAGATCTTATTATCCATTACCTCTGTCTTTGTAGAGCATGTAATTCCATATGAAATTTACCATTTAAAGGCTAATAATATGTTTAAAGCTCTGTATTAGAGGGTCTTTGGTCACTGCCAAGAGGGAATGAAGCTGGCGCTGAAAGATCATCCTTGTGGATAGTAAACAGAAAGAGTAAAATCACCAGATTAGTGACAATGGGGTTTAAATTGGTTTTGCAAAGCTGAGTTCTGTAATAATATATACAATAAAATAATATATACAAGTGAGAATACATGTCTGTATCAAAATTCAGACAACAGGAGACTATTTTAGATAGCATAGTAAATTCTGTATTGTTTAGCTTATAGACAACTGGGGGGAAGGAGAAGAAGGAAGGAAAATACTGGAGTCCATCTGTCTATGAAGATGTTTCTGTTCTTACTGAAGGGGCAAAAACCATCATTATGACACATCTGGTTCTTTGCTGTTTGTACTTAAGAACAAAAACTAGATCCATATTTTGTGCTTATTTTTGTCATTCATTTTCCTGTCTCCATTTTGTACATCTATTTATATCTGTAAGCATATACATCAGATATATGTCTCTATATGATAGCCCTGGCAGCTTATTCTTAGAGGAATGAACTGAAGCACTCAGCCCCATTGGCTGCCAGGGGCCTTGGCAAAGGGACACCAGTGCTGAGCCATTTCAGGCATTGCTCTCAGATGCTTCTCAGGCCAGCAGCTCATGGAAATACTGAGGCAGAGTCTCTTGTGGCTCGCTAATGCCTAGTTTTTAAAAGAAAGAGGTGGGAGATGTAAAATAAGGTAGAGAGAGAAGAAGAGGCCATCCCAGATTTTGTTTGCCGGTGGAGATGAGACCACAATCTCAACATTCCTTCTCTCTGCCTTCTCCAGGGATGCACATCCCTGGCCAGGCCCAATAGTGATGCAGTTTTGAGGAGGGTGTGGGGGAAGCACGTGTGCTTCTCCAAATCCCAGGGATACTAAAGATGGCAGAGATGACAGCAAAATTCCTTCCATCCTCCCAGCCTTTCTCAACAGCCACTTCCCACACTTTTTAATCACCTCAGAAAATGTAAGGAGCAGAGTCACCCCCCCACTGCCCTGGCTGCCAGTCAGTTCTAATTGCCAGCACATCAATTATGATGCATTAATTTCTGGTTCCATTCCTCCCTTGTTTACCAGACATGATGTCAACCCCGTGCTTGGGTTGTACCAGTGGCTGTTTTTGTTTTCTGGCCTTCAACAGGCACCCTGTCCACCCTCTCTCACAGACCATTGTTACAGGCAAACAGGACATTCTGTGAAGTGTCTGTCACGTAAAAATCCAGCTTACAGCCTGGTGCTCGTATGAGAGTGTCTCCTATGGACTGCCCAGCTTTATTTAAATGTTAAAGCTAATGCCAGTACAAAGTCAAATTAGTCTGCCCTCTAGACCTGTAATAACATTTAAGTAGGAAAAGTATTATGCTCTGTGTCCACCCTGACAACCCCTGAGTGCTCCTGGTATCAAGAGTATTTCCACAAGGGCGGGATTGGTTTTATTCACCCACTGTGTGCAGCATGCCAAGTCATTCTTTTCGCATTTTGCACTAATTAAAAAATAAACATGTAGTATGACAAGTTAGGTTCAGAAATCTCTGAAGGACAGACCTGCATACAGCACACCAGCTGATACGTTGTGCCCTCAGCTATGACTTATCCCTATTCTTTTAAATTACATTCGACTGGCTGATCAGTTCATAAAGTAAATGGACAGCTGCAGCAGAGAGCAGACATTTTAATAGCAGAGTGCTGGTGGCATGGCTGCCTGCCAAAGAACACATTGTTAAAGCAAGCAGCATAAAATGAAAAATTAAGATATTGGCACCACGACCTACTGGTAAGAGCTGAGGGTCAGTAAAGGACAGAGCTATAATCTAAAAGATTTCTTCCACTAGATTAAATTTAGGACAGGCAAAGCATCTTTGCTTTGGAGAAGTGTTCTGCAGTTCTGGGAACTGAGGCAAGTCTCCAAACAAACATAGGAGCCCCTGTTGCTGTCCTGGCCACCTCGGCTGCTCTGCTTGGCAACTGGCAGCTTGGCACAATCTCTCTTTATAGCACAGCTGTCACAGCTGGACATAACAGCACTCAGACCAGTTCTGAAATGCACATTCTCAGTAATCAATACTTAAAGTATGTGCTTCATTTAATACTCTGCTTTGGCTATTGTTTATTTATTTGAAAAAAAAAATCAACGGTTTCTTGAAATTGCCTTTTGTCTGAAACAGATGCAGAATAACAGCAGCAAGAGAAAAGAATGTATTCTGGTGCTCCTTCCTCAGTGTCTGCCAGTGTTATCACCAGTTAACAAACTGCATTAAAAAAAAATGGTTTGGAGAAATAATCTAGTTAAATGGCTCAGCATTCATTATTCAGGAACTCCAAGCATGAGTGCACATCCCTTCCTCTGGGTGCATACACTGTGCTCCAGTCTTTGCTTACTTATCATCATGTGCTGGTAATAGAGTTGTGATTTTTTTTTATTGCTGTCCTATACAATGACTACAGTATAGCCTGTGATGTGTCTTTATTCCCCTCAGTAATTCTTTTGTCACTGTGACCTACTGCCTCTTCTTTGACTCTGATTTCTTTACAGAATTGTGCTTTACTCCACAGACATGTTTAAACAGCTTGTCAGCATCTCTATGCCATCCCATTTATTTCGGTGCCTGAGAGTACTCTTTCCTTTGGAGCAAGTTGGACCTGAACAATTAAGGAAGCAGCTAAAATTGAGATAATGAGACTCTTCAATAATGTCTTATAGGACCTGTGACAACATTACAGTATAAAAAAATTTTTTTTTGCTTAGTTGTTTATATGCAGTCTGTCTAGGAGTATTCCCAGTGATCCCTGGAGAGCATAGCTAAGAATTGGAAATCTTCTCAACCTGTGGCTGCTCACAAGCAACAGGCAAAACTATCTATAGATTTCATTATTTGCAACCACTTATCCAAAACCAAAGGTCCAAAATACAGCCTGTGTGTGTGTGCCAGGAAATCTTGTCAGCTCAGTGCAGTGAGATTTTCCTCCACAATGCAGAACAGCTCAGAAATTTCTAAGGTGAATCATCAAGAGTGTCCTTTGGTGAATTTTTATAATAAAGCAGGAGCTTTACTAATGCTTTCAATGATTTACAAGGCGTGCAGGACCTGAGCCTGAACATCACCAGCACAATATTCATTATTCATCCCTGTAAGTCGAGCAGAGCTCAGCTTTCCCCGTGCTGCACTGGGCAAGAAAGCAGAGTGTGATTATCCAGAAATCCAGAGCCAGCCCTGCCATGTGAGGTGATGAGAACAGCAGAGGGAAGAGCAGCTCTGCTCCACCACCTGGTGCCAAACACGTCCCAGGACTGGGAGTTCTTGTGCCACATCCCACTGCGCTCACATAGGACAGCAGGAGCTGCAGACCTCCCTGGGGATTTTTTTTCTTTCCTCTTCACCCCACCAAAATCCAGCACATTTACCTGTGGGTTAAGGCCATCTCATTACCATTCCTACACCTTAAGGTTAGGATTTTAATGTGAGGTTTTTCTGTCCTTGCTTCAGATTATTTTTACACACCAGGAACAAATTACTGTATGAATAATGGTGCTTTCAGGTATTTTGGGTTAGGAAACTATTCAGAAGACTTTGGAAGCTGACTCCTTTTCAGTGGCTTAATAGAAGCAGATAAAAACAGGAAAGAATAGCCTTTTCCACATTATACATTTTAACAGGAAAGCATGTGATGTTTGTACCATTATCTAATTGTTTTAATGCAAACCATCTCAACAGGGTGTGAAATGAAGAGTTGTAGTTTCATTCTCTTAAGCTTCCTCCATGAAAGTTTCAGCTTGGATAACCCAGTGTCTCCCACCCTAACCAAAAGGTGTTTAAAAAATGCAAGTGTCTAACATATATAATCAGATAGAGATGTTTTATAACTGCATCCATAGGGATTTTTTGGGCTTATCCACATCGGCCCTAATTGATTTTGACTGCCCACTCTCTTTATTTTAAAACAGCCAGATAGGCTGGGTCAATTTCTTGCTAGAAATTTGAATTACATTTGCATTATGTTAACAGAGGGTGACGAATCAGGCTGGATATAAGGAAAGGTTAAAATCTGGCACAGAAAAATCAGTCTGACCCTGCTTACACACAACTTTGCTGTCCCTGGCTGTACCACTCAGGACTACTACAAACACAGATAGTAAGCTCCCTTCCATTTTAAGCAGCATTATTAAGTTGACCTGAAAAAAGTGGGACAACTGAGCGGCTTACTATCACTCTCACAATGCCGAGGCTAATCTCTCCTGTCCTTACTCAGGATGCTCCCTCTCCGGGACACCTCTCCCTCCTCCCTGTCTGGTGATTGGGGTCACTGGGGCAGCGAGGCTGCTGCAGCCTGGGCACGGCCACATGGACACGGGGACATCTGTGCTGTGCCACAGAGCCCATGGGCACATCTGTGCTGTGCCACAGAGCCCACGGGCACATCTGCACTGTGCCACACAGCCCACGGGCACATCTGCACTGTGCCACAGAGCCCACGGGCACATCTGCGCTGTGCCACACAGCCCACGGGCACATCTGCACTGTGCCACACAGCCCACGGGCACATCTGCACTGTGCCACACAGCCCACGGGCACATCTGCACTGTGCCACACAGCCCACGGGCACATCTGCACTGTGCCACACAGCCCACGGGCACATCTGCACTGTGCCACACAGCCCACGGGCACATCTGCACTGTGCCACACAGCCCACGGGCACATCTGCACTGTGCCACACAGCCCACGGGCACATCTGCACTGTGCCACACAGCCCACGGGCACATCTGCACTGTGCCACACAGCCCACGGGCACATCTGCACTGTGCCACACAGCCCACGGGCACATCTGCACTGTGCCACACAGCCCACGGGCACATCTGCACTGTGCCACACAGCCCACGGGCACATCTGCACTGTGCCACACAGCCCACGGGCACATCTGCACTGTGCCACACAGCCCACGGGCACATCTGCACTGTGCCACACAGCCCACGGGCACATCTGCACTGTGCCACACAGCCCACGGGCACATCTGCACTGTGCCACACAGCCCACGGGCACATCTGCACTGTGCCACAGAGCCCACGGGCACATCTGCACTGTGCCACACAGCCCACGGGCACATCTGCACTGTGCCACAGAGCCCACGGGCACATCTGCACTGTGCCACACAGCCCACGGGGACATCTGCGCTGTGCCACACAGCCCACTGGTGCCCCAAGGACACGGAGCTGCTCTTCTTAAGCACCATTTGTCACTAGCATCTCCGGACACAGAAACACCCCTACCCCTGGTTAAGTGGCCACATTAACCAGACTACAGCACCACATTCCTCATTGAGGGCTGTGAGGAACAGGGTAAGTCTAATCAGGGGCTGAAGATTAAATTTGAGTAATCTTTATCCCAGTTTTCCTACACAGCAGACTCCTATCAGCATTTTTGCTGATAAAATTGAGCTATAAATACGAAAGGCAATTTTAAGGGGAAAAACTTAAAACACAGTTGTAAATTAGTGAGGCTGGAGTCAAATTTAACAGTAATGAGTGCAATTAAAAAAAGCCAATTCGTTGCATCTTCTAGAGATGAGAGTCTCAGAATAATAAAAGCCAAGTACATGCTAAGTATGATCGAGGTTAAAGTGACACCAAGGCTCCTTTGTTTCAGATCCTCTGCCTTCTGAAATCCTCTCTTATATCTTAAAGCTTCAGTGACATCTGCTGTTGAAGACCTATTTAATTAATTAGTTATAATTTAACAGATATTCCTTCCAAGTGTATTCTTCTTCCATGGAGTTCCTACTATTCAACTATGTTTGCAAAGATTCCTACCACAACTCTTTAATCTGATCAAAAGCCTCTGAAGTGGAGCTCTTTTGTTGTCCTGTTCATCCCACAAGGTGTTAAATCACTCTTGCCTTTTTAAAGCAACAGAATTTTTCTCCCTGCCTTGCTCCTGCCCTCCCTCCCAATTTTAATACATGGAGATTGCCTGAGCACGTTTCACTGCCAGTAAAGCTATTCCCAGTTTGTGTTCAAATCCATTGGTGGAATACCAAGATGGAGTTTATGATCAAAAAGCAGCCATGACAAGAGGAAACATGATCCCAAAGCTTTGTAAACTAATGCTTCTGTGCTCTCACAGTAGCCTTTAAAGAGCAGAAAAGAGGAATTAATCTGTTTTCCCTTTCATGTGGGACTTTAATGCTTCCAAGAGCAGAACAGAAAGCCTCTAGTCCAAGCAGTTCAAGAAATGTTTAAACTAAGGCTAAAAGTCTGATTCTTCACCTCAGGACAGAGACAGAATTATTCAGAATTAAACTCCCTGTGCTGCAAGTCACACCTCCAGTTATGTGATATGGTGATTTCTATTCTGGATAAAAGGTGTTGTGTCAATGTGATACTCCAAGAACAAAATATGGCCTAGCAGTAGAGAGGATGCTGCTGTTTAGTTGCATATTTTTCTTGTCATTCTGACAAAGAACCCCTTGTCACATTAAAACTGATGTCCTGTGATGCCCTGGAGTTAAGGCCACGGAGTTGGGCTCCCCAGTTTTGCATCCTGCTTCTTCTGTAAAATTTGCTGCATTAAATTGAGTGAGGCACAAAGTGAAACCTCCAGAAGCATGTAGCATTTCTGGATGTTCACTTCAGACAGCAGATTTGTCTTGCAGAGGTGTCCCCAGAGCAGCAAGAGGAGTGACTGGCACCCTTTAGACCCAGGTCTGCCCAGCTGCTCCCCCAGAAATGGGAGCACTCAGCATTAAAGAGCCCCTTGGAAATACAAACCTCCTGTCCCTCACAGAGGGGTCTGCTTGAGTCAGAATTCCTGAATTTGGGCCCTGGTTATTGGTTGGCATTACAACAATAGTTGGTTTGTTGGTATTGAGCTGTCAATAATACAAAAATAAAATGTCATGTAAAATCTGAACTACCACAGCCCAAAGCAGGGAGGGACTTTTAAATTTTATTTCAAAACATTCCACTTTGAAGGTTAGAGGTGACACTTGAAGGAGTGAAATCAAGCAGCCAAGGGGAATGCTGCCACTGCCCCACAACACCCTCAGTCCTGCCACATCATTGTAAGCCAGTGGGGTTTAAACAGTTACTAAACATAGGACTGTATTATTTATTTCTGATCTTTTTTTAAACTGTGGCTGTGACTGAAACATCCTTTCTCTTGAGCATTTTGACCTTGGATACAGCTGTAGTAAACAGAACTAGCTGAATTTAATTTTTTTTTCCTCACTGGAAGGGATCCAGGTCGAACTTTAGCACCATTTGGAGATGCTTAAGAGTTCCTGTACAACTGCCTAGGCAGAGCAGGATCCAAAGGTGGGAAAAATAATTGACTGAGGAAGGGAGACCTCTCTACCAAAGAGGTAAGCATCAGCAATCCATAAACTTAAACAACTGAACTAAGTGGGGTTGGTAATCTAAACTCCACTTTAGCTAATCCTTTTAGGGAAAAAAATTGATGAACAGTGTAGAATTACATAGAAAAAAAAAAATAAAAGGGAAAAAAAAAAGATAAGTCTCTGTCCTCCCAAAGTGTTCTTACAGTGTATTTTAAACTTGGCTACATTATGCATTGCTATATATTATTTCATTTAAAACCTGCATTTTTCATAAGACTTTTTGCCAATATTTATCAACTGAAAAAAGCTGCTTTAATATGGAAAGCTTACTCCAAGATTATTTCCATATTTTTGGAATCAAAACCACACAAGTTGTACCAGTGTGAGGTTTCTCTTGCACAGAATAAGCAAATATTTCTCAGTTTGTATTTTGGACCTTGTCCTTTCTTTAATTAAGTATTGATTGTATTTTTACTTATTTGTATTTCTGTTAGGTTTCTTAAGCCAAAAAGTACAATAATTACAGACTTGTATTTTAAAAAAAGGATATTATTTCTTATTCTTTAATTAAACATTTTTTCTTATTCTCAGTTAAATACTATATTCTAACATACAAGGTCTAATTAGCAATATTCTATTAGCATTATTTAACATTCTGCTTAGTCATATGATACATTATCCAAGACATTTTCTTCCACATTTGGACTGTATAAAAAGTCTTCCATAACTGATCAATTTTTCCATTTCAACCGAAGTGGAGTATGGATAACAATTTACATCTCTTCTAAAATTCCTGGTACTCCAAAATAGCATCTAGATCCCAAAAAAACCCATATTTCAGCTCATATGGTAGTAGATTATCATTATCAAATAATTTACATTGGGTTTAAGTCAGGCTTTTCAACATATGTTCTTCCTTAGATAACTTTCATTAGCAATTAAAGACTTTATCCATAAGTGGAATACTTAAGCACAAAATCTCTGATTATCACCAAGACCTTGACTGCTAATTGCACATTTTCATAACAGTGAAACATTCCAAGGCTGACTTCCAAAAGACACTGCAAGACTGCAGCACTTCCTTGCTTTGATTTTCCAGGACCCCCTGGGATCCAGCTGGGATGGTGCCAGCCCTTCCTCAGCTCCCTGATTCCATGTGCCCCACAGCCAGGCACAAGGGAACCCAGGCTGCTTTAGTCCTTGCCAAGGCTCTGAGTGCAACAGGGCACTGTCCCCTGAAAGCTGGGAAGGGGCTGAGTGCAGGGGTGGGTAAAACCTGAAATACCCTCTTTGCTCAGCTGTGGAGTTAACACTTGCACTTATTTACCCAGCTGGTTTAAACATTCCTACCCCCTTTCTGCATCTGCTGCAGTTGATGTGAAAAGCCTCCATTCCCTTTTCCATTCCCTCGCAGTTATGCCCCAAAGTTATCATCTCCTTTAAAATGGCTTAAACACTCTTTTTCAGTCCTTTGACTTGCAAAAATGACCAGAAATACGAGATCAGAGGGGAAGCTACTAAGCCAATACCTGTTCAAGCCCAAGAGCACCCAAACCCATCCGTGAGTTTGAGCAATCAAGTCTGGTGTTTTTATCTGAATGAACTGTAAGTTCTATCGATTACTTGCAAGTGAATATGAAATAATTCTTAGCTAAAGTTTCCAGCTAATGCATTTAAGGTAATTCTGAGCTAAAATTTACCCAAACATTACCATGACCTAAATGAGAATTAAAATGATTGCCCTGCAGAAGCCCAGCTCACTCCCATTTGTGTGAGAGTCTGAAGTTTGAAACACCACAGTCCTAGAAACACCCTTGAGCACACTTTTCTAAAAGGCTGGAAGGAACAGATGGCTTTTGAACCCTGATGCTATTGGTGCTGTCGGCATGATGGAGCACTGTACCCTCATTTGTACTGATTGGGGTCAAATCAGCTCTAGCCTGTAATTTACCCTAACCGCTGAGTCCTTTTTTCTAATTAGAATATCTGTCATTACCTCTTCCTACAGCGATGATAACCTGCTGAACTCTAATGAATCAATCCCATCTGCCTTGCTGTGCATATCCTCGGCTGTTTCTCTGCTCAGAACCAAAAGAATTCATCGTGGCCCAAAAGCCAGTGATCACAAGTGCTGCTCCTTGTATTGGGATGCAAATGGAGCAGTTATCCTGGCTGAGCTGTGATTTTCTGCAGGATTTTATTACTGGAGGGTTTGTAGGGTTATTCCCATGAGAATCTTTAACAGTCTGCAAGGTTAAACACGAAATACAAAAGCACAGGCGCTGTTCTTCAGCTGAGAATTGATGGTCTTGTGTGAAGGGGAGAGGTGAAGGGCACCCAACACCTGCAGTCCATGTAACCCCAAACTTTAAACTTCAGTCACTTCACACATTACAGCTGAATCCTCCCAGCTTTGACACCTGGGTGAGATCAGAGACGTCTGAGCATCACCCCAGCAGGTAACAGATGTGATCCTGGCAGCCCTTACACGGTGATCTTCAGAGCCCTCACAGTGCCATTATGTCCTGGAACGCTGCTGGAATAGTTCATTTTATCCTACCAAAGACGCCTTCCAGGCAGGAAAACTGTGGAAGGCCCACGTGCCATGTGTTAAGCTCAAAAACAATTTGGAAACTGCTGCTTATTTAAAGAGGATTTAACTACTGCTTCCAGCTCATTCTGCTATAGACAGCACCGTTTTGCAGGATAAAGAGGACAACAGCAGTTAGATGACTAACATTGCATCTGGTTTAAAAACAGTTTTCACAGGTCCACATTTTGGGGGAGAAGAGATTTGCTGTATTTTTCTCCCCCAATTCTGCATATTCAATGTACTTTATTGCCTTACACGATTTCCCTTCATGCTTTTCTTCTTGCTCTCATGCACAACTTGCTGTTTCTTTCTGTGTTGAAAAAGGCTCATGAATTAACCAAATGGATTCAAATTTCTAGAAACTGTTGTGTATTTGATACCTGAACTGACTGCGGTGTGGGAGGCTTCTTTTTTCTGGAAGAGGTTGTTCATCCCCATTGCTTTCCAAGAGAACATTATCAGCAGCCACAACGAGAGAGTTTTAGGGAATCTGGAGACCCATGGCCTTGTTTCTTGAACACAAAGCACTGGCCATGCATTTGCCTCCTGAAAGGACAGTAAAGAAAGTACGTGCACCTTTCTAAATTATGCTTTTAATTTTTTCCCCATTAGTAAAACGGTACAGCAGCTGTAGTGGAGCAAGGAGGCAACTTGAACTGGGAAAATTATTTATAGATTGGGAAAATTTAGAAATAATCCTTATCCTTTACATTATCCATTAAATCAGAAAAAATAATCCTTATCCATTAACTCAGAGAAGATCCCAGGTGTCTGAATGAGTTACAGCAGTGCAGCAGAGCTGCACAGAAGTTGCTTACTTGTGCATATCAGCAGTGGCAGAAAAAATCTGCTTTGATCAGCCTCACAAGACCTTTATGGGAATATTCTCTTTCCTCATGAGGGTGTTCTGTGACACACAGCCTAGTTATGCTGGCAGGAAGATTTGGAGTCTCAAGACTGGCTGCTCTGTGCTGGTCTGCAATTACACTGGTGGCTGAGAGATGGGTTGATTAAATTGTCACATTCTTTTGGCTAAAACACAGCTGGGCTGACTTTATGTGCAGCTCAAGAGTGAAAAGAGATGCTGCTAGTTTTTCAAACTCATTGATTCCCCCTAAATGAATCACCTCTATCATTGCCCTAGGGAAAGGCTTAGGAACATTCAGATTGACAGGTGAAAGGTTTTCCAACCAACTCTGTCCTGCTAGATCTTGGCAAGAAACTCAAATTTAATTTCCAGGTCCAGATTTTTGGTTCTGGAGCATGAAGAACAAAAGGCTTGTTTCTGGATTTCTCCACTGGCAGTTGGTGATCTGCCAATAAAACAAAGATGCAGCTACAGCCCCCAGATATTTTGTCAGGATCAGAGTGATTAACAACTGGAATTCTGTAGTGACAGATTTCATATCAAGTTCTCCAGAAGGGATGCACCAGGGATGCATTTTTATAGAGAAGATATTAGAGAAGTGCTGTCCAGCTGGCCTGAGCCTCTCCTGGGTCCCACAAGCCCAACGGCAGCAGGAACACCAATGTCCCAGTGATATTAATTATAAAAAGAACAAGTTGCTTTCCAACAGCTTGATATGCTATTTTCTTTCTAATCTTTCTAATCTGGAGTTAGCAAAGGAATAGATGGCAACTGCCAGCCCTGATACAGCCTCAGGACAGGATTTGCTGATGTCTGCTGGCTTCTTACACAACTGCACCAAGCAGCCAGAGCTCAGGAAGCTTTTGTACACTGATCCAAGGCACAGGGTGTGACCTGTGGGGCTGTCCTGTGCAGGGCCAGGAGTTGGACTTGAAGGTCCTTGTGGTTCCCTTCCAGATCAGGACATTCTGTGCTTCTCTGAACTGAACAGCAGGCCTTGCCTGGGACTTGAATACTGTGTTACACTTTTTATTTTCTTGTCTTCTCTGTGATTTTAAAATTCAAAAGCTGTGCTTAACTATTACTTATAATAGAATCCAGTTCTACTAGGAAATTCATTCATGTTCACAGAATAATTATCATATGACTTAAAATAAAACTTGACCTATACTTAGTTAATCATATAATGGAAATCTCATTGTACATCATGTATTTATACTTCTCAAATGTCTACATAAAATCAACATTTTATGTAGGGCTATTTTACATTATTGATACCATAACTGGGACAAATCCAGACAGAGAACTGCCACACTGTACCCTCTAAAACAAAGAAACAAACCTAAAAAAACCTAACCAAAACAAAGAAACAAAAAAAAGTTCTGGGGGTTGACCAAGGCTGGAGCTGAGGGGCCCACCAAAGCCCTTATTTGAAAAATATTAATGAGATATTTCACCATAACTGTTATTGCTATTATTACACATACTATTCTCCCTTGTTTATCAATGATAACATAAGCTTATAGTATTTATGTTTCACCTTGACAGATACATAGATACTAACTTAATATTTTTGCATTACCTTATTAATGTGGAGCTTGTAATCACCACACACTTTCTAGTCAATGATGCTTGTCAGCAATGCCAGATAACATGGAGTAAATCCAATTCAGCCAGTCACTCTGGAGAAAAAGCTTCAGGTGGCTCCTGGCAAATATTCTGGCACCAGTGATGGAACAGGACAAATTCAGTGCTGTCTGGAGCTACAGATTTGCATAATAGACAGTTTAAGCTGCCCAAGCAGAACGGGAATAGCTTTCAGGGTCTGTCTTCCTGGTGTTAGGATGGCAGTAACAGGAGTTGCTCTAACGTTTTATCTAAAGCCACTAAGCTACAAGTTTCAAAGGAGCCTATGGAAACAAAGCACAGTGGAACATACCTATGGATCCTTGCTGAAATCCCTTGCAAAACCAAAGCTTTAGATAACAAAAAAGATCAGGAAAACCTTCCTGCAAAAGCAAGAAGTCCTATCCCAGTTCTTCCCCCACTAATTTCCAGGCAGTTAGATACACAATCTCAGAAAGGAGGCACTATTGGAATACTGGGCAGATGCAAGTGTTAGCAGTTACTTCCAGTAGGAGCACAGACAAACATTTGCAAGCAAACCCAAGGGCACACTTATACTGCAAAAGCTTTTACCTCCCATCAGTTTCAGGAATAGTCCTGATGTTTCCCACAACATCAGTTCCAGTAAGACTCTTTGTTTTCAGAGTTTTCAATTATCCTAACAGCATATTAAAGTGCAGAACAACCTTTCCTTTCCAGGCCACAGTAATGAATGTTTATGGAGGGCCTAAAATATTATTTACAGTAGTATTTGCTTATGAATGTGAAAACAGAGTTTAAGTACACCAAGTGAAGCTCTGCAGTACTGCCTGTGTGTTGTTCACCTTTGGTACACTCTGTCCTTGGCAGGGAGCTCCTCCTGTACCATCAAAAGAACAGGAAAACTTCTCCATGTGCTAAGGAAGCACCAGGTACCAGAGGCACATGGGTTAATGGAATGGGCCAGGGAATTGATTTGTCTGCAGTGATACAGCAGAATGATGCACCACAGGATGACACTGCAGAATGAGGGACTTGCACCCCAAGGGATCCAAGAGGAATTTTTTTGGTATCTGAGCACTCTATATAGCTATCTAAAATAGATTTTAATGTGCTTATGAGACTGAAATGGACCTGTATAAGGGCATCCAGTAAATTCTGCATCAACAAAATATTTGCCACACAGTTTAACTTGAAAATGCTACAGAATTTTCCTTATATTTAATACAAGGGACAACAGCTGCAGGACATTGATAAATACTTAATCAAAGTTCCCCCCCACCCCAGTCTGTAACAGCTCTGCTGGCTGCAGGCTGGAATGCATCAGCTCAAACACTGCCTGATCCAATTTCATAACCCAGCTTCTCTTTCTTTGTCTTTTGTCCACTGCATGTAAATAGCTTGAAAATTCAAGAAGCTACCTCGAATTGGATCAATGGGCTAATCCCTTGGGCTTTTGGCTCTTACCATCATCATCATTATGGCAGTAATAACAACAATCAGAACAGTAATAACAGTCATTTCTGCAAAGCCTTACCCTGTGGCATCCTAAAATCTCTGTGGTCTCCAATGGGAGCGCTCACAAGGCTGGCTGCAGCAAGGCAAGGACACAGCTGTCTTCCAGGGCCAGCTGCATGAGGGTCATTTAATTTTTTGTCTTAGCCCTTTGTTATCAGTCTGGGAGCTGCTGAGAGAAACAGGCTGCTTGTGCTAGAAGCCTGACCCTAGCCACTCCAGAATATGACATGCTTTCTTCATCTGGCTCTGGGGGCTGTCCTTTCTGAGACACCACATCCAGGAAGAGCACAGTGGATGCTCAAGTTCCCTCCTGACCATCCAAAGAAAGACCAAGGAGGGCAGTTTCTGCCCTGCAGCCTCGGGAGCTGTGTGTATACTGAGTGTATTGTTACCCTGTGGAGGCACTCAGCCTCCCAAAGGTCACTTCCCAAGGGCACTGTGCAGCTCTGGAGGAGAGCAGGGCATTGGTGCTGCCTCACCCTGGGCTACAAAGCAGCTTAAAGCTCCCTCTCATTCTCCAAAGCACCTTTCATTAGTTTAAGCCTGGCTACAGCAGTGTGAGGAGCACATTGCAGGGTTAACTCTGTGAGGAGCACACTGCAGGGTTAACTCTGTGAGGAGCACATTGCAGGGTTAACTCTTCCAAGTGTATGACAGCTCATGGGAGCTGTTTGAAAATGCCCAAACACCAAATCCAGCCTAGACAAAAGGGGAGAGAAAATTTGAGGAGAAAAGGAAAAAAGTTTCAGCAGTTAGCACATGAACAGAGCATGCTGTGCATCTGCTTGAGTTACTGCAATGACATTTGGAGCTAAATTACCAGATCTAAATGGTGATGCAGTAATTCCAGTTTAGGAGCTTTTTCTATTCAGAATAGCCATTTTCTTCCTTTTATAACTGTCTCAAGCTGTACAATAGCCTGGAGTAGATCATGTAAGTTCTAGCCTAGAAATGCTAAATGAACAGCATAGCCATTTTTAATTAGGTGAGTAAAAAAAGTTTAAAGTACCCTTGCCACATGCTCCAGCATTTGGTGTGTCCATCTACCTAACCCAGCTCATAGGCACTATCTAGGGATGGGAAATTCATATTTCCCACTGCATCCAAGCCCTTTTCTCTTAGATACAGGCAGTCTTTAATGAGCACCCTGATCACAAACTGCAGGAATCAGTGCAGGACATTTTTATGGACTGCCCTATAAACATGGGGTACTGGTGGGATGTGCAGGTTTATGGAGATTTCTGGATGATTTCTTCTTTCTATTCCAGTCACCTCAAGGACAGAGATTTTTTTCCTCAACTGACAGAGAAGCTCCATCAATACCTGGTGCTGTGATTTCTGTACAGAAGGGTGCTAGGATGTATAAATCCTTGGCACTCAGAGATATTAGAGCACCAGAGAGCTCCTATAGTCTGCCTGTCCTGAGCCAGAGACTTCCCCTGCAGCACTGGGGACACAACCTGGGCTACCCCTGCTGGACACTTCACTCTGAGGGTGCTTTTGCCCCACAGGAGCTGGGGAAGCCCTGGGGTCAGGCCAGCTGTCCCTGGAGCAGCTCAGTGCCTGCCAAATCCCTGCTCAATCCCACCCTCTCCTGACACTGCTCAGGCCTGTAATTTATACCTGCTGCTCTGTAGGCTTCCAGCCCAGGGGATTCACCCCAATTCCCTGAGCTGGAAGCTGCTGTGGGGCTCAGGGCAGAGCCAGGCTCAGCTGCCTTAGGAGCCCTTGTGCTGGGAGGCTTGCAGAGCTGCTGGTGCAGCATGGGGGGAACAGCTGGGACCCCTCCCCACGTCACCTCCAGGAAATCTGCTCACTGAGAGCTGCACACTGCTGGAACTCCTTCCCTGCCTGCCTCTTTGCAGTCCTGCCTTCCTTTGCTGCAATCCAAGCCCTACCCTGACCTCCTGAAGTCAATGGAAGATCCCCATTGAAGCAGTAACTTCGAAGGGTTTTGTTGGTTTTTTTTCCCCTCATCATCAATTTGTATTTGAATTAACATTATAATTTTTCTACAGTATTAATTCAATCATTCAAGTCCCTTTATGTAGTTCAGTAATTAATTTCAATTCTCCAATAAGGGCTTTCATTAAAGTATTTCTATTGTTGAAACCTTATTTCTACAAAAGAATGGGGTGTTCTCTGGAAAGATATTTAAATGGTTCCTCAATTTTAGATAAAGTTACAGTGCAATTGCAATTACTCACTCTATACTATTCGATTTAATTTTTATGATGTTTCCAGGCCCATATCTAAAATTAAAATGACTGGCTCCTTTCACAAGCTCATACAGGAACTGTTTTGTTGCTAGCTCCTTAGTAGCCAGTTGTTTTGATTTGAATTCCCATTGCCTACAGATAACTATAACAAAATAATTTAATGAACTGCTATGCTTTACTTAATAATTTCATATTTTAAAATAAACAATATAAGAGCGACTATCAGCATTTTTTTATTTTTATATTGCTTCAGCAGCATGGGATTTAATTATTGTGTTGAGTTTTATAGATAATTGAAATTGTTTTTTTTCCCTTTGTCTTACATGTCTATAAAGCACTGACCAGCACTCCAGCATTTTATGCACAGGTATCAAAGGCTGTGGAAAACCAGCATGTGAGATCCCAATTCTCCAGGCTCCACACGGGGAAAGGAGCAGGGAAAAGAGGCTGTCCTGTAAAACCTTTGTTCTTTGAAGTTATTTTAACAAACCTGGTCTTGATCCAGATTCTGCACAGTTTCCACCACAAGCTGGAAGCAGCTTGGGGCCTCTCAGCTCCTACCCTGCTCCTGGTGTGCTCTGAGGGGTGCAGAGCAGTGATTCAATGTGCTGACATCCACCCTGCCCCTGCCTGCTCAGAGATGCTCACCCAGTGCCTGATTGCAGCTCCAGGCTTTCTCTGTTCTCCCAAAATCTTCTGCTACCTCCTATGAGATCAATGAGAGGGAGACATTAAAAAACAAAACAAACAAACAAACAAACAAAAAACCAACCCAACAACTCTACCCTAAGGTATGGAAGAGAATAGGAGCCCATTCCTAAGGGGCAGTGCTGGCCTGAGCTGGCTCCCTCTCATGGGCCTGCCCTCCCTGCTGGTCTGCCCAAACACCCTCAGAGCCCAGGGCTGGATGGGGTTGGGGTCCTGGATGGGGCTGGGGAAGCAGTAAGTGTGGTGTGGGGAGCTGTGTGAAGTGATAGTGTCTGGGTAAGCACTCTCTACCCTGAAGGCAAAGAGTAGGGCTTGAACTCTCCCTACACAGATGGTGGTTGCTCTGTTCAGGCTCTGGAAAACTGGGATAAATCTTCCTGCTTGCTGTTTAACTTCCTGGGTTGCTTTTCAGAAGCAAGCAAATTTTATTTTTCCTAGAGAAAGTGTGGAACAGGTATTTATTCTGTAAGAACAAACATAATTTTTTTTGTCCATGTTTTAGGAAGGAATAAAAGAGCAGCAGTAAACAGCAAAGCTTCAGATTCAATAAGCTACTTGAAGCAGCTGTGCTGCTGCCTGCAGCCAGCAATGTGCTCATTCCAGCAGCTGCATGGCATAAACAGGAGCTGCTCCCTCTTCTCTCCCAGCTAAATCCAGACCTAGGGGATATAACCCTGTAAAATTATGTTCTGTCCCTTCAGGGAAAAGTGATTGTTTCCTGCCTGAAATGCCTCCAGCCACACAAACCAGACCCCAAATCACCAGGACTTGCATGGCCTCCTCTCCTGTAGGTGCTGAGGGTCCCCAGAGCCTCTGCTGGGGCTGGCAGAAGGGAGCCTGACCTGCCAGCTTATCCCAGGGGTGATCCCTTGGCAGGAGCTCTGGAACACAGCACAAGGAGTGAAAGAATGCCTGCAGGGGAGCTTTCTCCACAGAAGCCTCACATCAACAGCACCAGATTCAGGGGCTGATGGAAAAGGACAGTGGCTTGATACTGCAGAAGCAACTAAAATTCCAGCCTAAGTTACTTTAGAGGCTTAAGCATTATACCAACAAAATAAAGTGCAAAATGTTACTGCTAACACTCACCTATTAAAAGAAATAAGAAAAATAGTCCATCTACATAAGAAAACATCCAGAACAATTTATATTCATTTATGCTAAAAAAATCTTTTTATCCATTAGAAAAATGTTTTCTAAATATAATTTACATAGTCATCTCCCATGTCTCTCGTAAATTGCTTTCTAGTTTTTGTTAAATGAGATAGCTTATTGGATACCCAAATCTTAAATGGTTACTGAGAGTTTCCTAGGGAGAAGTACAGAAAAGAAATAAAATGTAGAAGTGACTATTGTGGAGTCATTGCAATTTCTGCCTGATGAAGGGAGCTGTTTGACAGCATGCACTGGGATGGGGTTTGTGGCCTGTATGAACAGGGGTGCCAAGTTCTACTTTAAGAGGACAGAATCTGCAGTGCACCTGACACTACATCCTCAACACAGAAACAGGGTTACCCTAATAATACAAAAAAAACTTGGTAAGATGGGGAATTTTACGTGAGAAAAATGAAAATACAGTTGGAGGGGTTTTCTTTCTCCTCTCTGCTGAATTAATGACATTTCAGGGTATTGAATAATGCTTTGCAATCAAAAGTTGATGTGTAAACTGTGAAAGCTTCTTTCAATAGCAAAACCCCAAGGGGCTGTTCACACACTCCCTGTGCTGCAATCTATTGCTTTAAAATCTGATAATGTTTTTCAAACTGGAAAATCATAGCAAAAATAGAGGTTAGAAGTATTTCCAGATGCAGCCTTGTAATTAGCATAAACAGCTACTCAGAGAATTTTGGTAATTATGTCACCCAAGTACATGCAAATAATATGAAAAATGGTGGGGGGACACATTCTTAGCTGCCTTGACAGCACAGGGCCATTATCCAATTAGACTAAGAGAGGCCTCTGGGATAATCCCTTCCTGGATGCTCAAGACAGCCAGGCATTTTTAGAAACATTACTGATGATCTGGAACTGTAATTTAGTTGTGAGGCTGCATGGATTTTAAGGCCAGGGCTGGGGAGATCTCCCCATCCAGGCAGGATGTGAAGGTAGCCATTATAGGAAAAGCTTTCCCAGTACAGAGAGCTGGTGAAACAGGAGCTTCAGGGGATTTGTAACAGGATAGCAAGCCTTGTACCTTTATGTCCCTGCCTCAAATATGTCCAGATGGGAACTGAAAGTAACCAGAGGCCCTGACAGCTGGCTAAATGGGTTTGCATCCTCAGACCAGTGTTAATGGATGAAGCCTCTCCTCCAGACACTACAGCAGGCACGGGCACCTGCTCAGAGCAGCAGCTCCTCCTGGGTGCACTGCTGCTACGAGGTATTAGTTACTCCAATTAGCAGAGCAAAGCCCTTTAAGAGACTGAAAAATGTTCTGCAGTGCATGGCAGAGATGCTCTGTAAGCCTCACCACACTGAGCAGCTCCTTGTGCTTTTCTTCACACGGGCTCAGGATGTGCAATCTCAGCCGAGGCAAACTCACTAAGTGCTGTCTTGGCCACAATTCTGTTTGATTCTAATGTGGGCAGGACAAGGCTGCTTCACATTTCAGCTCCTCCTCAGACAAAAAATCAGATGTAAAGTCTAGCCCAAACTGAAAAACCAAGCCTGGGGCAGCAGTATCACTTACAGGGCTCCCTGTAATTATGTGGCACTGTAAAACACGACTCCCTTCTCCTCCTGTGCTCCTGGCCCATGAAAGCTTTTCCAGTGCAGGGAGCTGAACTCTGCTGCCCTTCCAGGCACGGAGCAGGGCCCTGGGAGGGGTTTGCAAGGAATCTTTATTCTGTGTGTAGCTGTGTGAGGCTGCACAGGAGAATGGAGGGCACAGCTGTGGGGATTTATGGC
Source organism: Aegithalos caudatus (assembly GCA_013389925.1). Classification (NCBI taxonomy): domain Eukaryota; kingdom Metazoa; phylum Chordata; class Aves; order Passeriformes; family Aegithalidae; genus Aegithalos; species Aegithalos caudatus. The sequence continues at coordinate 594,614 of WEIU01014319.1, forward strand.
AGCGAGCATGCACAGCTCCGTGGTGCTGTGCCCTGAATGCACAGACACAAGCAATTTCTGTCACAGCCTAAGAAGGAGTTGTTTTCACCAGCCTTATTAATCCTGAATAAATAATGATGATAATCACACAGTGAAAGCTTAGTTTATAGTTTAATTAACCTACAGCTGTTCCCAGAATCAAAGGCAGAAAAATACTGTTGAAGTATTAAATAGTAGCTGCAGTTACTCTTTCAGAGCAATTACACAGAATTGAAGACACACAGCTTTTACTGATTTCAGCGAGAATTGTGTGGCTTAAATGCTATAAGGCTTTGAAAAAAAATCTAGAATTAGAAATATCCATCTGACTTGCTCAGCATGCTGAGCATCAAGAGCAGAAGTGAACACACTTAGTGCCAATAACTGAGGGAAAACAGGATTAAAAGTTATTGAGATTCCTAAACTTCATTTAAGATTTGCGTTGCATAGAGATCTCCAGACAAACCTCTGAAAGAGGTAAATAAAACTAGGAAATTCAAGAATTAGCAGTACAAGGAGGCAGTATCAATAAGGATTATGTCACAGCTCAATATATAATACAGCAGTACTATTAGGTGGTACCTAAACACCTCAGGGACTCAAAGCCCCACCTCTGGAAGCAGATTTGTGCACCAGCTGAGCATCTGATCTCAGAGCCACAACCTGGCATGGTGATGCTGTTTTCTAAATCAAGCACTCCACTTTTACTTTCCACGTTACTAATCACCTTTCAAACCCAGGGCTGTTCTATCCCTGGCAGTGGAGGTAATCTTCCTAGCTCACACCTTGCTGGAGTCTCTCCAGGGAGACAGTGCTGCAAATAAAGGCAGTTATGGCAATCCAGGCTTATAAGGTAAACTACTCTAGTTTTTGTTTAGGTGCTCATTTTAAAAATAGCAGTGGGGCTTATTTTGTCCATTAATCTTGTGTTTTCTATCAGTTAAAGGAGATATAACCCAGAGAGAAACCCTGAAGCCTTTCTGTCTGCCAGAGGCCCCTATCTAGTACAGAACAAGACAGGCATGGCAGAGGAAAGCACAGGAGTGCAAACCCAATAAAACATCTCTGGCCACTGTGACAGGCAGCAATCCCAGCACACCACCAGCACTGTCTGACTATTAAACCTCTCCATTGGTAGTTGAGACATAGGACAGTTTGGAAAACATTCAGATGGAAATCCACATAGATCTTTTCAGTAGAACTTTTGCTAATATTTGTTATGAAAAGTCCAGAGGAATTTCACAAATTTGTTGTACTGAAATCAAGTATAACAAGAACTTTGCCATAGCCAAAGGGCTGGTGAAAGTTGTTGTGGGCCAGTCAGAAGCAAGGTTTGACATCTCACAGCCCAGGGTCAGGGGCACTAGACTGTAAAAACATCCAAAGGAGAGGTCAGTAACATCCCATGAGCTAGAACAGAGCAGGGGGGCAGCAGACTTTGCTGAAGGGCAGACAAAGGACAGACTGGGGGAGGGATGCTGAAGGCAGCTGACTGGCCCAGGAGGATGAGGAGGCTGTGCTGGAGATGAGCTCTGTGCTGTTCAAGGGGCTCTGGTGACATGGGGAGAATCACTAGAGAAAAATGCAAGCCCAGGACCAGGCTGGGAGGAAAGGGACTCCAGACAGCAGGGACAGACAGCAGCCACATGGCAGCACCGAGGAGGAGAGCAGGCAGAAATGGGAAAGGCAAGAAGAGATCATGGGAAGGTTTCTGAACATTCTTTCCCATTTTATTTTACCAGCCCAGCAGACACGTGCTTCACTTCGTCCAGGTCCCATTCTAACACCTCTTTCACACCCTCTCACTTTCTGAAACAAAATCCTTTCCACATTTTGTTGCAGCTTCGGGGGTGAAAGTTGCAGAGTGCTGAGACTCAAAGGACTGTGTTGTTCCACCCCACTGTGTCACATTTCTGAGGATGCCTCCACACAGCCATGGTTTGCCATGCTCCAAGTGCTGCTGGCAGTATTTGTTTGACAATTAGCATCCAATAGGGAGGTGGTGTCACAAGTCGGATGAGAAGTGGGATTTGAACCTCAGTTCTCCATTTCAATCCCATTTGATCTCAATTTTAAATTGCATTTCCTGATAAATACTCGGTTGTCACTTTTACTATTCATATTATTATACATACAAAACAGGAAAACAAAAGGATAAATGCATTTATAGATGAAATATACCTAAAAATACCATTCTAATCTAGATGAAAGAATTTCCCAGTTGTAATATAAACTTGTATTAGAATTCAAGCTGAAAAATGCCACCATTATTTCTTTCTAGCCTGTTTTTCTAACAATGTATCCTGAAAGCCCTATTTTTTCCTGGCAAATGTTATATTTCACTCTTCCACATGTGGTTACTCCCAGATGGGAATGCAAGGTTAGACTGGAGAAGTTATCAAAATGGCAATAACACATTAAAAAAAAAAAAAAAAGGTATATTAATGCAGGTTACAACTTTGCAGTAAAATATTGCAGCATTAACTTTTGTTTTGCAGAGGTGACAAAACAAAGCAAAAACCCGTGGAGGTGTCACAGAATGAGCTAAAGCAGGGAGACTTGTTGCCTGCACCCCCGTGTCACCCAGCTGCCAGGAGCTGCATTGGTGGGGGGACACAGGGGGGACACGGTGCTGCTGGCACACAGGGGGTGAGCAGCTCCATCTGCATTCCCTCCCAGCCAGGAGGGAATGTTGGAACAGGGACTGACAGGGTGAGTGCCTGGGGCTCCCAGAAATGAGCAGGGAAAGGCAGAGCCTGGTCTTGGGCCAAGCAAAGAGCCTGGCTGGAAAGAGGCAGAGCAGGGGTGTCCAAGGCCCCTCCCAGGGCAGGACAGGCAACATCTGGCAATGAGAGATGGATTACACCAGCTCTGACATAAGAGGAAGCAAAGTGGCAAGAGCATAAAAATAGCAGGTGAAAATTCCATGTTAATCTTACAGGATAAACACTTCAGACTGATGCTTTCAAGTAGTAGCTTGAAATATGCATTCTTTAAAATAAATTCTTTTTTCCCCTTAATGAAATAACTTCATGACTGCTTTTATAGCTTCATTTTTACAAAAAGACTTCTTATTATCATTTATTAATTTCTACAAAAGATGTCATCGAGGACATGAAACTACATGCACTGGGGTAATGGAATACCGAATAAAAGCAGCATTCATTTACGACTGGCAATTTTTACATTCAAATGTTTTAATCATAAACCAAAGCAACTTTGCATAGAAAGGCAATTTGAGGATATCAGCATTTCTAATTGGGTTTTTTCTGTTAGAAGCTTCTCCATTATCAGAAGCTTTTATTCTGAACTTTGAGCCCAGCCTGACAGCAGGAGAAAACTTTTTCCTTTATTATCCTTGCATTTAGTACCCTCTGCTGGCCAAAACAAGCACAGACAGGGAAGCCAAAACCCCAACCTCCAGCAAGGAAAGAGATGCTGGAAAACCATGGGTGACCTTCAGCAGGGATGACCTAATCTGTCACAGGGGAGAAAGCTCCCAGGCACTCATCCCGCAGGGGAAAAATCAATACCAAGCAATGCACTGCATCTCCCGGAGCCTAAGCAGATTTTTGCTATGCAGGAAGGGACACAGGAGCTCTCAGATGTGCCATCAGCTCTGTTCACTTGCCTAGCATTAGCTTTTGTTGAAAATAAAATTGCTGCTTAGTCACCTGCAAAGAGTGGTGAAAGCCTGAGGCCTTTGTCTGCTCCTTCCTCCTCCTTCCCAAGGAGAAATGTACATGAATCACATCATAACCTCAGCTTCCCTTCTTCCCCCTTTCCACAGCAAAGCCTTCTAAGTGAGGACATTTTCAGTAGCTATTGTGAATGAAGATTTCTTGCCATGAGCTGTAGTCCTAGAGCAGGATCCCAGGAGATGAGTGAGCAGGCAGGGATCACCTCCCCACCCTGCAGGCTGAGCAGGGTTTGGATCAGGTGGCAGGGACAGTCACCTCCATCCACAGTGACTGTGAGCAGAGCCAAGGGTCACCCCTAACCCAGCAGCCTTGAATGGATCACAATGGATGGTCAAGGTAAAGTCCAAGCTGTTGCCCTCTATCCTAGACTTGACCTATCCCTTCAAACTGCAGGGACAGCTGGCTTGACTCATCACAGAGTCACCAGCCAAGCAGATAAATAACAGATAACAGACAAAACCCAATGTTTATCAGGCTCAGCTCCTGACCCAGGGCTCCAGTGCAACCTCCCTGGCAGCTGATGGTGCAGAAGTGTCTGCCAGCACCCCTGGCACCAGTGGGTGAAGGTACAACAGACCCCTCCCCTTGCATTCTCTCCCATTCCAGGGAAAAGCTGTGCAGGCTCACAAGCAGCAGCCAAGCTGTTGGACAGTCATGTCAAATAATGATAGACAAGCACAAGTCTGAAGTGAATGTGTGCATTCCCAGGCCAGGGTGTGACACACAATCCAAACACTCTGGGGAAACTGCAATGATCCCCAAGAGCTCTATGATATGGTATGTAAGTTAGTTTCATTTTTTAATGCACCTCCCAGCTGCATTGTTGAGGACCAAAAGCAGCACCAGGTAAGAGCTCTCCCATGCCATGGCACACACCCAGCCCCCTTTCCTGTCCTGCATATGTAAGTTACCTGTTTTTATCTGTCACACAGTTTGCTGAGCAGTGCACAGCAACATTCAAGCCTTTCCCCAAATCCTACATTAATCAGTTAACAACTCTTCAGTGCTCATGGTTTAAATTAATTCATTCTTTCCTTTGGCATTATATGGCATTTTTAAATTCTGTGTTTAATTTACCATTGGAAAGCACTGAGATCTGAAAACTCTTTGGAGTTCCAATCATGTCCATCTCCCTTAACCTCAAAAAAAAAAAACCCAAAAAAAACCCCAGTTCCTTGCATACTGTGCAATTTAACAGAGGTCTTAAGATCTCGAGGAATGTCATAGTTAATGCAGATTTGCGATGAAATTTAACTAAAAAGCTTTTCATCATTCATCTTTTAACCTGCATGTAAACCAGGACATTGCTTTAATCCATAATAGCTTAGTACTTTGATAAGCTCTTAAAAGTGGTTTTGGTAACAGATGATCACAAGTAAAGTATGCCTTTGTCCAGTGTTTCAATTGAAGTTCAGCAAATTAAAGGATCATAATTTCCTTTGAAGTAGCCATTATTCAATGAAGGTTGTAGAATCACTGAATAAGCTGAGCTGGAAAGAACCTTCAAGGATCACCAAGTCCAACTCCTGACCACCCCAAGGATCACACCATGTGTCCAAGGGCATTGTCCAAAAGCTTCCTGAACCCAGCCAGCCTTGCTGCTGTGCCCACTGCCCTGGGGAGCTGTTCCAGTGCCCAGACACCCTGTGGGGGAAGAACCTTTCCCTGATATCCAACCCCAGCCTGCCCTGGCACAACTGCAGGCATTCCCTGGGCTCCTGTCCCTGTCACACAGAGCAGAGATCAGTGCCTACCCCTGCTCTTCCCCTCCCAAGGAAGTTGTGACTGCAGGGAGGTCTCCCCTCAGCCTCCTCCTGCCCAGGCTGAACACACCAAGGGACCTCAGCCTCTCCTCACAGGCTGCCCCTCAAGGCCCTCACCATCCTCACGGCCTCCTTTGGACACTCTCTCACTGCTTTGTACATTTCTTGTGCTGCTGTGCCCAAACTGCCCCCAGCTCTCCAGGTGAGGCTGCCCCAGTGCAGAGCAGAGTGGGACAATCCCTCCCTTGCCCAGCTGGAGATGCTGTGCCTGGTGCACCCCAGGATATGGTTAAAAAAACTATTCAACTATTCCTTCAGGCAAAACAAATGGTGGCTGAAGTCAGACTTACAGCTCTGAACCTTTATATCACTCTTGCTTTCTCACATTCTTAAAAATACAGAGAGTAGACCTGAACTGCCACTATTGCTGCTTTGATTGCCTAAATTTATTCCTTTCCTCCCTTTTGGAAATATTACAGTGGAAAGTCCACACCTCAGAGTAGAAGAGAAACCACACACATGGCCAACAAGAGCTCAAAAACCTCATTATTGACACCTTCCCCTGGCACAGAATGCTGAAGCACTTTTCCTCTAAATCTTACAGTGAAAATCCCCTCCTGTTAAATAACAAACACATCATAAGTTGGGCTGGCAGAAAGTTCTGTTTCCTTTTCCAGATGTGCTTCTCTCCTCTTAAATGCAATGCCTTTCATTTCCAGGTGAGTTAGCTGAGACCCAGGGGATGGGAAGTCACCTCCTGCAGGTGAAATCTCTGGAGATCTCCCCATGCTCCTCTGAGGAGAGCTCACAGAGTTGCTGTGCTGAGTGCTCAGCAGGCAGCAGCACCTCCTGGAGCTCCAAGTTTGACAAAATACAACAGCAGGGACCTTTCAGCAACACATTCACTCCCTAAAGGCTTTCACACAGCCACCCAGGGAGGTGCACAGTGCTGGGGGACTGGATTCTGGTTACAGATATCCCAGTCAAAAAAGGCCAACTCAAACGTCTCATGTTTAGCACCAATTGCCTCCCATTTGGCCCTGTCAAGTCAAATTCATGAACTCTAAGATCAACTATTCTCTAGTAGCAGAAAAGCCAATATATTCTTGGCCAAATTTCCATGCTGGTAAATCTATTTTAGTTACAAATTCCAACCTAGAACAGGGGTGCCTTAAACTCTGATCTCTTCTATGCATTTCTGCTGATAAAAAGTAGGAACAAATGTTTTCTATCAAATATTTAAACCTAAGCAGGTGAGAAGCAGAAAAGGAGAGCAGAAGAAGGAGTGGGAAAAAAGAATCAAGGAAACATAAAAAAAAAATAAAAAATTGAAACATATGAATGATATAAGAATAAGGTGATTTTCCCCCCTCCCATCTGTTTCTTCTCTGTCACTTACTTCCCTTCCAAACATATTTCTTTACTTTCTGCTTCATTCCTGGCACTGGTAACCCTAAGGATTCCTAAATTGAAAGGCAGGCCCTCAGAATTGCTTGACTGACTTATGGATCACAGGGATCTTGAAAAGAGCCCCACTGCCTTGTGCCTGCAGAGTTCAGCTCTGCACACAGGGCATGTGCCCACAAGGAGCTCAGAGCTGATACACTAAACACTGGTGGGGAGCAGAGAGAGCTCCTGGTGCCCTCACAGGTCCTGACAGAGCAAACCAAGCCAGCTGCCCAAACCACAGTGTTCTAGAGACTTCTGCATTTTAGCTCAGACCTTAAAAGACAGGTCTGCTTACCCATACTAAACCCTTTACTCTGCTTTCTGACTTAGCAGTTATTAGGATTTGCTCAGATCATGTTTCTCTGCAACCATATGGAATTTTCTCTTTTTTGAATTTTTTTTTTAACACAGAAGCTGTAAATAAAACTCATGAGAATTCCAAAGAAAGCCAGAATTAGCAATCCTCTGGCTTTCTTTCAAAAGTAAGCTTACTTTAACTGATATTTAGCTCAGAGGCATGCTGCAAACACTCGGGGCATTGCAGAGTTCCCACAATTATTCAAAGAGAGCAAGTCTCTTATTTTCCTGTTACTTTCCAGCCTCTGAGTTCTGTGACACAGATGGAAACAAGAAGGTTAACCTGGATGAGTGGATCAGCTGTAGATGGCTCAAACCTGGCATGAGGATTTCACATCAGCAGCAAATCCCCAAAATGTTCTGTTGTCAGGGGAATTGAATAAATAACCCTTGCTGGGACCCCTGGGTCAACCAAGCACAGGCTTGGAGTTCCAGTCCACAGGGTAGATTTGTTATACATGCATTTCATTATCTCACAGCCAGAAGGTGACAAAATTACCTGGTTGATGAGCTATTTAAAACACCTAGCAGTTCCTGGGCTCCCAGAAACCAGCCTAACTGCCAGCAGCACGAAGACAAACCACAGGGAGCAAAAGAGTTATTGAGTAGCCACAAAACAAAATGGTCATTAAACAGGTGAAGGAGAGCTCTATTTACTTGTAGCAGTTGTGGGAAACATTACCAGTTGCATCTCTATCACAGATTTGAATTTTACAATCATCACTGGAAGGCTCTAGTCCATCTTGAATTCGTTCTGCAAGTCAGTTCGAAGAAAACTCTACATATGGAAACAGATACTGTGTCTTTTCCATGGAAAGAAGAGAATATTTATTCCTACCAGCTTCATGTGTCCACAGATTATCTTTTAAAAACAAAGCTTTTAAAATACAGCTGCAATCATCAGGCTTGAGAGGTATTACAGAATGAGGAACCATGCAAAGGGATTAACTCCTAATATCATCCAGCTGAGCAGCATGAGCTCATCTGGGCTTAACCTTCTGAATCCATTCCATTTGTAGGACCCAAGCAAAAATAATAAATCACAGCTAACAAGCAGGCAGGTTTTGTTTTAAACATGGAGAAGGTTGGAAGACTTCCCTTTCATCTCCATTAAGGAACCCAGTTTTTACTGCAGAGGGCATATTTATCCATTCATGGCTGCTGTGCTCCCATTAGTGCCAGGCAAGGCATTCATGAGGGATCTTCTGGTGCAGCACATCCCTTGGAGATCCCAGATTGGCCAAGAAGACCCCACATTTCTCTCCAGCTGATCTGTGAGCACAGGGCTGGCAGGGGACATGCATGGCCCCAAGGACACACAGCATCAGCACATTCCTCACAGCATATGGTGGAGAATGAGCCTCATCTCTCACTTGTACTTTGGCTTTTATTTTCATAAATATATTGTTGGAGCTGAAACTCCCAAGGAGACCTCCTCCAGGTAGGCCTGCTCACCATGGAGAGATGGGGACAGCTGTGAACCCCAAAGAGGGAGGAAGAGGGCCCAACAGGAATTAATCTGTGAGGATGAGCTTCCAGGGAAGGGAGAGTGGAATATAGGAGTAACAGCAATGCCAATGGCTCAGGTATGAGTTGCCTCTGTGAATCTCTGACTAGAAAATCTGAGGAATTAAAAAAAGACCCCAACTGTTCTCTTTGCCTGCAATCAAGCTGATAAAGTGAATTAAAATTAAAATTAGGACAGCAGGGCTTAGGAGAGCTTTGTGTTTGGTAGAGAAACAGGACAATCCCAGTGGAACATCTAAAAAAGCTCTTCTCTGTTCTCCTGTGCCTGCTGCCCTGCCCAGTGCCTGTAATGTCTCAGTCCTCCATGTCCAACTGGAGTTAAGTGAAAGCTTCAAAGAGTTGAGACCCAGGATTCCAGTGAATCTGGACTCATTTCTGTGCATTGTGGGGCAGCTTTGGGTATCCCATCCCCTGAAGGGGCTGCACTGCCACCCAACCAAGAGGGCACAGGAAAAGACACTTCAAAATGCTTTGCTGTCCATCCATCCCACAGGAAGGGGTAACACAGGACTGACCCAGCAAAGTGGATCTCTCCCTGCCCTTCCTCCATCCCCACATCTGAGAGCAGCCTTCTCACACCTCCAGCACTCCCTCTGCCTGTCCAAGCTCAGCAGCAAAGGCAAGCCCAGCCCTGCTTCCCTGTGCTGCTGTTCCAGCCCCTGGCACCAGCCCTGGCTGCCCAAGTGCCTGTGCAAGAGCTGGCAGGACTGGGAGGGAGCAGGTTGGGTCTAGAACAATTAGTGGGCAGTGCAGTGGGGCACTGGATGGAGGGAATGCTGTCAGACAGACAGGATGCACCAGGGGCAGCAAAGCAGACACTGAACCAAGTGTGTGGGTTGGGCTGTGCAGCCTCACTGCCCTGGCAGCTCTCTGCTCACCTTGGGCTGAGAATAAGGCTCACTGCTGTAAAAAAGGCAGAGACACTTTCAGCTCCCCTTTCCAAGCTCCTGCAGCACGTTCCACTTCTGCACATTGGGGAAGGCTGTAAGGGAAGGACCAGGCAGGGCAGCCTCACTCCATACCCCCCTTTCAGGTCTATCTGTGGGAAGGCTGCTTTTTGGCATGAATACTTAACCTCCCTTGAGTTATTTTTCTTGGCCCACCCTGAATTATACTTTATGCATCCTGGCTGAACTTTGTTTGGAAATAAAGGCTCCCTGAGGAGGCACCATGGCACAACTGCATGTACAGATCCACCCTGGCCATCCAGGACAGACTCAGGCTAATTGAAGCTAATTAATCATTTACATCACATCTGACTTGCTGCAGAAGGCAGTTGAAAGGAAGCAAAATGCTAAGTGTGATGCACAGCATGGCACAGTAAATAAAACATTCCTCATTTTAGCAGCCTGCTCTCACCTCCAGACTGGCTCTGGGATGCATCAGGGAGTCCATGCTCTCCATCCTCTTCTACCCTTCCTCTGCAGCATTCCTCACCACAGGCTTCACAGGAGCTGCTTTCAAGCATTTACCCTTAATTACAAACCACACTGAATAATTATGCAATTTTTTACTGATTCAGCCAATTTAGTTGTTTAGGATGATTCAAATAGCCCACATGACATAGATCTCATGAGGGGTGATGCACAAAGACTTCCAACATTAATAGATCCATCCCCTGGCATTGGAACTGCAGGTATTCAAGTGTGACTGACATTTTCTGGTTAAAAAAAAAAATTTCTATAACAAACAATTACAAACTTATAGAATGAATCCTGGACCAGTCTGAACAAGCCTAAAAGGAATGAGAAATTAACTTAAGAATGTGGTCCCATTCAGAGGTGTTATTACATTCACAGCTAACATGGGGCAGTATTTTCCTCCCTTCCAAACAATATTAATAGCTCCACGAAGGAATACTATCCCACTTTGAGAAAATTTCAAAGGCAACAACCAAAATCTGTCTCCAGTTAAGAGGAGAGACTCTGTCCCTTCACTCCCAATTACAATACACCCAAAATAAGAAGCATGCAACCAAATAGAGTAAGGCAATTTAGGAATAAGATTCCCTAAACATAAAAGGCAGAGACCTGCTGAGCACTTATCAAGTAATTCAAATTCACTTCCAGGACCACTGCCTGCTGAGTTTGTGCACAGTTGCCACAAAATTACTTTCAGCTGAGGTAATTTGGCAAGTTGAATATCAAATTTAACTGCTACACTGCTCTGACCATGGCAGTGCATCTGCTCACAGAACTCCTCCCAGTTAGTTCTCCCTGTCGATCCCACTGGAAGTGGTGTCTAAGAGCAGAGGCTGGCCTCAGGCCTTTTGGGAAAACAGCAAACAGCCTGCCAAGGTCACTGGCCCTGCCTGCATCCCCTGTGCCTGTTATTTGTGTCCTGTGACAGCCTGACAGGGAGCACTGACACACAAAGAGGGAGCAGCAGAATCCAGAGGGTTCTCACTGCCTGCTCTGTGTGTGTGCCAAGTTTTGGTGACAGAGGGGACAAGCAGTGCTCCCACACCTGCTGGGCTGGCTCACAAGGCATATGCAGGAATGCTGATGAACAGAAAGACTTTCAGGAATTAGCTGTAAAGACAGATTCACAATAGATCTCTCCAACTACTTCCAGACACGTTTTCCACGTCTGAGCTGAAAGGGAGCCCAGCACAGCCGTAGTTGTGAGGGTTGATATAAAATATTATTTTTGTTTTCTTGCTTCCTTTAAAGAATAGTTCAATTCCTCTATTTTTCCTCAACTGTCAAACTGGGACCCAGCAGTCTGCCAGATAATGTGCAGCCAGCAATGAGAAGTTGTGAACCCACAGAAGCACAATCGATTTCCTCCTCACCTTTAAGGAGTCAGACCAAAAGTGAATTATAGCTGCTGAGATGTGGGTACAGTGACTACGTTATAGAGCCTCATCTTCCCAGGCTCCAAAGTGGCATGCAGCACTCCTGGACAGTGCCTGGCTTAGGACAAACAAAAGGGATGCTGCTTTTGCAAACCTGGTTCTGGCTCCACAAGCACCAAGACAAAGCAGAGCAAAATTCACCTTGTGGAGTGCAGAAACCCAAAGATCCAGGCACAAGCACAGATGAGCCAGAGACCAGCACTTCTGCCCCAGGGCTCTCTGCCAACCCAAGTCTGAGCCTAAACAGAGCACCTGGGCATGGCAGGGCTGTGGGTGAGCCCTGCTGAGGCTCATCAGGGCCATTAACACTGATTAATGGGATTGGTAAGAACTAGCTTCCCTGCAAAACTTAGCAGTTAGGTGTCCAGCAGAAAGACAAGTGGACTCTCCAGAGACTGTGTGTGAGTCTCAGAACAGCATGGAGAGAGAGATAACAGCAAAACACACGAGGCTAACTCACTGACTTGTCCTTATCTCCTGGTGCAGTGTGATTGCTCACTAGCCTAAAAATCAGGTGAATATCATTGAAAGTTACTGATTGGCAGTTCTGCAGATATCCTACCCTCAGAGCAGACATGACAAATACATCAGGTGCAGCAAGACCATGACCATCCTTCTCCTGGGCTGCCAGGAGCAAACTGCTCTGGAGAGTGGATTCACCTCCACACAGTGTAAGCAGTGTGCTTGCTTAGGTTTTACTCAATGCAATGAGACTGCCTAGCCTCGCTGTCTAAAAATTGCTTTCAAAACTATTTAAACTGCTTATGCAAGGTGATCCTTTCAGATTCCTTAGGGGACTTCCATCCAGTGTGCAATAACCTCCTTGTCCCTTTTCCTATGTAGCAGCAGATCCTGCACAGCCCCTGACTGTGCTGATAGGGCATTTGTTGCTATCCTTATCAAAAGTACCAAAACCTGGCTGGAGTGAGAGGGGCATTGGGAGGAGAAATACAGAGATCTTTCACCCAGAGAAGTGAAGAAGAAAGTGAATGAGAGGGAAGAATGAAGTTCTGGGAACCCAAGGCCTGAATTTAAGGCTTGCAGTGCGATGTGCACTCACAAATTGAGATCTGATTTATCATCAAGTTGCTTACCTGATGTCAGAAAAAAAGATCCAAGATCTGAGGACCTGTTTTGAAACACAGCACAGAAATTCAGGACTTGAGTGGAGGTCAGGAAGTTGAGGAACTATTTTTTTAGGGCACTACCTGACTTCCGAGAAGCAGCAGTGTGGTGTAACAGTGAATCAATAAAGAGAATAAATAATAATCTAATGGACTCTCAGCATCAAGCTGTGCTGTACAAATCTGCCCACCAGTCCATCTCAGATAACACTGATAAATGTCCTGAGACAGACCTTAGGCAGCAGCAGATTAAGTGATTATCACTCATTTCAGAGTGCATCCATCTACCTCTAAATGAAAGCCTTAAGGAAGCAGTTTTGCCTCCTACTTAATCTTCTCTCTCCTGAAGAGCAGATCAGTGACTCAGCTTTCCCAGCTGTGCCTCCCCACAGGAGAGCTCAGGTCAGTGTCTGGATCCCTGCCCCAGGACAGAAAGGACAAGGAGGTCATGGCCTGCACTCGGATTTGTCTCCAGTGCAGGAGGAGCTGCAGCCACTGAAGTCTCCAGGCCAGCTCATGAGAGACACCTGAGCTCTCATGGACATCCACTCTGTGACACAAGTGGTGTCACTAACTCTCATCACTGTCTAAAGGGAAGCTCTCATCCAGCAAGTTCTCATCCCTGTCTAAAGAGTGAAAATATTCCCCCTCAGTGTAGTACAGAGAATGCTTCCCAAAGGCTCTGTGGTTGGACACACGAGTATGAGGAATTGCTCCCCGAACTCCTCAGTACACAATTAGATGTTACATGCTCTGCATTTTCTCAGGGCTGACTGGATGGGGCTGAGATCCCTGTTTAAACTGGAAATAGCATTATTTCATTCTACTACATTTATTCTTGTACCATCATTCCTAGCACAGCTCCTTTACAGCATCATAAATAAGTCTGTTCATCAGCCTGCAAAATCACACATGACAAATTAAATTGCCATTAATAAAGGTTACATCTTTCCTCATACCTGTGACAGAGGAGACATAAGTCATGCTGGCTGATATTTTGTCCTTTGGATAACAGCAACTCTGCAAGGAAGGAATCTCTTCTTTCTAAAATACAGAGACACAGCAGGTGAGGCAGAAATGCAGGCTGAAGTCTTTTGAATGACAGGCTAGCAGGGAAAGTACCAAATTTGTCACCAAGTAGAACTGCCAGTGTTCAAAGAGCCTAAGTGCTCTTCTATTTTAGCTAAAAAAGCTGCTTTAGTTCAAAGAGTTTACAGAGATTTCCCACCCAGCAAGGGTCAGCCCTGTGTCTGACAGGGACTCCTCCTGAGGAGTATCTCCATGCCTGGTGCTCCTCTGAGGTTAAGTCTCACACCTGTACTCCCACCAGCACTCTGCATGTCCCATTCTTACACAGAGAAGGTGCTTGTAAAGCTGTGCTGGGAGCTAAGGGAGTGATCCTGCTGCAAATAATCCCCCTGGAAGTGTTCACACTGGGGATGGCTCTGTCCATGGGAGAGGGGAGATGGCTGTGCACGAGGAAACATGCCTGGCACAGAGTAAAAAGAAGTCATTCAAGCTGACACAGTGAGCAGATCTGATCACAGTCTTCATTTGATGTTGCAGTTCTCTAAATGAATGCTAAATGCAAAAGCAGGCTCCCCAGAAAATATTGAGTGTCCTTTTTGTGGGCTCACCCTACAGAGGGCCCAAAGCCTGGGCCTTGTCCCAAAACCCCTTGAGCTGCTTCAGGCCAGTGTCACACCCAGGACTTGTCATCAAATCCCACTGAGGTGATGGATGCCAAGTGCTACAGCAAGGTCTGGGTGTGTCATCCCCTGCCAAAAGCTGCAGGGAAAGCTGCAGGGAAAGCTGCAGGGAAAGCTGCAGCCTCAGGGCTCTCAAGGTCAAAGGCACAGCCTGCTCAAGGTCCAGGCTGAAGGAACCTTATACCTCACAATGCAAGTAAGAAGTTGATATACCACCTGCTCACGTGCTGTCCATTACTGACAGACAGAAATAGAGCTATTGTCACCACACGGGGCTTCATCAATTGGCTTTTTAAAATATGCTCAGTGGCAAACGTTTCAAGGGCAGCACAAACTGTCAAAGTGCAGTGTAACCTCTCTACATATGGTTCAGAAATTGGTATTTTAGTATAGGTAAAAATACAAGCAGCATCAGCCGTGCTATGACTATTATAAGTTAACTGTGAAACTATTACTATTATTTCCAGATTAATTTTTGGCACCTAGAACAGTTGGTGGTTTTGCCAGGGTTTGCAAATATTTCTTAAATCTTCCTGACATGGGGTTCAGTAAGAAGGCAAAAGTATTGTATTTCTCACTGAGCAGAAGGGGCAGACCTAAGACAAACACCAGCCCAAAATTACAAATCACCTGAATAGTGGTGACAAAATTAGGAATAGAATGAAAATAAAATTAGATTAACTGAGTTGGGAACACATAGAGAAAATGGGGAAGTAAGAGGCAGGGCTCAAAGGAAATATAACTAAAATACTTGTCTTCCTCTATTTTGGACAGCTAATATCATGCCATCCCAGTTTTCATACCCTGTTTCCCATGGAAGGAGAAGCCTAAGGAAGGCATCTAGGAGAAAGGCACTCTCTCTATCAAATAAAACAGGATCAGCAAAAGAGGCCAAAATAGATTTTAATTAGACAGAAGACCACTGTAACAGCACTTCAAAGTCATGCACAGTCTGAAGCCTTTGCATCTGTATGTTTAACTACTGGAATACACTGATGCTTGTGTAATAAAATGAGTGCACATCCCTCTCAAGTGCTTGGACTACACCAGCTAGAAGATCATGACAGAAACTGAGCTCTGAACCTGCAGCAGCTTGGCAGCTGTTGATGACTTTACAGAGCACCTCCAGGAGGAAGGAGAGCTTTATCCTCTACTTTCAAAGAAGGCTCTCATGTCTTGCAAGCCACATTTGACATTCAACTGGGCCTACAAGGAAAGAGCAGCCTCCAGTGTTTTTCCTGGCTGTTAAGCTGGAGGGAGTATGGACATGTCAGTGGAGTGCAGGCTGTTTGCTAGCAGGAACAGCTGGGGAGAGAAGTCAAAGCCACTGAGCCACTCTTTATCCCCAAAAAGGTGTTTGCAGTCTTACAGTGGGGGAGCTAAGAGGGAGCAGGTTTTTCACCAAGGCATCAAAGCAATCTCTTTCCCTGAGCATAAATATAATCTGCACCTGTGCTCTCTCTGCATGGCAGTACTGACTTACCTCCCCCTCAGGCTTCCCAATAATGAAGGTAGCTGCAGCCTGGGATCGTCCTGTGGGAACTGCCAACGTGGGAAAGGGTTTCCAGAGAAGTGGAAAATCTCAGGGAAATCTCTTATAAGAAAAGTTAATAGGTAGGATACTCTCAAGGCAGCTTGGAGAAATGGTCACACACGTTTCATTTTCATAAGTGGAAAATATGTGGTCAGACTGCCAGATTTCTCAGCCCCTTTTGTGAGTTAAGCAGCTACATAGAGATGATGAAAATGTGTGTTGGGGGGTTCTGTCTCAAAGATGAGGGGCCCACCTCTAGTTAGGCTGTGCTGTTTGTGGCACTAATCACTTTTTAATTGGTTTTTAAAAATGTGCAATTACCAGCACATTCTCAGCACCTTTCTAAGGCAGAATGGGCTCCCTGGGCCAAAGACTCAACTCCATAACCACTCACCCTGTGCATAACTTCCCTGGCAGGAGAAGCCTTGTTAATAATTCATGAGCAGCACTTGCAGACTGAGGCCCTTGAGCACTTCCAGTGTTGTTGGGAGGGAAGGAAAATGGGGTCACTCTGTAAAGGTGTGACATTTATATAAAAAAACCAACAGCACTTGGAAAATACTTTGTTAAATTGTTTCATAAGAGCACAATGGAGCTAACCTGATCATCTGCTCCCAAATTCAGAGAGCTCATGTGTGGGCTTCTGAAAGCCAGGAACAAAGCCAACTTGGCCCAAACACCAGCTCATTTGACCATTCAGACTGCTGACTTTCCTTAGCTGCCTGTTAGTTTTCATGTCTTCATATGGCTGCAGCATGCATTCCCTGGCTTTGCCTCCATCTATGGCTGGATCAGATTGGCATGTTGGAGTGTGAAGGCAAATTTCATTTCCTTGTGGTCTTGTACTTGAAATATGATTGCACAGAGACATTATCCCTTGAATGCATTTCACTGACAACCTACTTTGTATTCCCAAGAAGATCCTTTGAGAAAATCCAGTTTTATTTCCCCACCTTTCTCCTCCAATTTTCTTTTAGCATTTTTCTCTGAGCCAAGATGCATTATCAGATTTTCTCCCCTCCATCAGATAAGTCAGGTGCATAAAGAAGTGAAAAAAACATTTTTAATTGATTAGCAGAATTTCCCTGCTGAGTTCCCAGTCACTCAGCTACCATGATAAAGATGCTCATCAATGGTGATTATGAAGAAATTAATTCCTCTAGGAATTGGCTGTGGCTTCCCTGAATATACTGCTGGGAGCAGTTTTGGTCAGAAATGTTTTCTCCCAGAGTGGACACTCCCTGGTTTCCCAGCAGTTGCTAGTTCTCCTTCTCTGATTCTTCCCCTAGTCCCCTGTTAAAAGGGGATTTATTACCATAAATCAGAACTATAAATCTGGGATACCATATGTCCTACAAGCTCACCCCAGAAGCCAGGTGAGAGGAGACACATTTTTATCCTTTGGCCTTTGTAATGCCAGGTTGTGGAAACAGAACAGCCCACACAGCCATGCATGTTGTTCCAGCCAGGAGTCTGACTGGCAAAATGCTCCCCCAGCACCTGCCAGCCCCAGCCTTTGGAGGCAGTGACCTGGAGCTAAAATGGTGTGGCTGTTCCCACTCCCTCCTCTGCCTGACCTCCCTGTTCACCCCCTCATCCCTCTGCCCCTCAGAGAGCAGCCCTTCTCCACATCACAGGGAGTGCTACCCCTGCCATCTGGAGCAGCATTCCTGTTGTTCCAAGCCTAAACAAATTTGAAGAGAAGCAGGGGGCTGGTCCTGAGGAGAGACATTTCCTGACCCTGCCTTGTGACCCTGACTCCTCCCAGTGCAATGTCTGCTTGGAAAACTAAACACCTCCTGAAGCTCTGTTCCTTTTTCCCCTCCACAAGCTCAGAGGTTGCCTGCTATTCACCCTGTAGGCTAGCACATCTTGGAATGATGCCTTTATCCTCCAGCTGACTTCCATGTTAGCTTCCACAGCAGAGCCCCTTCTGTGACAGTAATATGGCACCATTGGCCTGGTCCCAATCCTGTGCCTTCAGAGCAATGAAATCTGTTTTTTCCCCATCTGGAGGGGTCAGACACAGCCCCCAGCCCCCCTCTCTTCTGAGCTCTAACATAAAAATAAGATCCCAAGCACCTGGAGGAAAAACAGCAGCCAAACACCAATGGCCTTCCCCAGGAAAGATGCAGGGAATGCCAAAAACAGGGAATGGGTTTGCTTCCTATGGCACAGGGTGAGCCGTGTTTATGGATAACCTGTTCTGTGGCTGGTGATATCCAGCAACGAGAAATCCCTAATCATTGCTCAAAGAAAATACAAATGAATGTCAATTGACACAAATTCCAGGTGTGCTTACACATATAATCACTGGGTTGGAAGAGACCTCCAAGATTATGGAGTCCAACCCACTCCTAACACCTCAACTAAACCATGGCACTGAGTGCCACATCCAGTCTTTTTCTAAACACATCCAGGGATGGTGACTCCAGCACCTCTCTGGGCAGATCATTCCAGTCCTTTATCACCCTTTCTATGAAAAACTTTCCTAATGTCCACCCTACATTTCTCCTGGCACAGCTCAAGACTTACAGATGCTAGCATTCGGGCAATATCACAATATTAGGTAACTTATTCTTAATATCCATCCTAATCTTAGTCAAATTAGAATCAAGTCTGAACCAAGCCAAGACAGTTCCATGTAGGGAAGGAACAAGGCACTAAATTGAATTCGCAGATAGAAAAGGAAAGCTCAAGGATTTCTGATGATTTGACAAGCTCCTCTTCAAGCTTTTGAGGAAACTTCTGCCTGAAATAGTTTGGCATTACATTGCCTGAACCCACAAAATGAAACTGGGCATGGGAGCAGGAGGCTGAGGGGCTGCCAGTGCAGGACACCACTCATGGGACAGGCTCCTCAAACCACTCTGTGCTGAGGCAGCCACAGAACCACAGGATATCCTGAACTGGGAGGGACCCAAAAGGATCACCAAATCCAACTCCTGAGTCTTAGTCCAATCAGCTCCCTGGAAAGCTGCACACTCATAGGGAGCACTAACAAGGTGGGGAAAATTTAATTTCACACTGAAAGCTGAAGACAAGACTCAGCAAGAAATGGTCACTGGCCAAGTGGTAAGATAAATGAGACCACTGTTAGGAATAAATCTGGAAAGCTGGACACCACCAGAGCTAACCTAATGTCAGGAACAGTATTTTAAGACAGACCAAGCCTGACACACAAGTAGCTGTGTCAGCAAAGGGAGAGCACTGAATTGGTCCCCCCTGAGCTTGTGGCTGCACTTTCTGTGCACACACATCTCTGCTTCAGTGCAAACCCAGTCCCAGTAAGCATCACATGAAGGGTGGGAGCTCCCCAAATCCTCTGTGGTCCTGCCTTTGCAGTGCCACCACCTCCTGGCAGGGGACTTCCAGACACCCATCCCTGAGTGCAGGAAGTTGGCCTTGGGCACTGGGGTCACTTGAATACAGCAGAGGCACAGAAAGGGCAATTTCTCTTATCCCTGCCCTGGACAGCTCAGTATGTGCCATTGGAGCCATCCCAGTTTTTCCTTTGAGCTGCAGAGGCCTCGTGGAGTCTTTTCATGGGGATGGAGATGAGGCCACATGGTTCTGGAGTCAGGGCAGAGTCACATTTGTTATCCAGGCCATGCTGGGACTCTAATGGATAACCTGCAATCTGCAGAATGTGAGGGTCAAACATCTTCCATAGGAAAGAGGGAACACAAGGAAAATGCAGAGGAAACCCCTCTCCCATCAAAGGGCTGTGCTGTGCTCAGTCACTGCTGCTAGAAACTGCTCAGAAACTTAAATGTTAATGTTATGCCAGATCCAGCACAGGGGCAGAGAGATTCATTCCATTTCATTATGAAATGATGCAAGCACCATAAAGTGTCAGCTTTCAAGCTCATAATTTATAAATTAAGTGTAAATAGCATATTCTGACCTCCTCCCCAGCCACTCATTTATCCTTCCCCCATGAAAAATTAATGAGTCTATAAAGCAGCTTGTAAATTTAAAGCAGCAATTCTATTTTTTTTTTTAAATCAACAGTGTGATTTTCACACAGGCCCCGAAGCATTAGCTGGCTGCAGCCACTGCTGTTAATCACTGATCTTAGGTGTGCTACTGTGCCACAGGAACACTCCTGCTGAGGTTTCTGATGCAGACCAGTGTCAGGGACCAGGTAAAGCTCACTGAGGGTTTTAGGCTGTCCTAGTAGAGCATTCCTTGCTTTCCATGGCCTGGCAGGTTGCTTCCTTCAGGGGGTGCTTGAGGACTTAGCTTCTTATCCAAGACATCAGAATAAGAATTAGCAAGACAATACTTAAAATAAAACTTCCTAAGTGGAAAATTCACCCCAAGCAAAACTTTTGGTCTATTGGAAAAGAAGTAAGCAGAACCAGACCAGGCTAGCTCCCTATTTCACTGTGAGGATTCCCTACAGGGTTCTCTTGCTATTTGATGACCTTTCAAGCTTCTCTTTGCACAAAAAGCTGCATTGGTTGTTTTGCAAGGCCCTCTACAACTTTGAGAGGCCCTGTATTCCTGCCCCTTGGTGTGTGCCTTTACCAATGCCATGCAAAGATCAGAAAGGAGCAGGTGACAGGGAGGAAAAGGAGACAGGTAAGCTGAGGAACAGCTGGGACAAGCACAGCATTCCAAGGTGCTGGAGTCATGGAGGACCACAAGAAATGAGTGCAAAGAACAGGAAGCAAACTGGCCTGGAGGTGCCCACATGGGTGTGAAGGTGCTTTCCATGCAGCTGAGAACATTGTTAATTAAAAAAAAAAAAATGTTTCACAGAAATAAGTCTTATTGCTGAGGTCTGTGATGAAATATCTATCTCTTTAAAATTGAACAGAAAAAACTCCACACTCTGGAGTAAACAAGGCAGGAAAAATCTTGGAGAGTACATTTCCCTTCCTATAGTCCTAAGTATGATCATGTTCAGTGCCCCTTCTCTGCAGTCTGATTGTCATGAACAGAAAGTAACTGTGATGATTTATGACAAAAGTGGCAGATTTTAATCATCAAAATCCTACAATCAAACATTAAAATCAATACTATTCCTCTGGAGACAAGATGGAGAGACAAACACAATGACTTGATCCATGCCGCATGTGAAATATTTGTAATTGAGCAAAAAGCCTGATCTCAAATGCTTAAAAATATAAGGCTAGGGCAGCAAATGTGATTGGATTTCTTATAATCTAATCATTTTCATCCATATGTGCCCCCCAATCTGTTTAGGATTGTTAAAATTCCTGGATATTGTAGTGCCTTCCCCAGAGAACGCTGGGAAGAGCTCCGGACAGCCTGGACCAGATGGGATGCCAGTGACTCCAGCCAGCAAAGGCAGAAAAGAGGACAGTGGTTAACTCCTCCTCTGCCAGCCACCAGAGAGGAGGTCTGGACAGGGGGATGAAGGCAGGCTGCTTTCCCATGCTGCAAAAGGCAGGTTTTATTTTACAGCTCTCAGGAGCACGCTGGTGCAGCCCATGGGGACAAACAGAGCAAGCACCAATAATCACATCCTTCTGAAAGGCTCTTCAGGGCTGCAGGTGGGAACTGGGGTTGTTTGCAAACTTCCCTGGCTGTGCAGTGGAAGGAGAGCTCCCAGCAGCCCAGGAGGAAAGTGAAATGCTGTCAATGAAACCAGCACCTAGGAGATGAAAGGCCTCTTGCTCAGACTGGGGTGTTTTTAAAAATCCTATGGAGTTGCACAGGATCAGAGAGCACTGAAAGATGGATGGAAGTCAGCAGGCCCCTGCTTGTTTTAAGAACAACAGTCTGGATGCTCAGCATTCCCTTCCCCCTCAAACCTGACACAAAGGAGTGATCCAACACTTCAGAACATCCACCACACAAACACTTGGATGCTCCTTCTGCACCAGGCTGGATTAGTTCTGTTTATACAGGCGTAATCCTTTGTCATATAAAACAAACAACAGAGTAGCTAAAAACAAAATACAAAATTGCCCTATTAGAACAGTGTACTGATTCCAGACAAAACCACTTCATTCTGCCTGTGACTTTCTTAACTGAGACAACCAGCAGTTTTCATCTAAGCTGGAAACATCACCTTATTTTTCCATACTTTCCCAAACTGTTATGCTGCTTTGATGTCTTCTAGGGAATTCTATAGGTGTTTTCTAAGGAATTATTTAACAGGACTTAACCTAAGATCCTGGAAGCCTAGGGGCTATGGTAAAAGCAAAAGAAAATTAAAGTAGCAGCTCAGGACTTTGAATGTTTTCCTCTTTAATTCACAGAAAAGCTGTCAGTGTAATACTGACTCCTAGCTGAGTACTTGAAGATCTTTCTATTGTACTGAATTTACACCTATGGAAGAACAAATTTACCCTAAAAAAAGGAATTTTCCCATGAAGTTGAGCATACTAACATCAGAAGCAATCTCTCACATCCTTCAAAATCAGCTTTGCAGAGGAGATACCCCCTACATCATAGCTATCATTTGTTGACAGACTCATCTAAGCAGTTACAACCATTCTTGAAAATATGGAATACGAGAACAGTGAGTAGCAATCAGGTGCTTGTAATATTTATTTTGCTAGTCACTAAAAGACCCTTCAAGACTCTGTTTAGTTTCAACAGCAACAAAAAAGATCTTTCTCAAGTGCCAGCATCATATCCTGGAGAGAGATTGCTGAGGAAAAACTCAAGTATTGTTAGTGGATATCAATTATCACTGTATCATTCCCTGGAGAACTTTTCATCACAGACATGCCATAAGAGGAGCTACAGTTCACT
This sequence comes from Aegithalos caudatus, assembly GCA_013389925.1. NCBI lineage: Eukaryota > Metazoa > Chordata > Aves > Passeriformes > Aegithalidae > Aegithalos > Aegithalos caudatus. The sequence goes on from WEIU01014319.1 coordinate 617,388, forward strand.
GGCTTTTTATCCTACAAACCCACTATGTACTACCAGGACATCCCACCAGCCCCCTAAACAACCTGTTCCTATACTCTCACCTGGGCTGCAGGAAAAGCTCAGTTCTGCTTTTGACTCAGAAGCAATTCCCTGTCTCTCCTGCTTATTAATGCCTCTGAATAGGAACAGACTTAGGGCTTTTCTCATTTGACAGTCCTTAGCATTGCCAGGATTTGACAAAGCCTGGAAAAAATAAAAGCAGCTGCCCCACTAAAATACCCTCAGTAGGTTTTAAGTGCCAGACTTCTGCTTAGGATTGACTTTCACAGCTTCAAAAGAAAGTGTGATTCTTTCTGGAGCCCAGCTGTGTGCCTAGGATGATATTTTTTGAGCAATAATACTAACCAAAAGTACCTTAACTCATCAAGGACATACTGGCTCCAGTAACCATCAAGCAATGATTTGGACAACCTTCCCAGTTGGGAGAGGATTTTTGCAGAAATTTGTGGCCCCCTTTCCATAGCCATGAGGGCAAGTCAGATTGATTTACTAAGAGGAATGGACTGCAGCTTGAAGCTGTTGAGAATGCAGAAGGCTTTTGGATGCTGTAATTCCCCCATTAGACATCCATAGCTATTTGTGCTTAGGGCTATGAAGGTAGTTTATACAGGAAGAATAGTTCAAAAGGCATTTTGCAGGCAGACAGGTAGCTGGGAGCCAAAGGCTAACAATTCTACCTCAGTTGTTGATAGAATACATATGTGCACATGTAAAAGAAAGGGAGAATGCTGCTCATCTCATAACTGAGAGATTAGATTTCTCTTTCCCCATGCATTTTTAATTTGCTTACAGAGTTTCATGAAACAAAACTCCCTAGGCTGGGCTGGGGGCACAGGGGAGTTGTCTGTGCTTGGGAATTGCCAGACTTGACATCCAGGGGCTGATGCAGCTGGGTGATGGACAGGAAGGCAGTGCAGCCCTGCTCCCCTCTCCCCTGTACCACACTACCAGGGGGGACTGGAGCTCTCCTTGCCCTTCCCAAGGACACAGTTTCCTGATGGGGGTGACCAAACCAGCTCAAAGAAGGAACAGGACAGGGAACCTCTTCATCAGAAATACCCATGGGCCATTTTTTATACCTTCTTGCCAAGTACAAAGCAGTGTGATACAAGCCTCAGAGCTGTGCTCTGTGGGGTGAGGCAGGGTGAGCCTCCAAGCATGCCATGAAGCAGCAGCCAAATGCTGCAGGCAGGGCCTGCTGTGGGACAGTGCTGCCAGCACTGCAGGTCACTCCCCTGGCCACAGAATCCCTCACCTGAGGACAAAACTTTGCACTGCAGTTCCAGGGAATAAACACCTGAAGCATCTTTGAGAGCTTCAGGCTAAACGCCCCAGTCTGGCTTTTTGCTCCCATTTCAAAGCAGCTCCTTTGGTTTAGCATTCCTGATCTTTTAGCAGAGCCACTACATAACTGAGTATAAATCAAGTCTCTGGTGTCAAAGGTGCTCCATCTCTCCCATTTATGAAATGTGTGGATGGGCAGCAGGGTTGGAACAGAAGTAGGATCTCTGAACAGCCCTCTTGAATCACTGACTTGGCTCTGAGGGGAGCAGAGCCTGCTCCTTGCACACTTTTTCTACTGAAAAGGACATTGTACCAGTTTTTTGCCAAATCAAGGACCAATTTATCCCTGTTGTAACTTCACTGAGTTCAGCCAAGCTATACAAGTCATGAATGTAGCTCTTAACTTGCTCCATAGAGAATACTTTTCTCCCCTTTGATAGTGCTTCAGTGAACCTCTGGAAAATTTATGAGCATGGATTCTGCTCCAGCAAAATACATAAGCAGACACACATAGGAAGTACATGAGAAATTTCCAGAGGAACTGGATTATTTCCATACTTAAACCATCACCAGCTTTTTTTCACCTGACATCCTTGCTCATGTTTTATTCAGTGGGAGACAAAGAGTTCCTTCAAGCATTTGGCTTCCACCTCTGAAATGATGGTCAAGGAAAGACTCCCCTGGAAGCTAAACTTTGCTGGGAGCAATGGTTTGTTTTGATGGCATTGGGGAGGTTTGGAGGGGACAAGACAGAGCCCATCCCTTCTACAACAAACATCCACTGTGCCCAGATCTAGGGATTTTACCTGACATGAGTGACATCTGCTTCTGAGAGCTGCCCAGAGATATCCCTGCTTAGCACTGGTTACTGGGCTGCAATTCTCCCTGCTGACTTCCCTCCAAATTCCTGGCAATAACCAGACTGCAGTCCCTGCACTTAGATTGTGACCAATATTTTTTTTTCTGTGAAAATAAATTACCTGTCCTGTTTTCAGGGCACATTTTTGATGCACTCACCTGACCTACATTCCCCTCCTGCAGGCCTGCTCTGGGACCTTACTGGATTTTGCAGCAACACCTTTTTCTCCTGTTTCTCTTCCATTGAGCAAACAGTTGGGTTCTGGCTAGGTGCTTACAACTGCATCAGCTCCCAGATATGTTACACAGACGTGACCAGGGCTGGATTTCACACAGAATGATGGTTTGTCTGACAGCCCTGTTCACCATCTACCCTACCTTTGCCAGTTTTCTAGCATACATGCAGCAGTGTCCCCTCATAGCTCCACAGTGCCAATGCCCTGACCATCCAGTGCCTGTATCAAGGCTCCCACATGCTGTCCCTTTTTATAAGTTGCTCAGCAAAACTTTCCAGCAAACAATTTATGAGCACCTTAAGTATTCCTGCAATCTTCTGCACTGTAAATATTTCTCTTACATTGGTTAATGAGCAAATTTATATTTTCAGTTGGATCTGCTTTGCAAAATCTATTGAAACTTCTTTCTACGTCTCCCTTACCTACCCCTCTTCTTAGCAAACTTTTAGTCTTGAGAAGGCTTAAGCAACCTAACTCTGAATCCAGGGAGACAACAATAAAGGGCTACTGCAAGTCACTCTTCAAACACTGTACAAGATTTTATTTAAAAATAGATCCTCCCTGCAATATTCTGTCTCTGCCTCCTGCAAAGTGCCTGCCTGGAATCTCATGCAGCTTCCTGGGGTTTGCCTTTCCGAGCAGGCATCCCCACAGGACCAATCCCAGGGCATCTTTGCTGACATCCCAGGCCAAGAAGTACAAGCAGCATGTGAATCCTGGCCATACACTGCTCTCACTCAGCAGGAGTGGCCTGAAAAGAACCATGGCTTTGCTACAGCTGCTTTGTAGCCCCAACAAGCAAGTGCCTGGCTTGCTGTGAGCCATTTCCCATGCACCCTTTTGCTGCCTCCTCCCTCAGCCACACTGCTTTCACATCAGAAATGCTCCCCCAGCCCGGACACTTTCAGAGTTTCTTTCTCACACAGCTTCTCTAAGCCAAGAAAACTGCTCAGCTCTATTCAGTAGATTCCTGACAGCCTTCAAAGGATTGCTAACTCCAGTCTGCTTTAAAAACACAGAGCATTCTCTCCCTTGCAGCCTTTTTGCCTTCCCTGCTTTAGGTCAGCACTTGTTGGGCCCATAAAGCCCCAGAACAGAGACTCAGCGCACCTGAAATCACCTGGAGCTGGTGCCGGGCTGAGGGCAGGGAGATGCCCCTCTCCCTGGGAGGGCCATCGAGCTGCTAACACACAGCAGGCAGTTTCAGGAGGAGCGTGGTGCACCCCTGGCCGGCTGGGATGAAGGGCTGACAAGGGTTAACAGCGTTTGCTGGCCTCTCCATCTCACCCCCTCCTCCTCAGTGTGCGGCGGAGGCGCTCCCCGGGCAGCGCAGCGGGGACCGGGCTGCAGGGGCAGGAGCAGCCCCGGCGCTGCACGGAGAAACCCAGGGCTCGACGAACAACCGGCACTTGGGAGACTGCAGAACTGGGCAAGTTAAAACAACCTTTGAAAGCGTCCGACCAAGGAAAACGCCAAAATACTGCTGCGTTTCTTTTTTTTTTTTTTTTTTTTAAACTTTTCTTGAAGGACCGCAACCATTTTAGTTGCTATGTCTGTTCAGGAGCCATATGGAAAAATCAGTTCTGTCCTGTTAAACTGGTTGCACAGTTTTTATTTTCATCTGCCTACAGAGATCTGAAAAGTCTAGGTTCTTTTTTGGCAAAGAAAGCAAGTGGTCTGAGGATCATCTAGCCAGGAACACTATAGGTAAGCACAGTATTTTTTGTGTAACATATTTCCAACCACCAGAATATATTGTTTGTGTAATTGAGTGAAAATAGCCTTTGGGATGATGCTCTCTTTGGGATAAGCTGATTATAGGTTTGTTGATCGCTTGGTTTGTTTGTTTTCCTGGACAAGAAAAGCCGAGCTGCTGTGGTATCAGTGTGGTTTGCAAGATCCTGTCATTTAAGTAGCAGAAAGACTTTTTTTAATACTCTCCAAAGCATGGAGCAACTCAGATTCCACCGTCAAAGGTAAAGCAAAATATTTGGGGTTCTATTTTAAATCTGTAAGCTATAATTAGACTACAGGAATGGCAAAGTGGCAACGTGACTCAGAGTCATTAGGAAAAGCTCTGTTATAAGAGAATTAGAATGGAATTGATATGAAAACCTTAACTATTCTTTCAGCTTGTTCAGATGGTTGTTTGAGCCTGCATTCAACCAGATGCTAAAATAGTACAAGCAGGCAGAGAATAAACCAACTTGATCTGGATGTTGAGAGGGACATTCAGATGAGCTGGTAACGATGATTTCCATAATCATCTCACTGAACTAAAGATGTGCCTGACTTGGGGAATCCCAGCTTTTGTACATAAAAACCTACAGATGTATTCAATGCTATATTAAATGTGTGTTTGAAATGCATTTAAAAAGTAAAGGCTCCTTTTATAAAGTCACATCAACTGCAATGGACAGCGGGTGTGCTGAACTGGAGATTTGACCACCTAAAGTCTCCCATACTTTTACAGGCACTATGGGAGAAGAGCTGATCTCAGAAAGAAATAAAAATTACAAAGAATTGAGCCTTTGTCTTGTATGTTTTCTCCTATCACCACCCAATAATGAGATTTAACCAGGATCTTTACTCCTTGCTGCTTTTAAGATGCAATAGGCTACTTTTTCCTCAAAAAAGGCATCTTGCACACAGAGCTCCCTCTGCTTTCCAAATCCCTGAGCTACAGCTGGCACCTGTATTAAAGGTCTATGACCCTTCCACTTTCATACTTTCTGAAATTGGATGTGGCAGGCAAAGGAGTTGTAAGTTATAATCAATAACTGCACATAGTGCACTCTCAAAATTTCCTCTCCTAACTGGAGTCTCCTCCTCTGTGTAGCTCTGGACAATGCACACAGCAGTTTAAATAAAATCAGTATTTTCTGGGGACTGCTTTTGTACTTTTCTTTCATAGATTCCAAGCTGATAATAAGACCTGTTGAAAAAAGGGACATCACTCTGGCACGAGATTTTTTTTAAAAATCAACACAGTTATCACAGTTCCAGTAAGTACCAAATGTTGAGACAGGCTGGAAGTGGTGCAGGTGTGAGAATGATAAGCAATACAAAAATCTAAGAATTAAAATTACTGCCTAACAGTGATAAGGCCTTCCTCCAAATGAGATACACAGAACTTAAAATAAGCACCAGTTTGGGGATTCTTATCCAAGATTCTCCACCTTTGACCAAACAGTATCTTTTACACAGCTCTGGACACGTTACAGTGATCCTCTTATCCACACATACCTACAGCCCCAGTGGACAAAATAAAAATTCAACAACTTCTGTTAGAACAGCAGAAGAAGGGTTTGGGACATAGTGCCTTCCTGTGAGTTTTAAAGGAACAGTTGCTTCACAATAGCTCAGCCTTGAAGTTTACTAAGTGAACATCACAAGCTAGGAAAAAAATCTTTTAAATGTAATTTTCCACTCATTCTGACAGCAGCAAAAAGATTTTTGAATAACTCATGTTGCACTGGTGCTGCACTGACTACATTTTTTTTTCTCTAATCAAAGACTTTATAGGAGTTTCTGCAATTAAATCTTTGCAGAGACATCCTCTGAGGAATATTTCTGTGAACTTTAAACAATCCAGCAAAATGGAGACTTGCACTACTTGAATGCCTGGCCTGCTGGGATTTTAACAGATACCAGGAAAGGCACAGAAAGGCAGGGTCACATTACTTTCCCTCCTATGACAGCCATTTCTGTTCACTTTTGTCATCTCACTTTGCAGTACTGAAGATGTCCTGGTTCTGGCTTTATCTTCCTCTCCATCTTCTCACGGCCACTTTTTTGTGCCATTCTATAAAAGCACCCACCACCAGTTCCCAACAGAGCTTCAAGACCGATCTCTTCAATTTCTACCACTCCCTGATACTTGCAGATGGGAAGGAAACCACAATTCACCTGCTGAAGGATATACCCAAAAGGTAAGAGCAAGTCATCCACCCCATTCTCAGACACTTCCCCATGTCCCTGGGAGTGGCACACTATCAGGATAAGCCAAGAATCCCTGTGTACCTGCAGGGCTCTATCAGAGCACATTGAAATGCCAGAAAAACACCCCACTCCTCAAGTGTCAGCACACTGCCCAGGGTCTGGAATGAGCCTCTGAGATGAAGTTTAGAGTCCTGCACACATTTCAGCATCTTTCTGCAGTGTTTGTGAGAGCAGCAGCAGAGCTGACACAGGATGGGTGGGCTCCAGCAGCAAACAGCTGTGCCACAAACAGCCCAGCTGCAGGTCTGCAGACACACCAGCCATCCTACATTCATGCTGAAATACAAACACTTCACCTAGCAGATTAACTACCCCAAAATTCAACTGAATATCTGCACAGGCATCTTAGCAGGAAAACTTCTGCCACTATCCTGCACATTAAAGTGTTTTTGCCAAATGGCACTACAGCTTCCCAATATCAAAGTGCTCTGCATGTGGAAATTCTACATTTTTACCTTCCCTATCAGCAATATCAAAGTTTTCTGCCATACCTAGGTAAGTAGGTGATCTAGATATTACCACTGGTACTGCATCTGGCTAGCAAGGATCAATCTGCTTGTTTGGGAAGAGCTGCCCTTTGGACAGAGACCAGCAAGCACAGATTTTGACATACACCCGAGTGGTCATGGAGCAGAGGGTGAGCCAGATTGCTCAGTCTTCATGTGCATTGCACAGGAAAACTGGAACGTGGCACATGTTATACAATGTGACCATGCTCACAAGAACAGAACCAGGAGCTCTCCTAGCTAAAGGACAAGGGGTACTTGAAACCTCAAAGAAAAAGGATATTTTCTATGCTCATGCAGTATAAGATTGAGACTGCAATGAGGAAGTAGTTTAGCATGAGCAGGAAGGTTCTTCTGAACCCGAGCCATCCAAGCAGGATGACAAGCAGTGACAAACCTTGGCTGAGAGTAAAAGACTCGAGAATGTGGAACTGATTCCAATGAAGCCTCACTCTGGCCTAGTAGCCATACTTCCAGGCTGACAGGATCTGTCCATGATGGCTAGGCTTGTCTTACTGGTGAACAACAACAACAAAAAGAAAACACTTGGATTGCCAATTGCCTTCATTTAAGACCAGAGTGAGGCACTCAAATCCAAACATTTCTATGGCCAAGTCCAAACATTATACAGTCTGTATAAAAACAACAGAAATAAACAGAGCAAGACAGGAGGTTGAGCTTTTTCAAGGCAGGAATCAAAGCCTGACCAAAGAAACCCATGTCACTTTGTGGTGCTCATGCATAGCAGCCTCTGACACAAAGGCAATCAAGGCAGAACAGGTGGTTATGGAAAAGGCAATCAGCTAAATCACATCCATCATCCAAAATAACTCAATGAGGATAAGACAAAATGTTCACCTAAAGTGTGGAAAAAAACTCAGAGGGAGAAACACTGCAATAAGTGAATAAATCTTTCAGCAAATACGTGTGGATTAAAAAAAAAAAATACCCCACAGCCTGTTTTCTTCCCACAGCTGAAGACTGCAGACACTCATTGCCCCTTTGTGTGGATACACCTCAGAACAGTCATTTCTACCCAGAGCAAAGTGACCCACATCAGAATGGCCAATAACAAGGAGTTTTGGGCAAACTTGAATTCCTTGATCCATTCCCTCTATTTTTATTCATATTTATAGGTACTACTTTGTTTTGGAAGAGGGCAGGGTCCTTGCCCCTTTCTCAATAACAGTGACACCCTGTGATGTCCCCATTGAATGGAGCATACTTGTGTACAAGTCTCCTCCAGCAAAAGCAACACCAGGTAAGCCCTTCAGTCTGCCTGAGCAGAGGCAAAGAAAGCATAAGTTACTCACAGATAACTGTGTTATAGGAGATTTCCCACAAGCCTAAACATTTTGTGGTTCCCTCCTTTAAATTGGCATGGACTAACCCAGTCTCCATGGGTGAGACATGGAAACCCATCAGATCTTGCCCTCAACACAAATAAATTAAGGATTAGATATGGAAATGTCTACATATAAGGTTAATACTTGGGAACAACTTCAGGTCTTCCAGACTGCCCAAACAGGCCAACTTCATAAGCTCTTGGTACTGGGCCATACTTCCCTCTGCTGCCTCAGATATTTTCCTGTGGCTTAGATCACTTGAGACCACTATTTGCTCCCCACATGAAGCAGAGAAGATTAAGGCATTTATTCTTGCCACATCTACCATGACAGTGGGTACTATACTACTGCCTTTGCCCTAAAAGGCAATTCCTTTCTCTTGCACGATTTTTTAATTAATTTTTCAAACTAAAAAGCTAAAAGCTGCCATTAACAAGTTCTTACCCCTCAAGTAAGTGCACCTGACTGAGGAGTTCAAATTATACTCCTTTGAATTGGTAAGTTTTCCCTCTTCATGAGGCAGTTTCCTAAAACTAATCCAAAGAAAAAACCTATCATGGAAATAATGAATCTCCTTAAAGTAAAGTACCCTAAGAGACAGCAAATAAAAAGAAAATTGTAGGAGCATCAGGCATTATACAAGCCAAGCTTTTGCTAGTTGTGGTTTCATAATTATAGTATTTGCAAAAACATAATTCTACAGCTGCACTGCTAAAATAAAAGCTTCTCAAATTTCATTTTAATAAATTACCAGTAGCAATATATTTTTACTAAAACACTTTCAGTTATAATTGCTGCTTTCAAGAAGAAAATATGATGTTCCCTAAGAGTAAAACTTGTATGATGTGCTTTATTTCACCTCTTTTAAAGCAGAAGTTACAAGTCTGCTTTTTGCCTGCAGGTGACGATGATACACGAGAGGTCTCCAAGTCCCAGAAGTCTTCAAGCATGGTGTCCACTATCTTCAACTACAAGGGAAATTCTGTAGAGACTTACATGGGGATGTCTTCCCACGCTGCCCTTTACCTGCTGGAGTTCCTATCCACGGAGCGAGACACGCACATCACCGTGTACCTCACCACTGACACCACGTCTGGGCACCTGTACCCAGAGCTCCCAACGGATCCACGCATCGACGTCATCGGCGTCGGCCACACGACCGTGACTCTGACCTGGAAACACAGCCCCTCTGCCTTGCAGCACAGGGAAAGCATCCAGTACTGCCTCCTGGTCAATGAAAAGCACAACTACAAGAGCTTGTGTGCTGCCGAGACGGCCATCAGGTCCTCTGGAATGAAGCTGCCTCCCACGTTGGCTCTGTCCCTCTCTCCATACCTTCTGGAGCCGCAGCAGGTGATGATACTGTCCAACAGTGAGCTGAGCATCATCAACAAAGTGAGCAGTGGGGAAGTCAGGCAGGTGTGCATGGGCACCAAGAACACGTACACTGTGCCCAATCTCAGCCCCGGCACTCAGTATTACTTTGATGTTTTCATTGTCAATCTCCTGACAAACGCCAGCGCCGCCTACACCGGGACGTTCGCCAGGACCCTGGAAGAACCTGAACCCAAGGTGACAGAGCTGAAAGATGACCAAGTGGTTCATGTGATCCTGGATGGGAAAAGGCAGAAATTCTACAGTCTGCAGTACCAGGCGAGGCACAAGAAAATCCACTTCACCTTCCAGCTGTGCCGGGGCCAAATACGGGTTCACATAACGAGAAATGGCAAAACGGTGGCATCAGAAAACCTCTCTGGGCTGAGGTATTTCTCCTTGAAAGGGAAGCTGCTGGACACCTACTTGGTGCAGCTGAGGTCCACAGAGGAATCTAACTCTTCTGTGAAGGTACAGGCATCCCCACATTTCCACAAGCCCTTATTCCCACTTCTTCCAGAGAGCTTAAAAATCAAATCCTTCAGTAAACTGAGAACATGCAGGTCTGTGACCATAGCCTGGCTGGGAACACAAGAGGAGAGCAAGTACTGTGTGTACAGAAAGAGGATTGAAGAGGACCAGATCTGGAGGGAGCTGCAGAGTGCAGACAGGTGCTCTGGGCCTGAATCTCGGCACAAATCAGAGAAAGTGCTGTGCAAGTACTTCTATGACCTCAACCTCCAGCGAGCCGTCACCACAGAGACCATCAAAGGGCTGCAGGCAGGGACACTCTACTTGTTTGATGTGTATCTCTTTGGGCCATCTGGCATCCCTGTCAGATATCACAGCAAAGTTGTGAAGACCAGGAAAAAGTGTTGAAGCTTTTAAAGGAAAGTTTTCAAGTGAGTGAATGAAGGCTATTCTCAAGATCCACACCAATCCAAGTCAAAGCCCCTGCAGTTTGAATTACACTGACAAAGAAAAAATTTAAAGCCATGACTCTACAGCAAAACACATTTTAGATGATTACACAACTCTCTTGTGTAAGGTGGGGTGCTTCTTTTCTTTCCCTGTCTCATTCAAACCTTAAAAAGAGAGTTGTGAAACAAACTCATACATGTGGAAATCAAATAGCCCAAAAGTACCCATGAGAAATAGATCAGTTACCTAAAATGCTTCTGAAATCCAGCACAGAAGTGATGGGAAAATGCCTCACAAGAAGCACACGTCATTTTTCATGTCCCAGAGAGTTTTCCACTTTCTCTAACTCATGCAGTTAATGAGGAACTGAGACCCCACAAATCAGACTGCTCTTGAGAAACAGATTCCTCACTGCTTGAACAAGAAAGGAGACAAAAAGAAATTGAAAAAGCAGTGGAACTGATGTATTGCTCCACACATTGAGTAAAGCAGTCTGAACCACATCTTCCCCTATTACCTGCATGCTTGCTTGGTTTCATTCCTACAGAGAAACTGTGCTTGGTTAGAAACAGACAAAACTCAGGCCAGGAACTGGCTCTGGATCCAGCTTTCCTGGGGAGTGTACAAATACACTGCTGTGCTACTGCCCACAGAGGAAAGCAGCAACTGAGGAATCTTGCCACAGAAAAATGCCTCTGATATTGACCCCATGTCTATGACTCTGTGACTCCTGACTGTAATATATTCATTCTTTGCATCCTTAGGCCAGCCTATATATATATATCAATGAATGCATTGCTTTGAGAAAAATTGAAAGTGGTTTTCCTACTAAACATCATGGAGGGAAAATATTTGTAGTAAAAATTCTGACAAACACATTTTGGTCACTTTGTTTCTTTGATCACCTTCCATATGACATGAGACAGCATAAAAAAACATTAATTCGCCATAAACTCCCTTTGGTTCATCTTCAATTAGCAGCAAAAAAGTATTTTGCATGTAGGCTATTGGCAGGCCTGGAATTTACATATAAAAAGATACAATAGCTTCACTAACCCAGAGGTTGCCAGAGAAATCTTGCCTGTAGCAATTATTTTTCTTTTCAACTACACAAAACACACACATAAATGATTAAATCCATTATTTTCTATTTGAGTCATTCTCTTGCAATTCAGGGTTATCAAAGTCCCAGTTTGCTCTGAGCAATTATTACACCCCAGCGTGTTTGGAGGCCCTTGGTAAGGACTGAATCAGTGCCATGCACAGGCTGAGGGTTGTGTTCCCTGCTCCAAAGCCTCCAGCCCTGTGCAGCCTGTCCAGGGCGCACTGGGACTGTCCAGCCCCAGATGAGGGGCTCAGGCTTCCCCAGGGATCAGCTGCAATATCTGGGCTTGGCTGGGCTCTGCATTCCTGCAGGCGCTGTTCTGGACTGAGCAGGGACCCACGTGCTCTGCAGCCTCCTGTCCACACTCCACAGGCCTTTTGGCTAATTACAGCCCCTGGCAGCTGCTCTGCCTTCATTCCAAGGCAGGCCCATGCTTCATTTGCCTCCTGCCAAAAATAGTCCGAGCTCAGAGAGCAACAGAGGTCATCTCCACTTGGAAATCTCAATGTTTTCTGCCTTCCTTCTCAATTTCAGGCATTTGTATTGTGGATGAATTTCATTTAGATGCCCTACAACTGACTGTAATAACAATCATAACTATAATAGAGGAAGAACAGGAAGATCTGCCTAACTGCAGATACAATATATTCTTAATCCCCTGCCCTCAGTCTGTCAGAGCATTAATCCTTGCTTTTGCCCTCTATCCAGAAATGCCACAAAAAAGTCCCTTGGAAGAAGATACATTGGCACCTTGACTAATACCAGTGTTTCTACTAAAGCAGGTTTTTTACAACAGAACTGGCCTTGGGCTTCTCAGCAATACCTTGGTTTAGGGCTGTGGTCAAGAGGTGTGAGGAAGGGATAGAAGGAGAGCCTGAAGAAGGCAGAGAGCTGAGCAGTCAAAGGTGGCATAGAGGCAAAGGCTGGGTGTTGCACCCAGCTGACTGACAGCTACAATCCTTTAAGGAAAGGAGCTCAGGTTTGGAGGACAGCAGCTATTTCAGAGGGACTTTGAAAAGGGCCAAGAGATTCTCCTCTTCCCAGATTCACCAGCTGCTCTTTACTCCTCCTCTCCCTGGCCACTGCCCCAGGCAGAGGACTGGCTGAGGCAGAGCCCAGTGGGAAGAAGAGGAACACAACTCCCTGGTCCTGCAGCCCAGGCTGGGAGCTGCTGGGAGGATGCTGGCTGATGCCAGTCCCTCACTCACAGGAGGAGATGGCTCCCACACACTCCCCTGCTCTCAGGAGAGAGCTCAGCTGCAGAGAGGAACATGCTGTTCTGTCAAAACCCATCACCTCTGATACAAGCAGAGCAGGTACCTGCCCTCCAGGTAGCAGCCCACTTTGCTCGTGTGTGCAGCCAGCCATGCTCTGTAATAGAGCCCAGGAGCAGCAGGGAATATTCCTCTCCACTGATCTTTCCACTGTGATTGTGCCTGTGTGCACCAGGCTGCAAACCTGAATTCAGTTCCCTCATGCCCAGACCCTGCTCCTGAGGTGGTTTCCCAGTGCCCTGGCTCAAGCTGGGTCTCAGTGCTGACTGCTGCCCTGAAAGTTCCAAAGGTTTATCCACAACAAACCAAATAAAACCAAAGGTGCTGCATTACACCCTTGGTGCTTTTCCCCCCCCTACATAGGCAGCTGCTTATATACACAGGTCCCCATCTCCAGCACTCACAAGTCCTTTTCTTTGAAAGCTCTTTGGCATCTTTCCTTTTCCCCTCCCTCCTTCCCATTTGACTACTCCTGGCCTGCTAGGCCACATCTGACCATGAACATTTCCCAAGCCACCTCTTTTCTTGTCTTCATGCTTTCTGCAATCCTTCCTGCTCAGTTTTTTAGAGGCTCAATGCCTTCAGTTCAGCCTGTCCTAAGCTGTCATCAGCTCTTCCCATGTGCCTCCCACCCTTGCTCCATCTGAGTCACATCAGAAGCACAGACAGACATTTTTGTGGAGAACATTTTAGAGCAGTGGTTTGGTCTTGTGGATCATTTAAAGTAAATCATCAACATCATTACCAGGCCAAAGGATTTTCCCTGGTGTTCAGTTGTAGGTCCCAGGCTTTTTGTGTACCTCCAGCTAATGTATGTGGAGTCCTGTCACAGCTGAGATCAAAGGCCACACATCTCCCCCCAGCATTTTTACAGAATTGCTCCCACTGCTATAACACCCCCTGCACATGGGGAGTGAGGGTCAGGGTACCAAAGGCAGAGAAGGAAAATGAGAGAAAACAGGTTCAACTCCACATACACTTTCCCCACGGGCTCAGCCTCACAAATCAAAACTTGAATTGGCAAAATGAGGCACTGGTATGTGAAACAGTGAGCCAATAGAGCATGGGCCTCTGTTTACCACTGAGTGTTGCTGTTAGCCACAAACCAGAGCAAGGAGGGGCTCTTCACTGTCACCTTTCAGTGCTTCATGCAACTGCTACTGATAGAAACTTGGAAATGTGACCCAAGTCAGTAACAATTGCTTGTTCAATTTATACACTTTGAAAGGTACTGCAGTGTAGAGGTTTCAGACATTGGGTTGATGAACTAACAGCATTTATGCTTAATATTTAACTGACAGCAAAAATCATCTATATTGTCATTCCCTCCTTTCCTATATGTAATAGCCCATTTATTAATTCCCTGTTACTTTGAGTTTGCTAATAAATTTAAATACCCTTCTAAGTGGACCTGGTAGCTTAAGAAATTGTTGCCTATCTGCCCACATTCAGGGATGCATTCACAGCTTAAAAAAAAAAAAAAAAAAAAAAAAGTTCAATTTCATCTTTGTATCTTGCAATTTCTTTTTCTGGCTGATGCTTTCCCACTTGGAAGACTCCTCTCTAGCTTAAACAACACATTAAAAATATTCTTGTTGGGCCAAGGTGAAATCCTGCTTGTTATTTGCTTTGTAAGACACAGAGCTGAAGTGTTGGCTCACATGTACACACATCACCCCCATTTTGGGCTTCCTCAGTAACTTCCTTACTTAACCCAACTACTTCCTGTTGGGTTTTGTGGGTTAAGAATTTATGAGCCATGGGCACTGCAGTTAAACATCCTGGCCACACACAGCTTTGCACAAGGCATAAAATCTAATATTGAAAATCAAATAGTATTAGCACTGACAGCACACACAGATCAGTGACCCCAAAATGCCAAAGGCTTTCAGGTGCTGCTAGAGCAGCTGAAGCTCTGGCATTTAGAGAAAAAAATGGATGACTTGGTAGCTGATTAGTCATTCAGCAAAACAACCAGCCCAGGCAAAATAAAATAGATGGTGGCTTTGGGGGAAGGAGGTGAACAAAAGATGTGTGGCCGCTCATCATTGTTACCTCCTCTGCAGGTGCAGGAGTGAGAAATCAACAGCATAACAAAGCAGACAGGTCTGTGCGCTTCTCCTGCACAGCAACAGGGATTTCCTGGACAAGTCTGTCAAGGAATGTCAGACAACAGCACTCCAAAACGTAGCTCAATTTACTAGAGGAGACAAACAAGGAGCGTGTCTCACTGCTGCAATGCAGTCCTGTGTCCAGAACCGCGATATAAGCCAAGGATGAGCCCGGAGCATCCCGGGCTGCCCAGCGCCCCGGCAGGAGCGGCTGCAGCATCCCAGGGATCATCGCAGGCAGCGCACGGACCACGGCAAACACCAGAGGGCAACCTCAGGATGGAGCACAGCCTGCTTGATAAGGCTTATCTGCAACAAATATTTCAGCAAATTTAATAAGTCAAGCATCTTTCTGATAAGATTATTGGGAGGAGCAGATAGAAGAAAAATCCAGAGAGCTCACGTTTTATTTTCTTGTGGTCTTGCAAGTCTCCCAAGCTTGAGGGATTTTTGTTAAAAACAAGTGTGTGAAACCTATCAGATAAGGAATAGTAAGAGATAGGCACTTCCTAAAAGAACTAAAACACCAGTGCTCCCACTGCCTCTGAGATGTTCAATCACTAATGGGGTAAAGCTCAGATAAAACAAAAACACTGTGGGGTACAGAGGACAGTCACAGATTTCATGATGTTCAGGTGGGGAGTTTTATTTCAGGCACAATCTGCTCAGCAAGTTCCTACCCCAGGCACCCCATCTCTTTTCCAGTAGTGCCCTTGTACTGAGGGAGATTCTCTGGAATATTATTTCCCCAACTCACCAACATTTAGAGACGTATCTCTCACCAGAGCTGGATGTCCTGGAAAGAGCCTGCAGTTTGGAAGGACCTTATTTTTTGGGAGTTTGGTCTCTGACCTTATAGCCTTTATGAGAGACTAAGGATCTGCTTACAGAGGATCCCCAAAAACCTGCAGACCCTGACCTATATTGCTTTTGCATTGAGGAAAGCTGTCTGAAATGCTGCTTCTCCACCTCAAGTTTACCAAAGCATGTGAACAAGGACAGGGCTGACAGCAGGGAAGAGCCAGAGGTGCTGTTTCTTTTTGCAGATGTTGGTATCAGTGACACATGAGGGGCTTTGAGAAGGTGTCCCAGAAGCTCAGATTCAAAAGGATTGTTTCAGACTCCCATGGTAATTTGCTCTGAAAGCAGAACTCAGTAGGAAGGGAGGCCTCCAGGGGCCAGGGTGAAAGCAGGAGAAAGCCATAAGGAATCTGAAAGTAGTGAGGTAAAATTTCAATTTGTTATAAGCTTCTAAGGAAGGAAGGGCCAAACCTGCATCCACATTTTGCATCCAGCTCCCATTTTTATAAGTTGCTTACTACAGACAGGAAGCCTATTTGCCTGAACAGATTTCTCTGGAATGACATTCATTTTCAGAAGGGCTCTGCAGGAGCCCTTGATAAGGGCTGCCAGTGGGATACATCAGTCCTGGCCCTTCCCACAGCATTTTCCAGGCACCAGAACCATGGTGGTAACTGATACCAGCAATTTTTTCATTCTCTTTCCAGCAGCAAGAAGATTATATTTGATTGAGCCTCACTACTGATTAATTTCTGTCTCCAGGGTTCTCTGCCAGCATATAAACCCACTAAGCCCCCAGTATTCCTTTAGCCTGTGACTCATAGGAGAGCTCAGTATGCAGTGTATTCTCTGCCCCATGACTATGATCCTAAGGAAATACTCAATCTGAATCTCCTGTAGATGCCTCTGAAAATAACCACACACAGTCCACTGTCAAGGTAATGTGCTGTTAGACCTGGATCTCACATCTGACACATCTGCTACATGAAAAACACCACAAAACCAAAACAGAGCCTCAAAAAACAGCCAAAATCTAGTTGTCCTACTTTTCACTTTCCTCTGGGACATATAGTTCAAAAATCAGCCCAGCAACACCCAAAGTGGTACCACCCAGCACAGCTGAGGTGATACTAGTGTTAAGAAAAATTTCAGTTTTAAAGACAGGAATTACCAGTGCTGGGTCCCACACATTTTGTGGAGGCAGGTGAAGGTTTTAAAGAGATTAAATGCAGCTCTGAGTTTGGGGCATGATCTGTCTCACTCAAGGCTGCAAACACAACCAGAGAGTCAGAGCAGAATTGTTGCTATTGACTGCAGTGCTGACGAGTGTTCATCTCCTGAGGCTTCACCCACTGAACACCATAACTGGGGAGTTAATTCCTTCTTTCCTTTCTCCATTCCTGATGCACAGAAAGTGATCCTAAGCATGAGCCACTTGGCTTAACAGTATCTCAGTGTCATGACTTGGGGCCAGGTTGATGATTTTTAAGCATGTGGAGTTGACAGCTACTCATGACTGGGGCTTATGAGCTGCAGATCGTGAGGGATCATGAAAGCAACAAGAAATTGCTTACAATAACAAAGAGGAAAGATCAAGATGCTTTCTGTACATGGTGGAAAGTTTTAACTTGAATTCCTTGGCCTTTTTTCCTCTAGAAGGATCCCAGCCAAAGAGGGAGCCAATGTTAAGCACTACAGTCAGTGACAAGTGCCTTTGAGGACAAGAGCCATCCACCCACAGAAAAGGATTCTTTTCTTTATCTACAACTCAAGGAAGGAAACACATTTTTATTACTGGGTTAGCTTAAAAAAAAGAAAATACTTCTATCCAGGCAGTTAGTTTCATGTGGGCCAAACCCTCTGGTTTTGTAACATGGTACAAGTCCTCAAAGCCAGATTTTCAAAAACACAGTGCCAGTTTCTCAGCTCAGACTGAGAACCCACAAATTGGCCAGACCATCAGCAGTGCTTTGCACATATTATCTCCTATTGGGACAACATCTTTTCAAATCTGCCTGTAACTCAATGAGACCACAACAGTTACATCTGCAAACAATTCAGCACACAATATTTTCCTCCCTAGTCATGCTTATGCTTAGGGGAAAAATTCCACTTTTGTAGTGACTACTTCATCCACGTTATTCACATGTATAGTGCCTAATAGCAATAGCATTATTTTCTAGAAGACCCAGGAGAAAGCAGAAATGTGTTTAATTTTATTCCTCCCAAAAGAGAATTTCCACAAAGAAGCAGTCAATTCTAACTCTAAAACACAACTACCCCATAGGTAAGCAGCAGAACAATTCATTTTGAAATGAAACTCCTCCAAAAGTGATATCAGAACTCCCACTCAGGCAAATGTTTACAAGAGTGGTTGTTCTTGAAGAAAGGACTCAACAATGGAATTGAAAGGTGATTCAGAACTGTAAGTCTGGTGCTAGGAAGGACATTAGAGTAGAAATCTGCAACCCACATTGTTTTGGGCACAGACAGTTCTGACGAGAATAACTGAAAATTATGTTATTCAATAGCCTTTTGATTCTCAGAAATTGGCAGCAAACCTAATATTTCAGCTATTTGGATAAAACTGTTCCTTGTCTCTAGGGTATTGCTGTTTATTTGCCTCAACTCTATTAATTCCATCTAAACCAGGTATTCAGAAAATGTGTGATAGCAGAATTGATCAGTCAAAACATACCGAACATTCTTTTCCAGAGGATTGTGAAATAGTTCATTTAAGGAGGTCTTTTGCAACATCTTTTGGCTGCACTGTCCCTCCCACCAGCTTCTTACAAGAGTCATAGAACTGCATCTATTATTGCCCCACTACAATTGTTTCCCTAGTGACATGAGATAAAATATCACAGAATATTCTGAGTTGGAAGGGACCCACAAGGATCATCAAGTCCAACAATTAAGTGGTTGACTCACACAGAGATTGAACACACAGCCTTGGCATCATTAGCACCAGGCCCAATCCAACTGAGCCAAGTATTCACATGCATTTTTACTTTATTTAGAGCAGGAAGTTACTTTTTCTTCTCCTAACAGAACGGTTCCACACCCACTCCAAGAAGAGAATGTAAACTGTCACAGCAAGGCCTCAGTGACATCCAGAGGTAAAAATCTAAATATGCTCATTTCCCACTGCTAGAAAATATTTAAAGGCAGGCAAATGGAACTATAAAGATAATGGAAAGACCAAATCTTAAAAGGAGACTAGAAAGCTACCTACAGCCTGCAGAGAGGAAGGAGCCAGATCCATGTGTCCCAAAGGATGCTTTGGGCAGGTAAAGAGACTGGCTCTCTGCACCCTGCCTGCCCTGTGTGCTCACTGCAGTCATTCACCCACAACACCCAGGGGCTATGGAAAGGTGAAAATAAGGGGCACTGCTCACATCTATCCTTACTGCATTTCCCACAGCCAGAGAGGCATCCCTCCATTTCCTGGAAATTGAAGCATTGTGGCAAGAACACAGAAAAAAAACCCCACAAACACAAAGCTATATCACAAATCTGAATCCTGTATTCCCAGTAGAATAAGGGTGAACAGCATGTGGCTTTTAGGAAATTATGGGTTACTGTCAGAATGCAGCTTTGATTTAAGTTCTAGTTGCTTTGGTTCAGGCTTGTGTCCAAACCTTTTAAAAACTGCTCAGTTAGACCAGTTAAAGGAAGTACTATAGCATTTACTGTACTTTTTCCTTTAGCAGTGAGATGTTTTGACTGGAAGCAATTAGGGTCAGGAGCCTTTTTTTTAAATTTCATGCATATTCAGGCCACAACACTGACCCCAGTGGGCCAAAGTGCAGCAGTAAATGTGCTGGGCACCCATTGTTTGTTCTCACTGCAGAGAAGCTGGACAATTTTACCATTAGATGGCACCAAAGAATATTTGAACATTACCAGGCAGGCCTGTTGGAACTGGCATCATCTTAAGCAGATGTAACCATGTAATTAAACAAAGTCCTCTTTGCTATGCATGTGAGCTCTTTAATTACTTACTACAGGTGATACACAGCTCATCAGAGTGCAAGCTGCAGCCACAGCCATGATTTATTAGCAAGTGTTTTTTAACCAGACATGAGAAGTATTGGATGTGAAACTGCCATACAGTTGGATTTAACTGAGATGAACAGCTTTGTAGGGTTTTATTTGTCTTACTGGAAAGAAAAATATATTTCTGCCCTGACAATTCCAAATGTGGGCTGTTAAAAAAAGACCCTTTCAAGAGTCCCAGTGCATATCTGGCACAATTCCAGCAAGGTCTATGAATAATTTACCAGCTAATGAGCTCTTTTCTGTTTATGAAATAATACTCTTAAGAATAATAAGGCAGGACATAAGCAGTAGCCATATGTTTCTTCTCAAGTTCTAGCCAGACAAATGACCTGAAAATTGCTGTTGCAAGAACTTCTAAAGCATATGGCTAAGTACAGGGAATTTGTTAACTTCTTGTGTCAGATCCAAGAGTTTCCAATTATCAACAAAAGATGGCATACCAACCCAATTACTCCTGATATATTCCAGTCAAAGACAGATTCCAAGTAACCATAGCTGTGTGGGCGTATGTGGTTTGAAATAACAGGAATCACTGAAAATTTAGTGTAAATAAAAAAAGTAGACCCACAGATCACATGCAGACAAATGTGTCCCAGTGTGCTGAATGTACTTTCAACAGGAAACAGGAATTCTTAGGCACTCTACCAATGCTGATTTTGAGCCACCATAAACTATTAGAGGTACATTTACTTTCCACCACTACAAAAAACTCCAGCAACAGCTTATTTCATTTGTCAGAGAGGAAAAGAAATGCATCTTTGTTACATAACAAAACAAAAATATACCAAATAGTTGACAATCTTTTAAAAAAATTATTAATTGCAGACTGCTTTTGAAGACAACATCCTCATCCAGATGGATAAACACCAGGACACTGGTACATTATGCATATTTCTGATACATCTGCCTAAGCAACTGAGTCCAGTGCTGTGTTCTTACTCACAGGCATCCTTTAGCCCCAACCCCTGGACACAATGCAATTTCATACCATGCCTGAACCATAGAATCTCCAGCCATTCTACTTGACAGCAAAATGGAAAAGCAATGATATATTCACAACAATGGACCAGAACTCATAAAACCTCTAAGGGAAAAAAACATGAGGAACCCATTTGTACACTAAACAATATTTCATATTCATAATAAAATTTATTGCATCATCTTAAGAGCCATATAAACTGTCAGGGAATATTCCCACTTTACTAGGTCAGTGTGTCAATCCAGGTCAAAACCAGCACATTCTTCACTAAGTTAAGAATGTTTCTGGGTTAATTTTTGTTTTAATCACACATCTTGCAAGGAAGGTAAAGGTCCACAAATCATTTCATGCTGTGTTTATGTTTGAATTCAGCATGTTGAAAGTCACTACTTAGGTCCTTTGTTATTTAGCTTCCAGCAACTGTGACTGTTCAAGGTTTATGATGTGGGTGGTAACAAACACACAAAAAGGCAATTATCCATAGGCAGGCCAATGACTGGGATGCTTTCCTTGGTCAGCCACACCCTGCAGGCACCCCTCAGACCCAGGTTCTCATAGGGTGAGTGGCTCAATCCAGAGCAGATTTCATTCACTACACTACAGACCTCTGGCTTGCTCTAGAGGGGTAAAGCCTGAGTAGAGGCTGCTGCAGAATCCCTAACAAGCCACTGGCTGAGCCAAAAACCTGAAAGAAATCATGATACTGGTGAAGGGAGAGTAAAAAGCCCTACAAAGCCTGAGAACCACCTCCTCTTCCTCAGGATTTCCAGCCAGACAAGTTGATCCTGAGAGAGATACTGGTCCATTCCAACAAAAGTAAGCAAAATCTGTGGAAAATGATCCCCAAATACTTAGAACAGACTAAACATTAAAATAACTGCATGGGCAAAAGATGTTTAAGAGCCTAGAAATGCAACCTTCTCCTAATGGCTCATGTTTCACTTCATGAAACTGAAAAAAATCACCAATTTAATTAATCCTTCCTCTATTATACTGCCTTTAAGAGTAGTAGTTGAGCTATAAGCATAAAGATAAGTGTTTAAAAAACCCACAACCCTGATCTAATTAATGCATCATAAGACAGAAAACAAGAGGCAAAAGAAAATAACATTTTGGACCTGCCTAAATTTCTATAACTGAAGTAGAAAAATCCCAAAAAACCAAGAAGTCATTCTGAAATTTGCCCTGTCCATGCTGTCTGAGTGCACATGACTGATGTATTTCTCCCAAACACAAGATTAAAACCAAACTGTTGTTCCTTATCATAGCAAATAGTACCTGGCACTGTTCATAGGCATATCCAATATTAACCCACCTGTAAACCAAAGAAAACATTTTCTCATAGCTCAGGAATCACAGTGCCACAGCAGCTCATTTCTAAGACCCAGGAATGCTGCCTGTGAAACTTAACCTGGTGTGAGCACATGGAAGCTTTTCAATGATTAGCCACTGTTTTATCAGCTCCATCACAGAAAAAGATGAGTTTTCACCAGAATGGTAGAAGCATCTAACTGGCAATGCTGCCTCAAAATCAGAATAAATGTTAGTAGCCAACAGGTTTTCCTAAGTGTCCTTATACAACTTTTTCCTACTATGGAAAAATATTCAAGAGCCTGTGCCCCCAATTAAAACACCTACCTTTAAGTAGGCAGCAAACCACCTTCCAAAACACTACTCCCCAGTGCATGTTATGTTCCACTTATCAAGCTTTGTCTCTTTCAGGCGTGTGTACAACAGTCAAATACTAATTTTTATCTCTTTTTCATGCATTGTTTCACATGCCATGGGTAGAAGTGTCACTCCCAGCCAGCCAGAATTGGGCAGACACATGAATTCAGCCCTTCCAGGCCTATGGATTTTGGTGATTTTGTTTGTACACAGGAAGCCAGGCTTGAGCACCACAGTGAACAATGCCTTTCCTTATCATCCCACACACAATGATCCAGCTGCCCTAATATCAAGGTATGCATCCACAACCAGTCAGCTTGAGCTGCTTCAGACCAGTTGTGCCCATGGCTTTATGGTATTAGCCAAGCATTGATGCTGTGGTACTGCAGGCTGCCTATCCCAAGGTATCTGAATCCTGCTCTCCCTCACCTCCTGAAGGACAGAACATTGCAGGTGTGTCTTTTGACCACTACACTCTGCAAGGGGCTTCAGGAAGTCTGATCTCTACACATCAGTGCTCAGCATCACTGCAGCAGCTGTTCATTCACTGGGGGAGGATTGTCTGTTGCACAGTATTTTTTTATTTTTTTCAATATACAGTGATGATCTTCTCTCACCTCAAGTCTTGCATGCCCTTTTCCACTCCAGCACTGTCCAGTTTGTTACAGACAATGGGTTCAGGAAAGGTACAGATTAGTTAAGGGAGCATCATTTGGAACACAGCACCTGCACAGAATCCCTTGGACTGCAATAGTCTCAGTTGCACCTCATAACCGAGAGCCCTCATCTCCCTGCTCTTACATCACTCTGCAAAAATCACAATGCTCTTCCCAACTCCAGCAACCCTTCCTCAGGCATGGCTGCATGGAAGGGCACTGCTCTTGTCAGTTGAAATCCCTGCTGCACCTGTTTGCATTGATTTAGTTCAATGGTCCCACAGTGGTTTTGAACTGGATTCAAAAGATTTATTTTAAATATCCCAACACAGTCAGATAAGACACACTCAGCCCATTTCAGCATAAAATGCAAAACATTCTTAGAGCAAAATGTGCAAAACTCCCACAACTATTTCAGTTAATAATTAAAAGGCCTTCCCCTAGGGTTAACCAAGTCAGGTTAGCTATTCATCTCATTTGAAGTGCACATACTAGGACCAAAAAGGAGGACTGTTGGGTGATTTTACATTTCACCCTCGTAGAGCCGTGTATTATAGCCACATACAGAAGTGCAAACTGCTTCCAGAGAAGTACAAAATTGCTCCATACTTTGGCATCTGTGACAGAGTGCAGCAAGCCACATACCTTGAAGCCACCCAAGCCTCTCAGATTGCTATAGAAGCCATACCTGAAACTGCTCTGGTGACTGCCCCAGCTTAAGCAGTGCAGCAGTCACACAGAATGCAGGCAAGCTGCACATTCAGAAATGCACTTGCAAAGTTACTTGCACCTCATACCTCCTGTATAGGCACCTTTATACACCTGTATAGACACCTCACATCTATGGGGGGGAAGTCCAGCCAGCTACTTCTCCAAACAATGCTTACAAAAGCAAATTTACTTTAACCCTTGTGTTGTTCCCACCTTTGCAGAAAGATTAAACCAGAGGAGAAGGCAACACTCTCCCTGTATAATTTCCACAGTGACTGACTACCCTTAATGTTGTAAATAAAATCCATTCAGGACTGTGTTCTATCCTGTGCCCACTACCTCCATCCTGTCATCAGCTGACTGCTTTTTCAGAAAAAGGGATGCTCTCAGTCAGGCAGCCCTGCTATCTTGGCCCACTGGACAGTGTGCTGAGGGCAACACCAATTATTCCAGAAAAGCACCATTAAAAGAAGTGCTTAACTTTAGAAATAAATATTACATTACAGCATAAATTTTTCAAATTAATCTGAAATGTCATAGAATCATCTGGAATCTCAGTCTACTCTTTACTCTATTTATGCAGTAAGATAGAGAGCATTCCTACATGATTAGTCTGGCTAATAAATATATTTAGAGGCACCCCTTTTTTTAAAAAAGCACAGTATAAGCATTTGCTCAAAAATAAACAAAGCACAGGATTTTTTTTTTTTTTTAAATTAACATAGTAGAATTTTGAGACTCAGGTATGCATCAGGCAAACTGAAACACATGATCCATGGTATCATCAAAGAGCATTAATTACACTGGGATCTCTGGACCAACTCTGTATCTGTTTCATGTGCAAAGTCATTTACTCCAACATATCTGTGTGAAAACATCCAAGAGAAAAATGTATTCCTCCCTGTCCACTGGAGTTCTTGGACATTACAGTCACTAACTTGACAAAACACTATTACAGACTTGTTTGAGGAATGTTATTCAGTCATTTCAGTGTTTCCTGTCTCTGCCTCTGTGGGCTAGTAAACTTGACTCAAACAGTTTGGTTATATTAACCTAGCTTTCCTTGCCATTACTATGATGGTTTTCTTTCTTGTGAGTACTGTGAGTCATTTCCTTACATCTTTGCTGGTTTGGCTGCAGTCTGCAGGATAGTAGGAACTGCCAAAGCTCCTCTTCTACTCCTGGTTTTAATTGTGCTCTGTGCAAGAGCCATTTCTCTTAGAGTAGATTTATCTGTTTAGTCGAAATAATTACATTGTTGCCTACTGCAAATCATTCGAGTTGAGTTGTCATCATAATTTCTTCAAAGCCACACAAGGTTCTGGTTGTTGAGGGTCTGAGCTCAGTGTTTTCTGACTATTCTGATAAAACTGCTGCAGAGAAGCACTTGGCTTCCCAAGCCTTTAGAAACATGACCACACCACTGTATCCTTTCATGACTTAATTTAACCAGAATAACTAGAAAGAAGTCTGTCCACCTAATTATATAAAGCCTACCAGTGCATTCTAATTGCTCAAATACTCCTCTGAGTACTCTTAGGCCTTGGGCAGAGGAAAACACACACAAAAACTGTACAAGAAAAATCAATACATGAAAGAACCATCCAGGGAGCCCCTGCAGTAACAAGACAGGACAGGGAATCACCTACCTGCAACACAGAACCAAGGCAGAGACAGAACACAAGGCCAAAGCCAGGGAAGCTCAAAGGAGGAATAAGAGCTCTGGGCCAAGCTTAAATGGGGCTCCTGCACCCATGGATAGAGGGTGTGGGTGGGTTCCAGCCAGGCGGGGCTGATGAGGGCAATTAAAGCCTGTGAGACTCAGAGCCCTGGCACTGCGGGAGAGGGGAAGCCCATCGTTTAAGGATGAGTAATTGTGAGAAATAAAAACAACCACGTTCTAAGTGCTAAATATACCCAGGTGCTTTTTACAGGATAGTGACTCTCCAAGTGCAAACAATTTTATAGTAATGAAGTCATTTACTAAACTTGTATGAAAGAAACAAAACAAGACAAGAAATCCTCAAATCCCATTTTTTGTTTAGTTTCTTATCAATACTCCAAGGCTAATCTCACCACCTATTAGCCTTTACTACTGAAGAGAAAATGCATTAGTTACTTCAGCCATTATATACAATATGAAAGCCTTGAGTGACTGAAGGAACCTCTGCAGTGTGAAGGAGATTTTTCCTTAGTTAAGGGACTACTATAATAATTGAACAAATCTTACCTGCTGAGACCAACAGAAGAATGGATTTTTTGAAATGCATCATTGTTAAATGCAGCATTTTAGCTATGCAGGATGTTGAGAAGAATGTACACTACATCATACACCAGTAATAGCAAAGAAAAATAACCAGAAAATTCCTAATAAAGAAGGTTGATCCATTTGGAATCTGAATCCAGAAAACACTTTTACATGTCTGTAATTTTATTGAAAATGGCTTCAGTATATATTTACATTAAATTGCAGTATTAACTCTCCTCAACTGTAAACTTACATCAGAATTTAGTTCAGATACCCTCTCTTTCAATAAAACCACTTTTTTCCTGTTTGACACTTTATGTGAGTGGAATAGAAAGAATCTAAAACACCTAAAATTTGCTTGTGAAGATTACAGTATAAAGAGGCAAGTTTCAAAACAGGAGTATTAATTCTTAATCCAGGAGTGCTTTTTTTCAGTGGGTTCTAAAGAAGAGAGAGAACCTTTCTTGTTCTTAATTAAGGAAATAACATGGCTCTCAAGTTCAGAATTTAGGTTAGAAACCAACTTTTCCTTATTTATAGGTTTGTAATGCAGTTCCTTTGACAGGATGTTACCTGTCATGACAAGGAGACTACCAGTGCAGGATTATTGCTCACATCCTTTTTGGTTCTTTAGAATGCCATATTCAATTCTAAATAATGGTCTTATTCATTAATTACTCTCCTTAAAAATTAGGCAATATCAATTTTCTTTTTCTAATTGGTAATATTTAAATCTCTCTTTATGGTGTTTTCTAATTAGATTTAGAATGTGAACTCTGACTTTGCTTCTGAGAGCCAAAGCAGACAGGCTTCACTCTTGCCAGAAAACGCCCTTGCCATTTCCAAGAGTGAAAATTCCTGGACTTCTGAGCTTTGTACATTTGTTTCTAATTCTCCTAACATTTCAGAAAAGACAAGGTTCACATAATCCATCTGCTGAAAAATCTTCCAGAGATTAAGATGTTTAAAACTGGGTGGCTCTAATAAATAACAGTGTATATATAAGGTTGCTCAGCACACTGAATGTTACCAAATGTTAACACCTCGTGTGTGATCAGTCAGACTTTTAAGCCAAGATCCAATGGTTTTCTGTCAGGTTCACCAAGGCTGAGTTTATTTCGCTGCTCATTTTCACAACCATTAATGGCTCTCTTTAAAATCCTTTGGTGAAGGGTGAGGTACCAGAAAACTGGAAAAAGGTCAAATACAGTGACTGTCTGTAAAAAAGGCAGGAAAGGAACCAATAAACTCAAGACTAGTCAGTTTAACTTCTTCTCCCAGAAATATTCTGGAGTAAAATGAGTAACTGGAACAGGTAATTGGGATAGGGAACCTAATCACAAGAGTTACACACAGCAAGTATAGCTATGACAAGAATAAATCCTACCAGACTGATGTGCTACTGTAACAAACCAGGAATGTCTGCAGAAGGGGAGCAGCAGCAGAGGCCATAACCCAGGACTTCAGCAGAGTTTAAATCCTATTTTCCTGTAACATTCCCATACAATATAGCAAAAGTTGTCAATGATATAAAAATGTGTAACAAGTATCCCTACACAGGACTGTGGTGACCATTAGGATGGAAGGATGCACCAAAATAGACAGAAATTCTACCCTGGGCCCATCTCTGTTCTATGTTTCATTGATGATTCTATGAGAAAACTGAAAGTATTTTGAGGGGTGTAAAAACTGAAGCTGCAGAAGTACAGCATTAGTGCAAATAGATGTCAAAAAACTAGGAACACAGTCTTTAAGAAAATACAGCATTTAATTCATTTGGGACAAAACCAGGAGTCCATGCTGAGCAACAGTACTCAACACTAAAATACACCAAAGAGCAATCAGCTGGACAATGGTATTTTCAGAAAAGGACCTGAGGGTTACAGTTCATCAACACAAGTTAGTAATGCCATGCAGACAGGATAAACCCTGCATAAAAATGAATAATCAGGACTACAAGGTTGTAAGGCAGCTGGTGAGATCATGCACTTCTGTCCAGCACTGCTCAGGCCTCAGCTGGGGTACTCTCTCCAGTTTTGTGCTTTATTTCAAGAAGGTTGCAGCTTATTATGGAAAGAGTTTGTTGCAGACCAACAAGAAATATGAGCTCTGAGAATGAGCTGGAAGACTTAGCAGTATCTAGCTTAATGAAGGTAACACTTAAAGATTAATCAATGTTTGATTAAAGTCTGATAGAAAGAAGAAATAATTCATTCAATGTGTCCATGGTGGACAGGATAAAAATGAAGAGCTTTAAGTTGCAGCAAGAATAAGTCAAGTTACTTATTAAAGGGAGAAAATACTTCTTGATGGTAAGTGAAGCACAGGAATTTCCTGGATAGGTCATGAAGACCTCATCATTAGAAATTGTAAAGGAGTTAATAAACAAATATCTATCAGGAATGAGCTCAGCATAGTTAGGAGATGAACGAGATAACCTTTTTGTGATCCCTTTCAATCTTTTTTTTTATGGTTCCATGATTCTGTATTGCTAAAAAAGATGGTTCAGATTCTCTCTACCCTTTTCGTTAGAAAAAGAATTTATCTGGGAAATTTCTAGGGGTGGAAAGATTTTTGTAACCATTGTGGAAGAGGTTTTATTGATTTGCTGGTGGGTGCACAGTACTTTAGAACACAGTAGGCCACATTATATTATTCTGAGAAATTTAAGTTAATAGCACTCATTTGGGGAATACTGCATAACATCATGAAAGACAAAATATTATAGGGTCTTACTTGTGTAAAATAGTGAATGCAATAAAGCTTTTCAAAACACCACCAGCATTAATTTTCACCAGCAATAAACCTCTCTCAAATAACAAACCCCAAGCATTTCTAGATACTACAGATGATGAAAGAATCTGTGTGCCACCTTCTCTTTCCCTTACTTTGGAGCTTTCCAAACCACCCTTTTTGCACCCAGCTCAGGGAACTACAGAAAAGAGCACTTTGCTTCATCGTGGTCCTGTGAAGTGGAGAAACTGGAGATGAAGAACAATAAATAAATGCAAGCTCTGCAATACAGACTGTGCTGTATTAAGGGCAGGTTACACTGCCTTACTCTTCAGTTTATATAAACTTGCACCTCGTGGGCCCTGGAGTGCAGACACACCCAGCCATGTGTGGGGAGCACCCCAAGGCAGACCTGACCATTCCAGTGGTGCTCTCTGCATGGTGACTCTCACCTCTCATCCCCGCAGCCAAGGGCACACCCTTCCCAGGAGAGATCCTGCACTGCTCCTGGAGCAGTCCCAAACATGTGGGACTTACTGCAGCAGATCACCCATCTCGTGAATTCCTTTAAACTCCAGGATCTTCACCCCAAAGAATGTGGACTCTGCACAGAGGCTGAGTGTGACAATGAAGCGTTCTCCTATTCAGTCATGCTTTTTTCTGAGATTTGCAGATATGTGCGTGAGGTGAGGGAAAGAAATCAGGATGAAAAAAGAAGGCAGAGAATGTAGCAAAATAGACATGGTACACCAGAATGAGAAAGATCCTGTTATTCTTTTCTTTGATCATACTATTGGCCCCAGAAAAAATGGCCAACGTAAATTACATATGCCAAAGTCAACTTCAGCTGATGTTCTTTCTAGCCATTTGATCTTATATCTGCTAACTTCCACCCATTTCCCCAAGTTTATCCACATGTAATGTTATGTAGCCATTAAAAATGTGTTCTTCTACTTAGTTCAAGTTTTCTGTATAAAAGGCATTTTATTCTTCCCCTACAAAATACAAGGAAAATAAAATGTAATTTATTCAATTGAAGTGGTAAAGTCTTGAATTTAACCACCAATAATAATGCCTAATCACTGTATCCTTTTAAAAGCATTTATATAGACTTAAATAGGAAATCAAAGAGTTTACTTCTAATTTTTTGATCTGAAAGCACATTAATAAAGGGTTCTTTTCAGTGAATAAAAACTAAACTGTGGACAAAATTATTTTTAAGAGGTCTTTGATTGATTATATTATTTTTATGGCTGCTGGAAAAAGATTACTTCTGGGTTCAACTAACTGATGAGAAAGAAGGTTTCTGTGGCTGTATTTCAGGAACTGATAACATACAAGGAAAGGAACCTCCTGGATGTCCTACACTGAGAATATCTAACTGTAAGTCTCACTAATTTCTGAGTGAAAAATCCCCAAATAATTGTTTTGCTCAGAGGAGCTAAGCACCTGTAGCTGTTGTGGATTGTAACTGGTGCTGTTAACACTCATAACTTGTAATAATCATAACTTGTAACACTCATAACTCGTGAATATTTGGACAGTGCACTCACAGTTCCTGACATCTAGAAGACACACAGCTCCAGCAGGGGTTGGTCTGGGGTGAGGCAGCACACTGGACTGAGTTTCAAGTTGTTTTGAAAAGGACAATGTTCACTTTCTCATCTACCAAAAAAATAAAACAAAACAAAAGTGCTTGATGACTGTAAACTTCTCAGCTGGGAAGGAAAAGACTTTCAAGTCTTTCCTGACACTACCCTACACATCTACAGAGAGATCACACTACAAGAAAATATAAGAGAAAGGGAGATTGCACTGTTTTCAAGAGCTACATTCATATTTTGTTCTAGTCTTTTTGACTTGAGACACTTTAATTCCTGGGACCATGGGAAGTATCAGAGGACTTGTGAGCAGTGTGCCTGAAAGCTGCTGGCTACCATCCGCAGAGGCTGAGAATGCCTCACTCCATGCACATAATGCACAACTGGAATCAGGGGTGTTGCAGAATTCATACTGTCATGGAACTAAGTGGGGAAAATGTGAAGATGCAGTAAGCCCAAACTGGAGCTGTAAAAATGAGTGCATGTTGAGACTGGGCACAGTGCAGCTCCCATCTGCGTGGAGTACCAGCAAATCTCTTCACAAATGCTAGCACAGTCCTTCAAGCTGATGTTATCAACGAGGTGAGTTCACCGTCATGTCAGCTGTAATTTTTGTGTTGGCATCCAGAGTGCATCCAGTAACCTGGTTTGGCAATCAGAACTGCATGGATGTTCCAGCTCTGCAGGAGACAGGCATCTTCTGTACATCTACATACCTTGTGGAATTCCAGACCCAGTGCTGTTGGATCATCCTCTATCTAGCAGACTGGAAAGCAGCAGAAAACAGTGATTAAGTGAAACAGAAAGCTTTTGTTCAAGTGTGTGGTACAATTTTTTTTTTTTTTTTTTTTTTTTTTTTTTTTCCAGAAAGGATTTCTCTGACTCAGTAGAAGCAAGCAGACCCACAGAGAGAGGGGAGTCGGTGCTTCACTCCTAGTCCAGGTGATTCGGACAGTCACACTTGGGCAGTGATGGCCCCCCCTGGCAGTGTCCGGCTGTGGGAACAGCAAAATGCCACGGCTGCCACCAGGCCAGTGTGGCGACTCGTGCTGATGTTTCCTGTGCACCTCTGCGTGCTTCTAGGCTCAAACTGTTTGCAGAGTGGTATGAACTGTGCCGGTGTACATCCAGCCGGGATCCTGGGTGTGGATAAATACAGCTGTGCCGGAAGGTGAGGGATGCGTAACCCAGCCTCTTGTTACAGCACAAGGCACTTCTCCGCCCCGAGGCTTCGAGCAGCGAAACGTCCCGGGAGCGGGGAGCCAGGGCCGGCCCCGGCGGGGGCTGTGCCAGCCACGGCACCGCCAGAGACTGCGGGACACGGGCAAAGCCGGGCTGGTCCCTGCCGCCCGCAGCGGCTCGATTCGGGATCGGCTGCGGGCACGGTGTAACCCGGGACCGCCTGTCCGGAGTGTCGCGACCCTCTCACAGCGCCGGGGGTCGCCGGATG
>WEIU01014319.1:659148-841186 GCA_013389925.1 Aegithalos caudatus
TAATTGTCCAGGTTGATATGCCCTAGAACTGTAAAGATTAGATTTAGGCCCATTGCTTTAGGGGCTGTGAACTTCTGGGGCACACTGGTCATTTGAGGAGGTGCTGTCCAGGACACCCACACAATCTGAAACCTGAAGATGTTTGGAAGATGAGGTTAGCCCTTGATAAGTGATAGTTTGTATGCAGCTAAGTGTTTTAGCTGTTACTGTTTCTAGAAGGGCTCAAATGCAGCCTGGTAGAAATTTTACTGGACTGAAAGCAATGTTCTCTGGTTTGCTGCTTTGAGGGTTTGAAAAAAATTGCTTTTCTTTTCCCCATCTGATTTGACTGCTGAGCTTTTTCCCAGAGGTAGGAAGCTGGTCAGTGTAGCTGGTGCCAGCCACAAGGCAGCTGCATTCCCCATTCTGGTGCCATTCCAGGGCTTTGCCTGGCAAGTCAAGGTTGCAGTAAAACTTGTGAAAAATACTCCTTATCTATAAAACTTGATAAAGTTGTATGGAGAACCTTTTTCTCAATTATTAATGTATGAAAATAGTCCCCATTCCTCTTCTGGCTTTTTGCCTGTTGGGAACATGTGTAGATGCGAGGCATGAGCCATCCATTTTCCACTTACTAAACTTCTCTGCAGGCCAGGCCCGGGAGTCTTTGCAAAATCTTGGTTCTATTTTCCCCTGAAACTATGTGACATGCATCAGGTCTGTAGGAATGGTTTTCAAGGAAAAATAAGCAGCAGTCATGGTGCTTATGTGGTTATTGTCAGCCTTGCAGTATGTAGATGCTGAGGAATGTTTATTATACTGGGATTTTATAGGTAGTACTTTTCCCCCATCTCACAGAAAAAAATTTTCTGGTTGGTTGGTTTATTTATTTACCTGTGTGCCTGCCCAACATGTTAAGAAGCTGTGGGTTGATTTTTTTTTTTTTTTTAACATCTTTCAGTTCTTCTCTACAGCTTTTTAACTTGCAAAAATAACTTCTGTCTGTAGGAGTTATAATGGCACAGGATTTTGCTCTGACTGCTAAAATATTACACAGAGGTTTTGAAAGCAAAAAACTAAAGAGTGCCAAGGAAAGAAAAAACATGAACCCTCATTCCAGATCATTCAAGTGAAATATATCTGCATGTTCCAATTATGTACTTAAAAAGATTGATATATGTGTTTTCTCACTTATTTGGCACAAAGTATGTGTAAAAGCTTGAATGATTGTCCGTACTGGTAATGAGATGACAAGCAGAACAAACCCAAAATACCATTCTGCTGCTCGTGGAGCTGCTCAGATCATGGGCTTCATCTGTTTAAACTTGGATCTTGGAAAGGAATTGTGCTAGATTTCCTTGGTGAGGAGAACTTGCAACATTTTTATAACCAAGCTGAGCTAAATGGTCTCTAGTACAACATATCTGAAAATTGGTGTTAAGCCAAGTAAATCTGGTCTGAAAGAAGCAATACTAGAAGATAACTGGAGGAAGAGTTTGGTAACTAATGATTTATCCTGTTGTTTTGAAGTGCTGCTTTTGTTTTCTGGAACACGTGCATCTATCTGTGCTGTTCCAGCCTCACACAGTCCCAGAGTGGGTCAGGAAAGGACCATGGGGTCACCTGGTCCTGCCTCCCTCTTCATCCTGGAGCACATGGCCCAGAACTGTGCCCAGCTGGGACTGGAATATCTCCAGCCAGGGAGGCTCCTGCCTTCCCAGGGCAGTCTGTCCCAGTGCTTGGTCACTGCACAGTGAGGAAGCTCTTCCTCATGTTCAGGAACTTCCTGGGCATCAGCTTTTGCTGTTGTCTCTTGTTCTACCTTGCTGTATAAAGCTTTGAATTTTTGGATTGTTTTGATAGTCTAAGGTTCCATGATAAGTTTACCACATATTCCAAAGTTTAAAATAGATTTTCACTTTTTTTTTTTTTTTTTTTTTTTTTTTTTTAACATTTTAAGCAAACTTTGGTTTGGGAAATCTGCATTACCACTCTGAAGTAATGGTTTAACCTTTAAGTGTGCCTTTTGCCTTATTGCCAATCACTTTGTGTGAATGGAGGGCTTTGATTATGTCTATTTTGATTGGCTCTGTTCTGTTCAGTCTGTGCCTGCAATAAATTTATGGCAGTTGAATATACAAGATTGGTAACTTAAGACAAAGCATCTTGAGAGATGGAAAAAATGAAATCCGTAATTCCAAAATAAATATAAATTCCATTATAAGTGATGCACTGGAACACTTTTTTGTTTAGTTACACTGATGTCTTCTGAAGATAATCCCCATGACCTTTATGGTGAGATTGTGTTCCTTGAGGCTGTATAAACTGGGATGCAGTGTAATTAAACAAGGAGCTTTGTTGTAAGGGAGTTCTTGTGCAGAACATTACACTGGGGTACAGAGCAGTGATGAGTGAAAGGTGAGCCATGTGCTGAACAGGAAGGGGTTAAAATCACCTGTGTTCAAACCCTATCTGTTTGTGTAATATTTACATTTAAATGGAAAACCACACATGTATATTTATGTCTAATTGAAATGAAGGATACATTTCTGTGTCACCCTTGCTGGGATATGGAAATCCTTTGTTTCATCAAAGGAATATGAGACTTGGTCTCCCTTTTTTTGGATGTGTAAGCACATCTATGGTGAGAAGTGCTATAGAGTGGTGAAATACTAAATTACATTAGATGGCCTTTGTTTATATGCAGCTGAAACAGTTAAAATAGCATTGATTTAAAGAGTCTGGATGTGGAATACATTTTTAAAATACTGTTTCATATAGTGGAAAAGAATCCTGCTATGTCTTTAGTTTTTTAGTTAAACAAACACAAGTGCTGTTTTTCCTTAGTAAATTTGCTTCCGGAGTGTGTATAAAATAGTGGATAAGAGAGAATCTGTTTCTAATCTGTTCCATGTGCAGAAACATTGAATAAATTTGATCAAATCTTTAGTTCTTTATAAGCAATTCCTTTTTGAAATATGAATGTCTTCTGCAGAATTTTCTTTTTGTCCTCTGTGTGGAAGACATTACCATCATTAGAGTGCAGAATACAGGGATTCTTAATATGTGTGAAATTTTTCAATGCACTAAACAATTGAACATGTAATGATGTTTTCTGGGTTGCTTAGCAGCACGCAGGTTTTTTACTTTAAGTGGTCTTCAGTGACATCTTTAGATTGTTCAGAGACTTGGCAGAAATAAAAAAAAAGTCATTGCAGTGTTTGAGACATGAGGAATCGTTTAAGCTGGGGAAAAAAAATGAGTAGGGTACTGCAAAGTTTTGTATATATTTAAACATTTACAAAACTTTATATTCTGTGTTCTTGTAATGTTTGGGGGAAGTGAATGCTAGAAGATTGTTCTGCTGGATTTGAAGCACAGTTTTAGGTATTTATCACCTGAAAGATGCAAATTTAAACAACAGATAAATTTTATCTGACTGAAGGGTTTTTTTAATTGGTTTATGTCGTTGTTAGTATGTTTTCTGTGTTTATGTGGAGAGCTGAGGGTTAGCGGTGTTTCGACTAGAGAATATAATAAAAATCAATTAAAATGTGAAATGCTAATCCACTGTTTTTCCTTAGAGGATCTCAGTTGCATATTTGCAGGAATCTTTTCATTGGGTGCAGAAGCTCTGTATCACTGCAGAGCTTCTGTTAGCACTGCCTTCCCTCCAGGCTTGCATAGCCGGCAGAGAGTTTGAGACTGGTTTTAATAATGTGTGAAAGAATGAAATGCTGTCAGCTTGGTGCTGCAGCTCTGTGCTGCCTGAGGCTGCCTTTGGTGTCTCTCTTGCCTGCTCCTGCTCTCCCATTGCATGAGTTAAGGGAATGCTCATCCTGCAAGCGGAGCAGGGCACTGAGAGAGGCGAGGTGCTGAGTTAAAGGAAAGATTGACACAGCAGGTTAGCCAGACCAGAGGCTCTGGGGGTGTCAAAGCTTTCAGATGGGTAGGAAACTTCAAAGTGGGAAATCTCGGGACCCGGGAGGCCAAGGGAGACGTGACTGAGAGGATTATTCAAGTGCAGTAGCTTTGGGTGTGCACAGGCAGGATCTCCCCATACATTGCACGGCAGCCAGGCACGCTGTCGGGAGAGGAGCTGCTCCGTGCTTCTGTTCAGCCTCTCCTCTGCTCCCTTTCTGTTTGTAGTGTTTTGTGGGAGGAGAGGAGGAGGAACCACTCACCAGCCCTGTTCTGCCCCCTCCCAGCAGCGTGATGGATCGAGATCCCTTGGAGCACATTCGGCGTTTGTGCACCTGGTACCCAGACTTTGGGCTGCTCCACTTGGCGTGAGTGAGAGCAGGCAGGGAGAGCTGCAGGGACTGGATGAACGCAGCCTTTTCCCATCCTCTGCCAACTGCCCTTTCAGAGGGAGTCTAGATCATTGGTGAACAACATTTGGGTGTAGATGCTTTGCTGCGTACCTCCCCAGGGTGGGTTCTTTCTGTGTGATGTGTGTCCCAAAACAGCTACTCCTGTTCATCAGGCCTGCTCGCTGGAATGGAGGCAGTAGCAAGGAGGTTGGGATGTTTGGGTGCATTTTGTTGACTTCACATTCAAGGTGTGAACTGGAGGACCGTGGTGTGGAGCTGCTGGTTGGGTGTCAGTCAGCATGGATTAGCATTTTTCTAAAGAGAAGAACCACAGCTGTAAAAGAATTTTTGCCATCTTCTGGATAGCAGTAGAGTCTTTAGGAGTGTAGTTTTGCATACAGCTAAATAGTCACTTTGTAAGGGATTGGTGTTGTGCTGTTTTACTCATCTTAATTACTTACAAGTGACTAAAAAATATGTGGGGGAATACTCGTATTTGTAAGGTAAATCAATTTTACCTGGTAGTGTGAGGGTAGTGGTAAACTTACAGATGGAGCTTCTCATTCTGAAACACTTGAAAGTCCTTAGTATTTAGCTTTTTGTTGTAATTTAACCTTTCTTCCACCATTTTAATAATCAGAGTGAAAATGACCTCTTAATAATGTCTGAGTAATTTTATATCCTGTAAAAGGGTTTAACACCAGCACAAGTGAAAACATGGTTCTCTACTCTGATTTTAGCTTATAATTATCTTTGTGGTCTCTTGTGGTTCCCGTGATGTAGTTGTCTCAAACATTCTGCTCTTGGGCTGTATTTTTTTTTAAAGTTCAGAAATACAGAGTCCATTTCTCTTTTGAGGTAGTCCATGAATTAAACCTGAATTTAATGGGCGAGTATCTCAGCATTTTTAAGGACAGAAGTAGAGGTGAAGAGGCTTTTAAGGAGGGAAGCACCTTTTCTGGGAAGTTAAATAACTCCCAATTGAATTTTTTTAATGTGCCCTAGTGACACTTGTTTGCTCTTCTCTAAGAGGTAACAACTGCTGCAGGTGGAGCCCAGGGTGGCTCCTGTTGCTCAAACACGGACTGGTTTGGGGTGTTTCTGGCAGGAACTGGTTAATTACTGCAATACAGAGATTGAAGTGAACTGAACACCTTGGGGACTGGTGCTTGAGCTGTATCAGCTCCCTGGTGCTATTTCTTCAGCAGTACAAGAACAGTTTTCTGTTCTGGAGAAACCTCTCTGATAGGTGGTCAAGTGGGCTCAAATGTGGGCACAGTGAGTGCTGGTTAACATTTCACAGTGACAGCTTAGGCAACAAATATATTTGCTTTTCTTTTCTAAAACAAAGTTTTTCTTATGACACCTTAAATTTGGTGGCTATTTTTCATTAAGTTACAGAAGAGATTTGTGTCAATTTCTGCAAATCTGTTTTGCCAAGGTTGTGGGTTTGTGGTGGCCAAGCAGTCTCCTGATTTCAGGGTAGCAACTTAAAGGACTAAAAAGTATCTTATGGTGAAATCCAGTTGAGCTGTAACAGAATACCCAAATTCAACTAAAATCAAAACAGATGAAAAAAATGCAAACAGGAAACATTGCTTTTTTTTGGCAGTCTTAATAATAATGGCTTATGAACTCCAAAAAATGGAGTATAACCTCCAGACTTTCACCTCTATTAATTCTAGATAGCTTGGGTTTGGGGTTTGTGGGGTTTGTTTTTTTGGTTGTTTGTTTGGGTTTTGGTTTTTTTTTTTTTTTTAATTATGCATGGTTGAGATAGGCAGAGACTTTCAGTGTCTAATGAGCCTCTTTGACTCTAATTTCTGGCTGTTACAATGTCCTTTCCTCCACAAGAGTAATTTATAAACTTAAATGCTTGTCCTTACAGATTGATCTACTGATCTCCATATCAGTCAATTAGTGCTAATTGCATGCAATGTCTCATTGTTTTTAGTAATGTGCCAAAAAAAGTAAACAATGGCCAAATTCTGTTTTAAAGGAACAGCTCAAATAGTTGAAATAGCACTGGTAAAAAACCAGCATGAAGGAAGAAGCATAAATGAAGTGATAAAGTCCTTGTTGGCACAGTAAGAAGTACAATACTGTCATGTTTATCTCAAGAACAGCGTGAACTGAGATTGGAGCCACATCTGATGGGTCCTACTTGTGCTATTGCATCTGTGCAATAAACTATATGCAGTTGATACTTCTGTATTGTTTTTGAGCTCAAGATTAAGTGCTGTTGATGGGTATGTATTGTCTTTAGAGTAAATAAAGTATATGTATTTATAATTTTATCGTTTTTTAGAATATCTGGATTTCAGTATCAGCAAGTGGTGTTTGAATCTTGGGCCTGCATTTCTCTGAGTAGAGGGACATTTTTCAACTGCAAAAGCAGGCTTGGTATAAAACTCACCCACAATCTCTGCAAACTTAAGAACTTGGAAAATTCCTAGGGATTAATTGCAACTCTAGGAAGACCCAGTTAAATAAAGTCAATAGTAGGAGGCTTTGCCTAATACTTATCATGTGTGGGTAGGGCTGTGTTTGCCATTTTGCTGCAGGAGGCATGATGCAGTTTATTCGGAGTGGACGCTTGCACTGTAGGGAGAATTTTTCTGACCTGGAAATGCCCATTTTCCCTGGTGGTGTTTGTGTGTGCTGTGTGAGAGCAGAGCTGAGCACAGCTTCAGTTCTCTGTATGGGGGATCCTTCCTACCCTTTCTCAATGCATTTGTGATTTTAGATCCCTGACTCTACCACTATAACTTAGTGTCCAACCTCATTCTTCTTCCAGTGCAGTCTCCTGCTGTTTACTCTGCTTAAAGACTCCTGAAACTTGAACTTTCCAAACATTCACCAGAGGAACTAGAGCAGCAAGTCCTCATTTTTTTTCCCCTTTCTGCTTGGTTTTAAAGCTAATCCATTTTAACTGCAGGAAGAATGTATTTTTTCTGTTGGCTGCTTTGCACTGCACAAGGCTTTGGTTCACATTGTGGAACATCTTGAAACCTATATAATTGTAATGGAAGAAGAATGTTTGGAATCTTTTGTGGGCAATTTCCTTTTTTTTTAAAAAGCTTTCTGGATAGCAAAGAGCAAAGGCTGTCATGGCTTTTTTAACTTTTCTGTTTCTCAGTAGCAGACGTTTTCATATTCAGGGGCTCCATGATCTATCCACTCCTTCCTTTCTCAGGAAAGTAATTGTTGGGTTGGCAATTTTGAGTAAAATACTTAGCCTTAAATTTTCAGTTTTTAGCTGGTGGTATGGCTTTGTTTTTATTTTTTTTCTCCTGGATGGCTTTGTGGCTTATTCAGCATTATTCCAGGCTTTGCATAGTTCTTGCAAGCCTGTGGGAATACTGACCTGGCTTTTTCAATCCTGAGTTGCTCTGTGTGATTAAAAAAGCTGAAATAAAGGTCAGAGACTCACTATATTGAGAACAACACAGTTTGAGGTTGTTCTGTGGAGGGTTTTTTTTCTTAAATTTTAAGAGGAGGAAGCATTAGATGTTATCTTGGGTTTGTTATATATATTATATATTTACTTTTTTTTAAACCTGCAAGTTAACTTTAAAAACTTCCAAGAAGTCTAAATCTCACCCAGTGTGAAAGATTTCTTTTCTGAGGGCTTCATAAAGCTTCAAGGAAGTAATGGAGGACTTGGAAAATAACAGGTTTTTCTGTCATTGTGATACTTGCCTGGGTCCATTTCAATTTGGTTTTGAAAAATTACATGGCTTGAAATAGTCATCAGAAAGTGGGGCTGAGTTACATACAGCATGTTCACCTCGTACATGAACTGTGTGGTTTTTATTGGGGTGGCTTTGTTCCTGTTCTTCATTGTTCATCATCTACTCTTATTACACATTTTGATAGAGGATGCAAGCCTAAAGCAATTTTTTTCAATATTTCTTAAGTGGATCTGCTTAGGACTAGAACAAGGCTTTGTTGCATGCTTTATTTTTGTTTTTAAAATGAACTGCTAGCTGGTGTTTACTGGAGACAGCCAAAGGTGGGCATGTAAGGGGTATTGACCAATCTGTGCTCCAGAGTGGTGATTATTTTTCACTGAAATAAAAAGCTAAGATCCCCTTGGCTGTCAAGTGGCAGCAGTGCCATTGTATTTTTACCCTGCAGCAAAACTGAGTGCTTGAGGCTTGGTTTGTTGTTAATTCTGTTGAACATAAAACACTCAACATGGTTCATTTTTGGTCGAAGAAACTACTGGTGGCTATGGCAAATGCACAGTAATTTTTTATTGATGGGTAGCTCATTTCTTTCACAGAAAGCTGACCCCAATACATGCTTATTTATGTCTGGGAATGCTGACTTAGTGCTACTTCCCCCTGCTCTCAGTGGACTGTATTTCCTTAGGAAGGTTTGCAGTTCAAAGCCCCCGTGCCTGTTGGAAACAAAACTTTTGTTTGAGTTAGAAATCACGCATTTGCACAGCGTCCTTGTTTTCCCACATGCCAGCATACAGATGTGCTTATTGTAAATTAAAAATACCCTGTTTATATAACTGAATTGGAAGTACCTTATACATAAGGTACTTATGTGCCTGCTTGTGCTTTACATCATATGAGTCACACACAGTTAGGAATTTCTCAGCAGTGAATGTGGCTCCATAAATAAATAAAAAAGCCCTTTTTCCTATATTGGCTGTCTTTATCATTCCTAGCCAGAATTATTCTCAGGAGAAATCTCTTCTAGTGTTCCCTGTGTATGACTCTTGGCTGTGCTTATTTTAAAGACTTTTGGATAATATTTTTCCTTTTGCCAGGCTTCCGTGACATTTAAGTTCATGTTTTATGCTGGTTATTTCTTGGTCTTTTTGAAAAGAACCTCATCAATACTTCTGTACCTGTTTAGTAAAAGCTTGCTTTCCTGTGGTTTCCAGTCTGGCTTATCTGCTACCATAGCAATCCAATTGTTATCTAATTATCAGATGACACTTTGTTAAGATTTATTTTATCCCAAAACTAGCTGTGGTTTCGGTTTTATTCACAATCAAATACTGAGTGTGACATTATGCTCCTTGATTATAAAAGATATTGTAAAATTGCTGAGTGTACCATGTCAGCTCAGCCTCAACAGATCTGGATGTGTGCATTAATTATGTTGGTTCATTATGATTGCTCCCAAGAACACCAATTGCCAGGTGACAGGGCAAGTAGCAAGGTTTGAAAGTAGACTTGATTTTTCTCTTTGGTTCACTGACATTCCTTCCAGATTACTAAGCTTTCCATGTCACTTGAAAAGTGAGTGTTTTGGCAAAAGCTTTATGAAAGCATGAAACACATGGGCAATATTTATAAAAACTGGGATATTTTGCAAGTGCAACATGTTGAGAGATGTTACACAATGCTCAGCCCATAGTGGTTTTTATGAGTAAGTGGTAATGTCATCCTGGTTTTGGTGATAAAGAATTGGTTTTGTATTTGTTACTGGAAAAGGAGTTGATACTTGACATAATACAGAAGAAAAAAATTGACGTAAACTTTTATGGAAAATGTCCAAATTGAGTAACACTGAGCAAAAATGGTAAAACATCATTGCATTAAATCAGCTGCGCTAACATCTTGCTATTTAAGCCTCTTTTTGTTTGCAAAAATACGATATTTCTTGAGCTAAAGCCCCCACGCAGGAACTGGAGGCAGAAGTGGGCCAAATACTAGTTCCTTACTTGTTATTGTTTGTTTTTCTAGATTTTGGCAGAAATTGCACATTCTTTGTTTTAATTTTTCACTTCCCCACGCTTGACATTTTATATCCTTTAAGTTTACAAGTTTCTTTCCAGTTTATTTTGCATGAACTTAAAGGGTTTTGTATTGTGTCAGCTCTTCTAAGCTGGACTTGCCTGAGTCTTGAACATAAAAAGGGGAATTTAATTTCAGACATAGTCGAGGTTTCTAGATAAATGAGTTGTATAACTCAGAATTACAGTTGTCTAACCACAAAACAATGCTTTCTTGTTTACTTGTGGTCATTAATTTAGCTTAAGCATTTCCTGCACTGTATCACAAGGTTGTGGAAATGCAGTTTTGGAGAGTTTTCCTGACTTATATATTTCTTGTAAACAGCAGTTGCAGAAATAGCTTTGAGTCCATAAAAACACAAATGAGATAGCGGGGGGGCCAGATGCAAGTCTTTGAGATCGTACACTGCAGTCAGTGATCTGCTTGTGCTTGAGAAGAAAGGAATCCTAGGATTTGAGAAACATATTTTGGGCCTGTTTGTGTAGGCAACATAACTTCAGCTCTGGACTTCCTGCCGCTCTCTAAATGCCTCGCTCGGTTTCATAAGGTTTGAATAAAAGGTTCAGCAGCCCACAAAGGCTGGCTTTCACCTCTTGCTGCACACACTCCTAGGTGATGTTTATTTAGAGTTAGTCTGATGCCCACAGCAGTGCTGGGCTGGGTTTGAGCAGTCCAGGATCTGCTGGGGGTT
Source organism: Aegithalos caudatus (assembly GCA_013389925.1). Classification (NCBI taxonomy): domain Eukaryota; kingdom Metazoa; phylum Chordata; class Aves; order Passeriformes; family Aegithalidae; genus Aegithalos; species Aegithalos caudatus. The sequence continues at coordinate 669,894 of WEIU01014319.1, forward strand.
TCACCCCTCTGCAGGATTGCTTCCTGAGTAGTCAAAAGTGCCAATGAGGATCTCCCTGGCCTCGCCAGTGGAGCAGCTCAAAGGTGCTGCCAGGGCTTTGCTGTCCCTGGGGAGCGTTTCAGCTGTCCTTGCCTCTAGGAGGTGGAAATCACAAGGAATCCAGTGGTTAACATAGCTGGATTTCTAGAGACTCATCTGTTTAGAGACTTGGGGTGGAGGGAGCTTTGCAGTTCTATACATATCCCTGCAGCCAGAAGACATAGCTTGGAAACCAAGAAAAATTAACTTGAGCCTGTTCATGTATATGAAAGAGTGGCCCAAAATGCATACATGAGCTATAATGTTGTTGATAATCTTTATTCCTATAAGATGTTAATTTATTTTTATTTAAGTACTGCAAAATTTGCATCCTTGACTAATTTTGTTTTATTGAGATCCGCCCAAATTTGGGAGGAGTCCCCATGTGAAGAGGGCTGACAGCCTAGAGCAGTGCTGTAAGGTGAAGGGGCAGCTAAAACTTCTCATCCATGTACAGCCTTTAGTGATGTGTGCTTCCAGCATGTCTGTGTTCAATTTCAGAAAGAACTTTGGGATCTTTGAGGGACAAATCTCAGTAGCATTGAGGTATTTGTATAAATATCACTGTACGTTCTGCCAGATAAGATTTTGGGTTGTGTTTATTTTAACCTTTAGGTGACTAACTTGTGGTCTCTTTCCTTTGACTCTGTCATACACAGCCTGAGCTCAGTTTCATAATGCTTGAGCCATCATACATTCTTTGGAGTGTAAAGCACTTCAGTGAAACAGCTACAAATCTGTGACTTGGCTGCTTGCTTGTGTAACTTGAAATTCCCCTTGTATATCCCACCTTACCCTTGGTTTAGCAAGAATGCTCATAAGGAGTAAATAGCAAACTAAATACTGTATCAGCATGATTTATCCTTCTGTCTCTCAGCTCCTCTTCCAATGTAGACAATGCTGTTCTAGGTTTTCTGTAGCTGTTGATGAAAATTAACGAGAAATAGATTGTGGAAGAATTTAATTATTGTTTACCTGAATGTCAGAAGGATTTGCTGCCATTCAGTGGACTTCTCATAGAAGATGATTTACCTCCAAAAACTAATAATCAAAAGAATTGTTACCAGTAGAAGTGCAGAATTTCATGTGGAGTTGTATCTTTTTGCCCCAAAGAAGCTTTCTCCTGGTGCCAGCTTAGAGCAGTGTTTTTCTGGATACATACATCTGCTATGTCTCAGTACAGAACTGTTTATGTCTGTACTGCTGCCTTGATGAAAAAGCAGGTAGGATTGCCCAGGTGGAGTAATTTACCTTAGGAGATTAAAACAAACTTATTTGGTTTAATTTATTTTAGTTTAACACCCTAAAATCAGAATGCTTTTGCTTGTCTTAAGGTAGCTGTCCTCTTCTTTGCAAAACAGTCCACAGTTCTAAATTAAAAGCTAATAAATTATTCTTAACACCTTATGCAGCCCACATCTTCTAATGTGGCATGATTGGAGTATGGATGCCAAGCTTCTGGCAAAATTTTACCACTGTAATGTAAACCAGTGCAGGCTTTTATCTTACTGTAAACTGTGTCTAGAAATCCTAATTATACAGCTTGACATTCTCAATTCACTGTGAAAGTGTATGTTTTTATTTACATGCATGCACATAAATAGAATAATTTAATGCTTTGGCAGCTGTATGTAGCAGTTGTTTTGCTGTTTTTTTTTTTTTAATATGGGAACTGTTCATAAGAAAAATTCATGTAGATGATGAAAATATGGACATAAAACCAGCTGTGAAAATAAAGCTTGTTCACCTTTACCAGAAGGGTCCAGACTTCTGTTGTGCTTTGATCTTCTTACCTAAACAATTACTTCATTTCCTTAGTTTCTTAAAGCAGAAAGATCGTGGTGTTGTGAGTAAACTTGAGTTTGGCAAAGTGACTTATATCACCGTGTTTTTGTGCCAGTCTATAATTTGGATTTCTTGCCTAACAAGTGCATGGAGAAGTGGGTGACAAGTTGGTGCACATTTTGTTGTGGTGATCCACAGCTCTAGACTGGTGAATTTACTTCCTCTGCTTCCACCCTTTGGGGGATCCATCCCTCTCTCTCTTTACAAATCTGCTTTGCAATTTCCTCAGTGATGTTCCTTGAACAAATTGTTTTGGTTCTTGGGTCAAACTGATGAACTTGCCGTCTTCAAATGTTAAATAGATTATGGTGGTATCCAAGAATAAGCTGGCACCCTCTTTTCCTGTTTTTAAAGCTATGAATTGAGGCATACAGTGTATTTCTCAAAATGTGTTTGTGTGACTTTTACCTTTGTCTTTTTTTTTTTAACTGAATGCATCAGTACCTTGTCCCAGTGCTTATGCCTGCACTTAATTAAATTTGTTTATCTTATGCTTTTCTTCTGGCTTTTTGAACTTTTTTGTCCTTTGCTACTTAATGCTGGTTTATAGCTCAGTTACCATTCTCATGAAGTGTTTAAGTGGGTTTAAATTTTTCTGTATGTAAACTCAAACTGCTGTTTTTCATTTAGGGGGAGTAAAAGATACAAAAAAGATCCAGTTTACATTTTGCTAATACTCAAGGCAACAGCTGATGTCAAGTGGGCACTGCTTCAGTAGTACTGTCAGTAGTCTAACATATTACAAATTTACTGTACAAGAGTGACTCTCAATTTTACCCTGAACTGGAAATTGACTGTTTTAAACCAAACAGCCCCTGCTAGAATTCCTCTATTGTCACATGCCTTAGCACCTGGAATTAAAAGAAAGCAAGAAACCTGAATTGGATTTTTATCTGGGGAAGAATTTACATCTGAGGCAATCAGTGTATTTTGAAACTGATGAATGCAAAATAGAAGATGGCAGACATTCAAATTTCTCAGGTTGAGGGAAAAGGAGATGCCAAGCAGCCTGGGTGTGTGGGTTTGCAAGTGTTTCCAGCTGTATGGATGTGCAGAAGCAGGACAGATGCCTAGGAATGGGTTCACAACATGTCATTTAAAAACTGAGAGTGTTTGGGTTTTTTCTTCTGATAGATTCTTAAATCAAGAGCGAGTGCTTTTGGATAGAAAAAAGGAAACTCTGGTTTTGTTCTCCAAGTATTCCAGTTTCATCCAGGAAGCTGGAGAGTGTGGGGTTGGTTGAATTTTAGAAAAGCAGGAGAGTTTGTAATTCCAAATATGGGAGGGGTTTTTGTCCCTGTCAAATGTATTCCAGAGTCTTGTTCAGCATAATGGGTCCAGATACAGGCAGTGTCTCCTTACTGCTGGAAAAGGCCTTGGAGCTCAGTGTTAAACCTGCATTGCAACAGACTTAAACTGGTTTCCTGTATAACTTTGTCTTTGACTTCATCTTGGCTTCTCCCCTTTAACTCCACATCTGTGAATGACTCATAACAAGCAGGACCGTCAGAAAAATATTGTGTACATTTTTATCCAAGTCTGTAGGGCTTTTGTTTCTAATTTTTTTACGGCCTTGCTACGTTCTCCCCTCCCATGCAATGAATCATGCAGTATCTGTTCTCATACCTGACAAGAAAAGTGGTTGTGCATTGAGGGAAAATTGAATGCTAAACAAATAGAAAGAATATCCCCAGCCATCAATCTGCTGAGAGCAGAGCTTTTGTATTTGGCAGGTATCCTCTGTCGGCCCCCAGGGCACTTCTGATATTATGATTTTCTTTCCTCCTGTAAACAGGGAGTCCTGTTAAATGCATACTCTGGCTTGGGGGAAGAGTTGGATCTGTCAGGCACTGGCAGCAAGGGAGGTTCTCCCTCCTGAGGCACTCAAAGGCTTCTTTGGGTTTTTGTTTTTTTGAGCTGTCACATCCAGTGACTCAAGGCAGTCCCTCTGCAGAGCTTTTTAGAAAAATGCCAAGCTTTACATCTCCTGTTTCTCCTCCCTTCCATGAATGCTTTGGCCCATTTCCAGATGTGTGACAGCACAGGGGCAGTCCACAGCTGTCCTGTCCCTTCTGGAGTGTTTACAGTGGCCACACTGAAGGGAAAAGACAAAATGCTACACCCTGGGTCCTTGCCTTCCATGTTTTTGTTTTAAATGCTTTCCTGGGGAACCACAGCCCCCATATTTAGTGAAGGTTCTGTGCATGGCAGCTCATGCACCACTAATAATGGGGGAGCCAACTGAGGCAGGCAGGGTGAAAGAAGGGCTGGAATGGCCTCATCCTGTCACAGTGTCTTGGTCCCTTCCCTCCTGTCAGAGGAGAAGCCTAGACTAGTGGGCAAGTGAGTTGCTGGCATCAATATTCATAATTTTAATTGCTGTGCAGAGAAGCATTCTATAACAGCAGTATTGTATGTTGGTGAGATTTTCCTGCAGCTGCCAGAGCTGCCCATCTCCAGCTGTCTCCTCCAGAACTACCTCTCTCTGGATATCAGGTCCAGGGAATTGATAACATCCAAGCTGTGTTTGAAGTGGGAGGGTGCTCTCACAGCCTTCATGCCTGGCTGTGCGCTGCTGCTGTCAGTTTTTGACTACAAAGCATTTGGAACAAATTAATACAATGTGAAATTTTTTTCTGGCCAGCCTATCATTTTGGCTACAGAGTTCCAAATTTCCTGGAAAATTGTAATGATGAAAGGCCTGTTTGAAAGTAGGGAGGCAATTAACTAACTCCTTGATTAAAATAATAGAAGCTAAACCACATCACCTTCCCTTTACACATCCCAGGTATAGGTGGTGCTTTTTGGATGTGACTGATTCCACTTTGCATCTCTCAGGGAGCTGCTTGGCAGAGTGAAGGAAGACTGAGGTCACAGATGCTTTATTTTTGTATATATGTAGGCAACAAAAATGCTTCATAAACATGAAAGTCAGGGAATTCTTCTCCTCCCTTTTTATTACTGTCTCCAAAATAATTTCAATGATGTTTTTTCTCAAACTGGGGAAGATACTGGGGGAGCTACAGTGTTTGAATGTACTTAATGTAAGGTTTTAATCAGGTTTCACTCATGCTGATAGCAATGGATCTTAACAAAGCTGTCTCATAATTGACTTTTTGATAAGCTCACTTTGAGAAAAGTGATTATCAGAAGCACAGATGGAAATTTTCTGTCTTAAGAGGACCTAGAAATAGGGTGTTGTTAATAACACCCTATTTAACCCTGTAATAACTTGGCTGTTATTTAGGTGTTAAAAAGCTGTCTTCATCCATTGATTAAAATGGAAGAAAAATGTAGCTAGTAATTTAAAATCTGGGGATAATAGTGGAGTTATTTATTGAAAAAATCAACAAATCTTTCTTTCTCGGCATTTTCATCTTTCCCCCAACCTGGCAGCTGGGTACACTGTTTGCATGGATATTCCACTCTCACAGTGCCATCCAAGTGGTTACAAACTTGAAATGGAAAACTTGTGTTCATTTGAGACTCCTTATGCTTTCAGGAAATCTCAAGTGAAGTTGTGTTTGGTTTGGTTTCGTTTTTCTTGTTGACTTCAGTTGAATGTTGTTAGTTAAGCAAATTCCAAGGAGCCCTCTGCTGATCCCAGAATCAGGGCCATTGATTTTGTCTGTGCCAGTCATGGGAATGAAGACTTCAGCAGGGCTTTGAAAATGTGTTTGGAAGCATCAGCTGGCATATCTCCTGTAGGAAACAGCAGAAGTCCTTGAGTGCATCTGAAGGATGGCGTAGGAGGCTTGCAGGGATGTTTTACCCAGTTGGATAACAGAGCGTTTGTGTTTCTAGCAGGGAACAAGTGGAGTAGTTTAAATCAGGTAATGCAGTGCTGACAGCTGCTCAGTTCCCTGGCTTTGTTCTGCAGTGGCTGGCAGCCACTTCATTCTCTTCATTAAACTCCTGTGCTCCACATCACAGCAGGCACTGCTCTGTGGGTGTGGGGATGGGCTGCACCCTTTGGAAGGAGAGATGTCCACCAGGGAAAAGGGGCTCCCAAAGCAACCCCAGCTTCACAGCCTGCCTTCAAGCTGTGACTTGTCTCTAAAAATAAATAAACAAGCAGACTTATTTCGATGCAGAATCTTGGCAGACAGCTTTCTCCCTAGGGATAAATTTGTTTTGCAAAATTAGAAAAATCTGTTAGGTATCTAAATTTTACAGTTGTTATGTATTCAATTATTGGTTTTAGATAGAGTTTTATAGTTATACAACTCTAAAAATATTGATGGTGGAATGGACTGTTGTGTTGTGGGATGTACAATGGACAAGGCAAGTTGCTGTCTGTATAACACAATTATTTTTCCTTTTTTTCCTTTCTATTTGTTTTTCCTCTTAGCTTTCAGTCAACAAATCTATCAAGTCCCTACAAATAGTATGAGGAAATCTCTAGGAATATTTGTTGGAAATCAATGTCTTTTTGGTCCTCAGAAGATGTGCATTGTTTTTTTTGTTGTTTTTTTTTTCTTGCATTCTTTCTTGGCAATGCATGCAGAGCTAGTGGAAGCAAGTGTAGTTTATTTTAAGCTTTCCCTTTTCCTCTGTGTTGCTGTTCCCTTTATTCATCATAAATGATGGATGAGTGAAGCTTTGTGAGTTTTGGTTGTAGAGCTGGTTTTCGGTTATTTGCCAACAATCTTAATTTTAATATCAACGATTTAATTTTAATACAGTGTTCAGGGGAGTTGAAAATATAGTATTTGTATAAATGAATATGACTAATATTAAGGGCAGGGTGAAGATTATGGATGTGTTACCTGTCTGTGTTTTCAATCACATTTGGCTGACACAGGCCTTGATCCAAGGAGCTCCTCCAGCTGGCAAAAGGTCCAGGAAGAGGCCGTGGATGGCCAAGGGGGCTCATGGACACTGTATTTCAGCAGCAGGGTAAAAGCACCCAGGCTCAGCCTGCTTTCTTCCCAGCACTGGTTTGGTGAGTCAGATGCTGGAGCACAGCTGCCCTCCCTGTGGATAGCTCAGCAGTTGTGTACTGAGTTCCTGCTAACAGGAGGAGGTACAGTGGAACCCACCCAAAACTGCCCAGTCCTTGACAGGCTACTTACTGTCATTTACTGAGCACGCTGAAATTCTTCCAGTTCTTCCTTGGCTGCTCTCACAGAGGAAGAATGCTGCCTTATAAACATTGTGAGCTTGTAGCATGCATGGGTTTGTTTGGACATCTGCAGTTCTTTATCTGACTTCTTAGTAAAAGATGACACTTCCAACACAAAATATGTAGGTAGTTCCTGTAGTATTCCAGATACCATGTAGGTCCAGACTTTGTCACTACTTTTTGTCAGCACAGACAGGTATAGCTTGCTTTTTTTCTCATTTGTTGAATGTTCCAGTCATTTCTCAAGAATTTTGGAGCTTTTCTCCCTTTGCTCGGTCTCCTTTGCTGGTACTGCCAGTTGACTCTCAACTGTCTGTGATGAGCATCCTCAAGACCTGAAGATTGATCTGTATATAAGTTAAAGAAAATTTGAATGTCTGATTTTCATTCACCAATTCTGGAAAACTCCATTGAGGCCCCAAATGACTCCAAAATAGTGAGATTGCTATGTGTAGCAGGTTATTTTATGAAGTTTATTATAATTAATAAAATAAAAAGAAAACATAATCTCATTGAAAAGCTAGTTAACAGTCTCAAATATTTGGATTTTCCATGCAGATTTCTTGCTTAAGCCTTTTTACTTCTCATGTCAAACTGTATATTTTAGTTGAGTTTTTTCTGTGACTTCTTAGTTCCTAAGCTGAAAACTGGAACTGAGACTGGCTTTGCAATTACAAGAAAAATGGAAAATTGTTTTGTTTGGATTTCAGTAAATTCAGTTTAAGGTCAGATTTTTTTCTTTAACAATGTAGGCTCTATCTCTTTATTCCTGAAGGCATACTTTCAGCAATTCGGCTTAACTCTGTGGTCATGGGGGTGGAATTCTTTATCTTGGCTTGATCTAAGCAAGCTTTCAGAGCATGTGTGGGTTAGTGTCTGCCTTGGTGCACAGGAAAACATCTCTTTGTCAGGTGGTTTCTGGTTCAATGAAAGAAGTTTTTGGTTGGGTTTCTTTGTGTATGACAGCAGCTTGGTAACTTTGGAGAAACAGCTCAGCCTTTCAATAAATAACTGTCCATTCCACTTAAAAAGTTAAGAGTAAATAAAAATCAACACTGTAGTTAGCATATTTCCATGACAGTGACAGAAAAAAAGTCAAACCTAAATAACATGAGGACTGTCTTGACATGAGTGTAATGAAATATTTCTCACTCAGTGGATAGGAAAGGTAAAGGATAATTGAGCCCTTACCTTCAAGTATATTATTCTACAGCTTCTTGAAATCCTGTTGATTTGTCTTGATAAAATGAAAATATCCTGTTATCTGTCATGGTAAAGTGTATTTAGATGAAAGAAATGATTTTGTTTTGTCATAGTGGAGACCTGAAGAGCAGAACATGCTTTTTTGATCTCTTAAAAATGTAGTCTTTCAATGCAGACAAAGGAGGTTTTGGCACTAATCAATGTGAAGGCAAAGTCACCAAGTCAGTCACACTCAGTTACCCACCCTGAGTTTTTGATAACTTTGTTTGGAAAATAAGACAGAAAACTGATGTGTGAGATCAGCAAAGGTACAGTAATTCATTTAAAGACTTGACTTAATCAGTGTATCTTGGGTTCCCTTCCTGTAAAATATGACCTGTATTGTAATAATTTTTTTAATAACTAAAATAGCATTTGAAGTGCAAGCTCAAATTCATTTTTTCCATGTGAACCTAGGAATTACAATTGGACCTTTTTATGATGTGGTGATTAAGTAGACAAATGGTGCACTTCATGGGTACCATAACAGTTAACACCTGTTTCAACTGTTTCATATTTGTATTGGATGGAACCTCAGCAATCCAATATGTCTTGAAAAGCAAAAATCTAATATAAAATATTTCATGGTATGGAAGAAATTACAATAAACAGAGTATAGCTTAAAATATAAAACGCTTGTTATGCACATTTACATAGGTTTCATCTGTATTTCTGAAACCAGTGTAGCCACCTTGTGTGAAAATAATCCTAGTTTTTGTGAGGGTGGGTTAAGTGATTATTCAATACCAAAAAGTAAACACTGTTTTCTAAGAAAACAGTATTTCCTGAGTTGGCAGAAATGAAACCATTAGTCAGTCAGAAGTCAGGTACAACTGGATTAATTAGCATTTGGTTTGTGATTTCTCTCAAACCTGCTTTGGGGACAGGGACCACTGACAGAAGGGTGGTTTCCTAAGGCACGTGCCAGGCAATAATGTCACTTTTAATGTTGTTTGTTACTGGTGTAGTGTTTTGAATTCATTAATTTCAGAAAATGTGAAACTTTGTCCATTAAAATCTGAAAGATTATTTCAAATTTAGTAGAGATGGCCTCCCTTGTGCCTTCCACGCAGCACAGGTACAGCAGTACTGGCCCCCTCCACCTCCCACAAAAGCCTTGTTGTCTTTGGTGTTTGATAACTTGAAAACTTCCTGCTTTTTTAGAAATCTAATTATTATTGTTAAGATTACAAAATTAATTTGCCCGAGTGGATTGTCAGATGTAAATATCGTGAGGCTCTCAATATGATATATCAAAGCTGAAGTTTATTTTGAGAGTTGGGGTTAATACTCTCAAGATTTGTTTAGAAAAGATGATCTTGGGATGTGATGACCTAGGAGATTTTTCCTGAACACGAATTCAAGTTTGCTTTTATCTCAGTTTATCTGATTTGAGGTAAACCTCAATGCTTTACTAAATTGCATCTGCTTAGAGAACACTGTAAATGATTTGCATTTTAATGGCTTCTGCATAAATTTCATAAGTCTGGAATGCTTCTCTTGCTCACTTCCCTGCAGAAGCTGCTGGCTTTTTCTTGCTTTAACAAAATCAGTTTAGCTTTTCAATTATAAAAGAAATGGATAAAATTGCCCTTGGTTTTGAGTATTCCTACTGTTTTCAGAAGTGCTAGGACTGCCTTTACCTGCTTTGGACAGCAGAAAGGCTTCAAGACAGTTTCACATGAATTGTCAGCATTTCAGACACATGCTGGAAACTTTCTTAAAAATAGGTATTTAGTTTGGGAGTAAACATACATGCAAATGTAGGTAATTGTGGGTAGCATCACAAGATTCATAAATTACTGATAGAATTTGAATTTCTTTAAGTGTAATTGCTCCTCATAAAAGTCAGAGGAAGCTTTAGTAAGTAAAATGAAAGAGTAAGTAGATAATGGGTACAAAGACTTATAAGAGGAAGGAGGGAAAAGGGAGGCAATAGCTGGAAAATAGCTAACCTCAGAAGAAGCATAAGACATTGATTCATATAGTTTGTCTTTAAGTTTTTGTTTTTGTTTTGTTTTGTTTTTTTCCTTTTATAGTGAAATACATGGTTCTAAGTGTAAGCCACAATTCTGAGCATCTTTTGTTTATTAATTCAATGCATAATGGAGATGCCTAGATCACCTTAATATAGAAGAATGAGCTATGATCAGGCATACCTCTTCCTGGATTAAACAGTGCTGCATCCTGGACATGAAGTGACAAAATTCCAACAGATTGAAGTATCTCTTAACATGTGAAGAAATGTTCTAAGGTACAGACCTTCAGTGTCTTTTGAGAAACCACCATGCAGTTTTCCCTGCCTTTTTACAGGTATCATGAGACCTGATGAAAGGGTTATCATAAAGAATTTTATGTGCTGAAAAGCTCTAATGACTGTATCTTTATAGTATGTTGGAGTAACTAAACCCACTAGTAACAAACCAAAGGTTTTTCTAAAGTTCCATTTGTTCCAACTTTCCTATTGTCTCTACTGTTGTGGGTTTTATTCCTGTGAACCCATTTTGGGATGTTTCCATTCCCTCTTCTTTCCCACTTTGTCTGTGCTTGTTGGATTCTATCTGTTGTGCCATCAGTTGTTGGTGGGGCCAGGCTGTAAATCAGGTCACCAGAATGATTCATATTAAAAATAAACCTAAAATAAAAAAGCTTGGAATCCACTTTGTCAGCATTCTACTTAATGCCCTGCAGAGCATCACTGCTATTATCTTAAGCCATCTCTTGTTTGTATTCAGTTTGGAAATTATGCATTTGCAGCTGGAACCAAATCTGTCTGTTCTCAAAACTGCAACTTCAGCCACACATCTGTCACATTCTCATCTCCAATTTATCTCATTTATTCTCTGATTTAAAAGTATGTTGGCCCATGTTCTGCTTGAAACAGAGTGGTGGTGCTCCTCACTTCCCACAAGCATCTCCTATCTATTCCTGAGTTAATGGAAAACATGTCAAGCAATGGGCACCTATCAAGGGGCTGCTGCAAGGAAGTTGTGTATTTCTGCTCCCATCTTGTAAATCTGGAAAACAAAATTCCCCAGTTGTTTTCTTTGTTTCCAGAAATCCTTGTTCTGGTGAAATATGGACCAGTTTGCTCTTCTCATACAAGCACCTATGGGTTTTGAAGGTGGGGGAAGGTTTTTTTTCTCAGACTTGTGGAACTGGGGAGCCTGGAATTTCTCTGGAGCAAGAAGCATGCTTGACAGGCTTCATTTGCTGCTCTGGCTGCCCTGGAGTTGAATCATGAACTTCTGAACTGTGTCAGATAAAACTTGCTAGTGTGTTCTTCTCTGTGGTATTTAAGTGTTGTTATTGAGATTTGGAGAAGCTTATTTCAAATGTAGTGGCACTTCTTCCTCTGGGGTAGAAATCATCCCAGCCTCCAGCCTGTATCTGCTCTCTTGCATTTGCTATCACACTGCATTAGCTGAGTGAACAGTTCTTTAAGAGTGGAATTGGTTGTGTAATTGGAGGAGGGGGCAGAACCTAAGTAGTTGAAACATAGCTTTGAAGCCAGGGTGATGGGGTGAGCTCAAGGGGTCTGTTTTGCATATGAGAAATACAAAAAAAAAAAATCATGATGAGTGTAAATTGCTTTAGTAATCCTGTACCATTAAGGAAACTTTTTTCCACCCTTGAGTTCTTTTTGAGGGCATCCCTTTCTCCAGGAAAAAGGAAATGATTCTCCAGTTTGAGCTACTGTGATTTGAGCTGCTTGCTAGTTCAACACAGATAAACTACAACATAAGCTATATGCAAACAGTTGTAACATCTTAAGTGTGACAATTTGCATTAACTAACTTGCAGTTATGGGTTTAAATTTAAGTGAGAGATAATCCAGGTCAGGTCTTGAGATCACTGAATAATGTGATACTTGATACACCAAGTCTCGTGCTCTCCCAGCTTTCTGTTGATCCTGCTGTTGGTAGAATTGCAGGGCAAAGTATGCAGTGTGACTAAATTATTACACTTAGACCATGTGTGTTCTGTAACTAAAATAAGGATCAGTGTGTGAGAGCTTGAGTAGGCAAATACCAAGGGTTCAGACTTGGTCCTTGGCAAGTGGCTTGTAAAAGGTTGATCTGGGTATCTCAGTTGTTGACAAATCTTGATTGCATGAGAAAAAATACCCAGAGTTGTTATTTTACAGTAGCCTGTACTCACTGAGAATTTCTATATGTAAGCCTTCAAATTTTCTCTTCTGTATTTAGTAACCAGATCCCACTTTTGTTTTACAGCTGCTGCAGAGGGCAAAGGGAAAAGTGGGGAAGACTTTTTTCAGAAGGTAAGAAAGATACTTCAGTTCTATAACAGCACCTGACTAGAGAAAAAAAAAAAAAAAAATTACTCATGCATGTGATCAACTAATTAAACTTCATGTGTAGTTTCCACTGTATCAATCAGGTATTTAAAAATTATTTTGTCATTTAAAGTTCTCCTTGCTGCTAGCCATGCATGGGATGAGATGAGGTTCTTTGGTGTGTGCTCCTGTCATCCATGCACAAAAACAATTTAAGAGTTTTACCAGTTCTATAACTGAAAATGTTAAAATATGCAAGATGAACATGTTATGCTCAATTGTGGGCATAGAGAAGATGTTGTGAGGTGGTCTTAAGGATTTTGTCTGTGGATAAATGCTGCATCCTGTTATTAAAAATCCGACTTGCGACTTATTGTGATATTGCTGAAAGCATAAATATTTGGTTGAGAAATGCAATAATGGCCTTTTAAGAAAGAAATGCACAATCCACAAAATGGTTCAACAAAGTTTGTGGTTGGACAGAGGCACGGAAGGGCTGAAAAAAGGAGTCCTGCAGCAACTCAACTACAAAGGGAAACATGGTCAAGAGTCATGACTTGGAAATTATTTTTACAAAGCAGTATGGTATTGGGGGTTTTTTAGTCTCTTTTTTTTCAAGAATAATGTGAAGAACATTATTTATGAATTATGTTAATGAAAATCTACATGCTGCAGGCTAATAAAGATGACGGGTTGTTTTGTCTTTAGTACAGAGAAGGCAGTGTAAACTTTGCTGTATTATGAAATGCCTTGACACTCCTTTTTGACTTGCTGTCCACTGAAGTAGTTTGCTGTATTTTGCCGTAATTTTAAGTGGTCATTCCAGAAAGCAAGATGTGAAAGGTTGCTTTACCCTGCGTGGGACTGTGGGATGCCTTGATAAAGGCTGGTGAGGAGGAGTATACATGCTGCCAAAACATTTTTTTTTTCAGATTTATGTTGCTCTTGACTGACAGTGAGAGTTACTTTTCCAAATGTGGTGCTTCTGCTTGAGAGTTATTTTTCCAAATGTGGTGCTTCTGCTTAACTGTCTGATACTCGTGTGCACAGAGGAGAATGTGTTAATAGTTCCTCCTTAGGACTTCATCAAAGTACTTTGAGATTTTTTTACTTGCTGAAACAAAACTAAATCATAGTAGCCTATGCTTTATTCTACACATTTTACCACAGTGTTGTCTCTGTCTTGCATAAATCTGCTCGTAATTCTTAAAGATGTGGATAAAATATTTTTCTGGAGTGGCTTGTCTGACATGTGTATTTGATTACTTGATTATTTACTGTAGCTAGGCTGTACCTTACAATTATGTAGTCACTAGTGTAATAGAAGAAAATACTGTGTAGAATTGAATAGGGAAGCAAAATATGCTAAACTTTAAGTCTATGAATGAGTGCACTCCTTATCCACACTGATAATACAGTGGCACTCTTGGCATTTAGATCTTATCATATTTATGTATAATTATTATCTAGGCACACTGTGGGTGCTGCAATAGATTAAAGCTGCTTCATTTTAACTGTTACTCTGATAATATCATCAGCTCCACGGTGTAGATTTCTGAAGTTTCCAAGCACATGCACACAACACTACAGCTAATAAAACCAGATGGAAACTATCTCCTTTGAGCTCTCTTTTGTTGGAAGAAATCTTTGGACGGTTGCTCATAGCTTACTCACCGTCTCTGTCTGTACAATTTCCTTTAATCAGAGTTAGATTTTTCCTGTCTCATGTGAAGTGAATAAGGCAGAGTATGTGGAGGTAAACTGAAGAATCATTTCATGTGTTTCAGGTTGGTGCAGTGAGGAAGAAAGTGATTTGTGGCATTAGAACCACATTGCTAACTATGGCAGCAGGAGACTTCCAGAAACTCAATATGAACTCAAAGCTGCAAAGGCATCTTTTAAAGCAGTTCAGATAATGAGACTTCAGGATGTTATTGGCAGGACTTTGAGTGGAACAGGAAGGGGAAAGTGCATCCTTGAAAGGCCACATCTAGAACCTGAGGGCATTATTTGCATAAATAATGGCATGTTTGTTATCTTCTGATGAACTGCCCTCAGTGTGCTGAGGTTAGCTGTTGGCTGGAAGGGGTGTGTGTGAGGTGGAAGAGATTTTCATAGGAATGTTGAAATGACAAGGCAAAAATTCAGGAAGGTTATTCTGTCTGTCAGGGCAGGCAGACCAAGAGGGAGGAGAGAGGAGGATGTGACTGGGGGGTTGGCAGAGACTCAGCCTTCATTGTTAAGCTGCAGAGGCTTTTAAAGAAAGTTAATACAAGGGTTTGATGGTAAGCAGTCTTTTGCTGATCTTTAAACATGTGCAAAAGCAGTATTACTTGGATTTTCATAATCAAGCAGAATCTCAGTGGATGTGAACTGTCCCTACTAACTTTCAGCTTCCAGAGTTTAATAACAATTTAAATGTCAAAATGCATTATTTTACTGAGCACTTTAGCAGAAACCATGTAACGCAGTTGCTTGTGGAGTTACAGAATAAGCCCCAATTCTTGGTCAAGTTCAGGTAATATTTCTGCCCTGTTGTGGCTGGGAAGATCTGGTGAAGAGGTGCCCCTTCCTCTGGTACTGAATTCAAGTGAAAAGTAGATAAATGTCTTTTGGTAGTGTAATTTTTAAAAGTCTTAAGACTATATCCTACTTTGTTTTGTAATATTTCTAAGTTGTAGTACTGCTTCAGATGAGGGAAAACATAACATCAGCTAATGAGCATTTTTCAAAACCACTGGGAGCTACTAATAATTTAGCAAGAAATAAGTAAATAGCAGCATAGTTTTCTCTGTAGAGCTCTCAGATCTGCAGTTCAGTGACAGGTAATCCTAAATAAACATGGGATGCTCTGCTGTTGTGCTACATACTATTTATGTAAAAGATCCTTGTGGACATTGCAGTCTAAATTGTTGTTGTAATTTATTCTGTGGAAGGAATACATAATATGAAGTTATTACATGTCCTTGATCCAGAGCCCATTTTCAGTTGATGGTGGATTTTTTCCACCAAGCTCCCCAACATCTGGTTCATGCCTCGTAGGAAGCAAGGCCCTTTGCCCAGCAAAGCCAGGACATTGTTCCAGGGAACAGATAATTTATGTAGCCCTATAGAGACACGTGGCACTCCTATATAAAATGTAAGAAGGTGGTGATTCTCTGTCCTGAAGAGGTCATAATCCAACACAGGTGAGGGTCAGCTGTGTGGACAGACAGGAATTTCATCCATCTTTTTGGTTTGCTTTTAGCTCTGTCATCACCAAGTTTCTTTTCTTCTTTTAAAACACTTGGGAATCTTAGTGATGATGATAATCCTTCATTCTGAAGCTTCTCAGGACAGGAGTGTAATTGTAGCCTTCTCCAGGGCCTGTGAGCAGTTGTGTGGGTGATAGGTGAAGGCTGTGGCTTTAGTGGGATTTGGGTGGAGTTCTGGGGCTAAGGTGGGACTGCACGTGCAGAGGTGGTGACTGGAAATGATGCACTCATGCTGCTCTGCACAGATGCTTGACTCCAGGACACATCCAGGCTCTTCATTTCAGTATTACCCAGTGTGTGTTAGTGCTGGGCTTTGGGAGTATGCCTGCAGGGGCTGCTCAGCTCTGGCTTTCCTGGCTTTTAGAGTTCATTTGCAGAGCTTGGTTTAGTGGGAAGCACAAAATACTATCAGCCAGCTGTAACCTGTGTGTTTTACTGGTCCTGGGTGTTTGACATTCTTTTATGTTTTGGGTTTCTTTTCTACCTTCTTTAAGCAAACAGAAGTGGTGTTCATATGCATTTGCCCAGTTGCAGATACCTAAGGGTTTTTAAGATATTTCTGGATTTAGACAAAAATCATGTTTCTCTTGAACTGCAGACTCTGTTATTCCCTGAGGGGGACATGAGTGTGCTTGGAGTTGTGAAGTTGCAACTGGGCAAATGTTTCACCTGTGTAGCAGAATCTCTTCTGTTAATTATTAGGAGCTTAGGAGTGTAAAGGAAGACTAGTGGTTTCTTTTCATTTTCCTTCCTGTGCTTACATATAGTGTGTTTAAACTGCAGCTTCTAATTTTATTAAATATTCAGCACCTTAGATGTTACTGAGGCCATTTTTGGGTGCACAGTGTGGTGAAAACATCCTTTAAAAACAATTCATCTTTCAGTCCAGGTATTTGGAAACAGTAATAGCAAGAGACTAAAGAATAAAACAAATGCCTAACCAAAGCCAAAAAATAACCCCCTGGCAATTATTAGAAGATGTGAAAAATAGGTATATCTAACTGCATTTTTAATCATATTTCTGTTAAAGTCCTCTGTGCAGTAGTTATTAATGATAGTACATTTTTATTTCTTTTGGAGGCTCTGGTAGCAAAGGCAGCAAGGAAGCTTCCTCAAGCCCTGTTTGCTTATCTAAGACAGTAAAAGAGCTTGGTTTGCAACATCCTGTGTTTTCTCTTGTGTCTTTGAAAAATATCTTTTATGTTGGTCTGGGACAAACTGCCTAACTTTTGCAATATTCTTATATGTGAACATAGTAATACAGTGTATTACATAGTAATACAGTTGTATCCATTTTGTAAGTATAGGTAGTATATTCTGATACAGATGGATTTATTTTTCTGTTTGCAGTAGGTCAGACTGGAAGTGCATCAGTCTTACTTTTTAATCTCTGAGCAAGAGGTATATCTAGAGCTTCAGTGCAAGTGGCTTGGGGCATTTTTAGGCATTAAAAATATTAATCATTGACCTGAGACTAAAATGTCTCAAGCTAATTATTATCCACATTCAGGAGTAACTTCTGAAGGGCTTTCTGTGTGTCTTCAGCCATGGCTATTCCCTAGCTGCCTGTTTATAGCTGTAGTTCCCCTAGGGCTGTGTTTCCATTTCTGATGGCAGCCACGCAGCTCTCACTTTCTTGCTGTGTTATTTATCTTGGAGGTGAGACCTCCTGACTTGGTGGGGATCAGACATTATCATGGGTCTTGTCTCTGTTTCAACCACAGGAGCAGTTTGGAGCTGCAGGAACTGGTTCCACTTTTCTGGGTAGAAATCAGGGTCTGCACTAGCATTAAAACAAACTCTTGATGTAGAGCTTGGCTCATAGCATGTGACAAGGATATATTAAGCCATACATTTCCAGAGTTGTGTTTAAGTGCCTGGCTGGGATGGGAATGCTGGCATCCCATTTACATTGAGCTTCCTCTCATTTAGCTTCCAGGGAAGGCTTGGAAAGGGCAGTGTGGATTAGAGGGCTGAAGGAATGTCAGTTGAAGTTAACATTTGCAGGCCATCTTGGGCCTGAGACATTTGTCTCCCTTTTGGCAAAACCCCACCCAGTGGAAAGATGACTATTTAGGTTGGATCAGTTTCTCTAAAAAGGTAAATCAAGAATGCTTACTTAACTTTTTGCTTAGTTCAGGCAGAGCCGAGTGGTGGGAAGGCTTCATTTTTGTGGAAAATGGCATTCATCCCATCTGTAGTATAGTGACCATTCTGCTGAGGCAATGGAATGATTCCAAGGATTTTTGGGTTGTTTTCTTTTTTTTCATTTCATCTCCAGTTTCTCCTGTGCTCCTTTTGATACAATGGGCAGTATCTTGAGATTTTACCTGTAATATGAAGTCTTAGTTAATAGAGTTCAACTTTATGCCCCTATTGCTATACTTAACACTGTGCAAGATCTCTTGCATTGGAGAGGAGTGGTTTGCCACTAAAGTCTCAATTGAGGTGCTCAGTGCTTTTCATTGAGAGTTAAACCCTCCCTTAAAATAGAGGAGGGATTTTCTTCTCAGAAAGTTTTGTACTTGGGGGAAAAAACTAATATAAAGGAGACAAGTATGAGGATGATACAACTCAAGAATATACACTCAGTTTCTGACTTCTGAGGAAGAGAGTTGCACACTGATGTTTTGAACAGTGTTCTGTGGGGCTTCATTTTTCAGTGATACTTTTTGGAGAATTTTTTTACATTACTTGTGTAATTCATTAATGCTGTAAAGACAGATACTTCTGTAGGTAATTTTTTGCATGCTTCAATATTTTCTTTGGTTTTGGCTGTGCTTTGTCATGTACTTAAAACAAAAGTGTTACCTAGCAAAGGACTTCAGTGTTCCTCCATAGGTAAGGACACTTGATGGATTTTTACTCTCACTTAACTTTATTTGCTGTATATGTAAGTGAAGTGCAAAGTTCTGTAATTGCTATTGTTGCAGAAGGTTCACTTAATGCAGGTTTTGGATGCAGCAACAATAATGTAATATTTTCTTAAACAATACCCTTGTTCTAAGAATCTTCTTAGTTCTTTTCAGGTGAAGTGAAGGTTAAAAAAAGATGCAGTGTGTATGTGCATGCATGCATGTGTTCTCGCCCTTTCTAGACTAGAAATCCCTTACTGGAAATGGAAACAATGAAAATTCCAAAGCCATATCCATATAGGCAGCTTTCCCAATTCCATCTTTAGTGATTTAGAGCTTTTATGAACAGTCTGAAAGTTTTGTTTGTAAAACTGATGTCTTTTCCTCAGCAGCCTTTCTTGCTTTTATACATGATCTGTTCATTAGTTTAAGTATTTAGTACATAACTTTTGATACACATTGATCGAAACTATGAGTAAATACACTGCCTATGATGTTAGCTATAATTTTAGCTTCAGGACCTCTTCATCCTGCACACTTGCCTTAATTGTTGTAGGGTCTTTAGGAATAGCTGTGAATCCCTCGTGAAGATGATCAATTTATTAGAGTCAGTATGGGCTAGGATTAGTCCTGTTTGTTGGCGTTTTGCTTAGCTTGACATGACACTGTGTAGCAGTATGCAGGCAGGAAGCAGGCAAGTTTTCCTCCTCTCCCTTTTTATATGTCAATCAGAAACACCTCAATGTTTTTTGATAGTAATTTTAGCATTTAATACATACTTGAAATAAAAATCAATTGAACAGAGATGGACGAGTGAGCAGGTGAAAATCAATTTCCTGCCGTATTGAAGCAAATGCCTTGCAATGGAACCATGAACAAAAACATATGAGAGTACTGATCCATGCTGCTTATTCCAGAGAGTAATGTCTACAATAATTTATATATTACCTTTTTCCAAGACAAGTAAAGCTAGGGAAGAAGGAAGAGCCAAGCAGTCACCTTTCCTGAAAATGTGTCTGGGTTTCTGACAGTTGGACAATAAAATGGGAACTAAGGAGCCCTTCCCTTGAAGACACACAGGCACTGATGTCCTTGCATGTGGGAAGGCTCTGCTCTCCCTCTGCTCCTTTCTGTACAGACACACAAGAGCTCCACCCTTGTCCTCCCTGTGCATCTTTTGGCTGTGTACATTAAATAGATTGCTCTAACTTGTGTGCTGTCAGTACTGACAGTCTGAAGTCAGAACAAACTTAAAACATTTTCTGCATTTTATGGTTTTAATTCTTGTTCTCTCCATAGGAGATGTGGAGTTTTTTGCCACACAGGAGCACAAACTGGAAACCCTGGACAGTGCAGTCTGGAATGTGTGGGGGCCTGGGGCCATGTGCCATTGATGCTTCTCAGGAGCAGCCCCTCATTCTTACCTGCAGAAATAGTGCTAACACAGTGGGGTCAGGCTGTGCTGTCTAACTTGTAGTAGCTGTGACAAACAGTGAATTCTTGATTGGAATTTCTTATGTGGATCACCTTGGGGAAAAAAACCACAACAGGGCTAGGGATGCAAATCCATTGCTGTACC
Organism: Aegithalos caudatus; assembly: GCA_013389925.1. NCBI lineage: Eukaryota > Metazoa > Chordata > Aves > Passeriformes > Aegithalidae > Aegithalos > Aegithalos caudatus. Next base: position 690,169 of record WEIU01014319.1, read on the forward strand.
CAAAATGTTGGCCAGACTTCCACAAGAGCTGCGTACTTGCACCAGGCTTTGGGATGTTTTGTAATCTCTTTTTTAACTCCTTATATTCCTCAAATTTCCTCACCAAACCAGTAGTCCTTGATGCTGCCCTGCTGATGTGCTCTGGCAATGCAAGTTCTTTTTCTGGCCTCACTCTCACCAGTTTTGGAGCTTGAATTCACAATGGGTAACTTCACACAATCCTCTTCTGAGTCCTGTTCTTCCTTCCCGTCCTCATTCTTGCCTTGCTTTCTCCTCTCCCTAAACCAAAACAACAACAAACCATTAAATACAATAATTCTGGTTCCAGCTACACCCCTTGCTCTGTTCCTGCTGCCAAAAGTCGTGTTCAGGGATTAGTCATCCTCTCAGATTGTGCTGCATCACCCCTTATGCATTGCAGGAGGAAGAACTGAGGATCACCCCATGTAGAATTTCACTTGTCTGCTGTGACTCTTCAGGTCTTGTCCTATAGAAACATATTTTCCTTCAATTTTCATCTAAGTTATATTCCATGATTCAAATAAACCATAAGAATAAACTTGTTTATGCAGCTGTAAGTATATACAAACTGAGGGGACTAAGGCACCTTTTCTGAAAGCTGAAGAAATGAGATGAACATTTTAAGTCTGTGAAACCAAGTAGTGAAAGACTGAGCATAACATCTTTATGGTGTAAAGTGAGATGGTCTCTGAGTTACTTTCCCACATGGTATTGAAGTCCAAACTGATTTAATTTTTTTTTCTCTTCTGCACTTGTGTGGAAAAAGAATCTCACTTAAGTAGGGAAAAGTGGGGAAGGAATTCAGACTGGGAAACTGCAGAAACTTGCTAATAGATGCAGATTCCTGTCTGACCCATTTTTCATTTCACTGTGATCAATGCCTGAGGCAGAAAAGACCCAAATCCCAAAGATGGGAACATCAGAAATAGGTATCTTACCAACACTAACTATGAAGAATAATACTTTGATTTAATGTGCTTGCTTTAAACGAAGAAAGGTCTGTTATATATGTTCATCTACTGTGTGTAATGTAAAATAGTTTCTTCGAATTCTGAAATACCTGTGGGCTTTGGGGGAGTTTTGTTTGGTTGGTTTTGTTGCATTCAGGACATTCCAGTTTCCATCCAAAATCAGCTAAACAAAAAATACAGCATAAGAAAAAATAATTTCTTACTGTCTTAATGTAAAAACTCCCCAAAGTGCTCAAACTATAAACTTTTCAAGCTGGAATATGAGGAAGCCAAAAGCTTGTCTTGCAGCTGCCTTGCAGTTAGACTTTTTTTTCTTGAAGGCCCAGTGATTTGCAGCTACAGCCAGTTTTTTCAGGGTCAGAGTACAGTCTGATTTGTTTTGTTGGTGTCTTCCAGTGTCTTGTCCTCTTCTGCTATTTTTCCACTGAGAATAGCTTACATATTTTGGCTTGTAAACACTACAATTACACTTGGGGAAAGGGGAGGAGGGAAAGTTGAAGAAAGAATTTCTTAGGTTTGCCTTCATTTTGAGAAGCAACATGAGGTTATTTACTAGGGGATTGAGCCCTGGTGACAGATGTGCCTGATCCTTTTGGTCAGTTGATCCCTCAAGGTGATGAGAGCACTGATTACTACTCACTCTATCACTTATTTTATATGGAAATAAGCTAGCAGAGATCTGCTCTGCAGAGATCATGAACTCTGAGTCATCCCTAGGCTGAATTTCCTCTAAATGTTATGTAACTCAAGTATTTATACAATTGGAACACTTGTATTATAGCTGGAGTACTTGAGAGTTCTCTCGTTCATGTGAGAGCAGAACCCCTGTTCTCAGGGTATGTGGCATAATCCTGAGTTTTCACTAATAAAGCTGTTCCATTACAACATGAGGTTGCTATAGAATGATTCCATATTTTTCAGGAAAAAAAGTAAAATCTTGGCTCTTAAAACTGACTGCATTTGAATGGTAAAGCTGAAACAAAAAGTTGATGCATCAGTGTGACCTTATGCAGTCTTCAGTATCATCTTTACTTTCAAGTTTAACTGGTCTAATAAAAACTCAGTTCCAGGTTCTCCAGAGCTTTTTGACATTCTGCTGTTGTAATAAATACAATACGTAAATAGTAACTTAAATACAATGGTAGTTTAAGAAGTAAGCAGTGTAGCTTAATTTCTTTTTAGGTGTTTTTATGAAAGCCTTGATTTATTGTCATGTTACAGCCTGGAGTTGAAAGCCAGCACATACTGAGCATTTTGATACTTCAGTAAATGTACTTTGTTTAAATGCATCCTAACTGTCTGGGATAGGAGATGAACTTGTCTTTGTAGTGACCAAACTGAGTTCTCTTTTTTGGTCTAATGTGGCAACTTTTTAAGCATTAAAAAGAGCTGAAGGATAGTAGATGGCCAAATCTCAGTGGCTGGCAGTCAGACTGCCTTGAAGATCTCATATGCAGCTTTCTCATATGCCCCAAGAATGTGAAATTGGTGGGCTTTCCTTTATTTTAGCTTAGCCTAAGAAACAGGTTTTAATTTCTTTAAGATAAAAGTCTCCAACCTTTATTGAGAGGGTAGAGGACTGATGGGATGTAACACTTGCCTTGAATGACATGCATTCTTCTGTCTCCTCTCTTGTGGTTCCTTTCATGTTGGATCTTCTATAACTCAGTCCTGCACCATTCTTTGTTTTAGCATCTCCCTTTTCCTTTTAGCTACTGCCTTCTAATTTTCTATGTATTTCACTGCCTGTTTGCACAATTAAAAAAATCCTGGCCCAAAGTCTTTTATCAGAGACAAGTGATTTCTTTGAAATAGCTTTTTTTCACATCTGATTGAAAAAATGGTGAAAAGTATATGTAAGTTGCTGGTAGAATTTCACCCTACTGGAAATGTTTTATTTCAGCTGTAACTTATTATCCAATAGTGCTGAAACCAAAAATATACTCTAATCAAGTCTGGCTGATGCTTTCAGTTTTTCCACATGGCATGCTAATCTCAAAGTTGTTGTGGTGTCCTTGGGATTTGGATGTAGAAGATAAGAATTAGGAACTGTTAGAGAAATCTGCCTTAATTCTGAATTATACTGCTATGGAAAACTTACTGGTAGTTGTCATCTTAATGCATTCGTTTTCTTCTTGGAAGTGGCTTTGCTAATTATTTTGATGATTTAATTGTTTCCATTCCATCTTAATTGTGATGACAGGTACAAGCTCACCATGCTTGTTGATGAGATGTCAGTATACAGAAGTCCTTTAGTCTCAGTAGATATGCCCAGCATTTTTAGGAGCTGGATTTCCATTCATTTATCTCAACTCTTTGGTCTTCAGCTGATCCTTCTCCTGTGTTACACAAAGTGTGTTGTGAAGCACTGTAGCTCTGTGGCAGGATGAAATTTCAGTATAATTTGCCTGTAATAGGGCTGATGGAATTTTCACTGAGCCAAAGGCAGCAACAGAATGAGAGCTGACACTGAGCTAAATAACTGCATGGTTTCACAGTACAAGTGTGTGCAGAGCTTCTCCCTCTTGGCTGGTTGGAGATGTTCAGAGAGGTTACACACTGTGTCATAATAAATAAATGCTGTCAAATGTCTGCTCTGACCTGCTAAACCAAGGAGTAAGAATTCTGGAGTCTGGATAAGTTTATAATGAAAAGCTGCTTTTGGGTAAAGGTGAGGCAAACCAATATATCTTGACTTATGGAGACTCAAAAAGACTCAATTTAAATTTGATAGGCTTTACTTAAAAACCATTCTAAGGTAGCTGAAGAAATATTTGTGAAGGTTTGAAATTCCCTCTGAGAGGGATGTGGAGCCTTCTGTAGCTCTTAGTGATCATCTGAACTTGGTGGAAGCTGTTGAGCATCTTGGGTTTGCTCTGTGGAATTCTTTTGAATGATCAGAACTCAGCCACATTTATTGACAGACAAAAGTTCTCAAGAAAATTAGAGAAGCAGTTAATGGCTTGTGCTAGTTAAAAGTAATAATAATCAACAGTTTTAGGAGTGCTAAACATTATATATTCAGAAAATGAATGTATGCCATAGCAGGAGAAAAAACACCCTAAATTTTTGAAAATGCTTTCTTTTTTAATAGATTATGGAAGAAACAAATACACAGATTGCTTGGCCATCAAAGTTGAAGATTGGAGCAAAATCAAAAAAAGGTATTTTATTTTTTTATTATTATGGTTTGGGATTCATTGTTAGCATAGTAAAACCACAGAATAAAGAATTGGGTATTTAGACTCAGACATCTTTACTGGTCACCTGAAGTATTTTCATTTCAGCCTACTGTTTATTACAGAAATTTCTTGTTTAAGTTATCTTGGCTTTATATAGTTATTTGTTACACAAACCTATTTCATGGAGCTTGCAATTCTGTGAGTACTTTATTTAATCAGTACTGTTGTACTTTTGCATTAAGCATGTGTGCCTTCTGCTGTATGATTCTTTATCTAATCAGAAGAATTTCTTTATTTTACAGCAGCCCAAGTCAGAGGTTCTGGTAACATTTGAGATGAGTGGGTGTTTTGTGGGGTTTTTTGTTTGTTTCTGTAGAGTACCAAGATGAGTGTTGGCCAAGCCCAGCAGAACAGTAAATACTCATTGTGTCCCTGACAGGGGCAGCCTGCATGCTTCTTTGGGTTCTCTAAGAAAGCCAAGTGGAGCTGTTTCTTAGGAATGACCAGTATTATGTTTTAAATTATCCTTCTTTTGGAAGCCCAGCCTATTAGTGTGAACTAAGTATACAGTCTGGAGCATCTCTCTTTGACATAAACCTCTTGTTCTGTTCCTAAGGAGTCATAGCTGTGACTGATTACAAGCAACACTGAATTTTTCTTGTGCATAAAGAAGTGAAATTGGGAGTGATTTTTAACATTGCGTGCATTTCTGTCCAGGCTGATACATATTTAAAAACCAAGAAAGCAAGCTTTACATAATTTCCATGTTATATATAGAATGTATAGATGGAGGTGTGGGCTAACCTTAGTAAAGGAATAAGATCTCTTGGGAAGAAAAGTGATCTTTTTAGAAAGGTGCAGGATTAATAAAATTTTTATGGTGTAAAGTGAGATTGTCTCTGAGGTACTTTACCACATGGTATTAAAGTCCAAATTGATTTCATTTTTTCTTTTCCCCACTTGCATGGAAAAAGAATCTTGCTTAAATGGGGAACACTGAGGAAGGAATTAAGACTGGGAAAAATGCAGGTGTTATAATGTAGGCATTAGTATGTGAAGCTGACATTGATAGTAATGCAAGAGTGACAAGGTCTCTGCAAACCTGGGGAATTCTGTGTACCCTCTCCTCAGGGTGCTGTGAATTGATGCACACCTAGTGCTCCTCAGGAAGCTGAGGCACAGCAGCTTGCTTTCCTTCTGAGGACAGAAAAGAAGAAATAAAGTGATGCCTGTACCCTTTTCCCTCCCTAATTCAAATGTGCTTAGTTGTGAAGATGAAAAGCATGAGTGAAAGGCCAAGAAAAGAGGGGTAAGAGAGGAGTTTGTTGGGTTTCTGCATTGGTAGTTGGAAATACAGGTTTAAAGCTAAGTGAAATTAACTTATTTATTAGTGACCTCAAGTAGAAGATAATGTAGTGAAGCTCTATCAGTACATGGAATGAATATGAGTACCATGGGAAATAAAACAGCTAAGAGTTATGAGCTGATAAAATTGAAAATTGAGGCAAGGGAACGCATATTACAGCTGGGCATACTTGAGTGTATCTGCAGTGGGAATGATTATTCGGGAAAGTCATCATGCCAAAAGAAACTTTAGATAGTGAGATAGTGATGGGCTGTAAACAAGACATTTTAGCCATATGCTATACTATTAAAAAGTGTTTCACATTCAGGGTGGCTCTAAAGTTATGAGACATTTTAGCAATATGCTTTACTATTAAAAATGTTTCCAATTCAGGGTGGCTCTGAAGTTAAGCTTGTACTCTCTGGCCAGTTTTGGTGTGCTAAATTGTGTGTATATATATATATAATTCACCTAAGATAGTAAATTACAGCATGTGTACAAAGAACCCCTTAACCCTGAGGTTCCTATTTCTTGTGAAATAAAGTGTAGTTTATATGTTCTGTTTGCACTTAATACCAATTGTTTGCAGTTCTGTAACTTTCCATTTGCAGCTATAGCAGCTGTTTATATAGGGGTAAATATTCCAAGTGTTTAACATACTCTTAGCTTCACTTAATGACATTTTGTGATTGAGAGGAGAGTCTGCAACAAATAACTGGCCAGCTCTCCTGGGAGTTGAACTCAGAACGTGCTATCTCTGCCTGTCTCCTTGGCTGGGAACCCAGTGCCTGAGTCACTCAGTGAGGGAGCAGCAGCTATGGATGGACAGTGCTTGACCCAGCCATCATCCTGGCAGACCAGGTTTTTGTACAGTTCTGCAATATAATTTGCCTGTGCTTTCAGCAGCTTCACATCCTGCATCTTGTGGCCTTAGGTCATTCACAGCCTTCCTCCCAAAACAGAGGAAAACCAGTCATTGCTTTTCTTTCTGTGATGCTGGTCAATCTGTCACGAAGCACTGAGGGCTTGGTGGTATCCTTCTCACTGCTGTTGACAGTGTTAATTAGACACTACTGATACTAAATCAATAAGGACAGACCGTGTTTTGTTTTGAGATGAAACACGGAGGGAGTGAAATTTACAGCCAAGATGTGCCCAGTAAGGTTCAGCAAGGATAGAAAGGTTAAGTTCTGTACGAGATCCAGAATCTTTTCATGATCTTTTAGAAAAAAATGTGCTATAGTGAAGCTGAAGTGCCAAGAGTAGATAGATGACTTGTGAACTTCTGTATCATTTATTTTGTTATATGGATTATAACTTTTAAATTGATGAGTCCAAAATTCTATATTTTAAGTATCATAATAGTAATTCATTAGCTTATACTTATATTTTGTGATAGTTTTTTTTTGAATTGCAAAAGACTAATGTCTGAATTTGGCATAAGCAGTTTAAAAATTTTTCTATTTCAAATTTATTGTTCAATATGAATTTTCTGAAACACCTTGTCACAAAGTTAAATTTAAAAAACCATCATTATCAACTCTCAAGTTTCATAAGAGCAAAACAGCAATTTCCTGGTTATAACAAAGACCAGATGCTGTAGCCTTATTTTAGTGATGAGGAGGGTTAAAGTATTTTGAAATACATGTTTAGAAAACACACAAACAGATATAAATCTTCCACAGCATCTTAAGCCATTTGTTCAGGTTGCCAAAGAGATCCCATAACATTAAGGATTTAGGGAGGGAAGTGAACAGTTTAAAGCACTTCATGACTGATTCCATCAGTAGAGAAAGAGTTGGCACTGGCATGGTTTGCTCTGCTTTGGAGTTTGCACTGTGCTGTGGAGCTCAGGGTGTACCAAAGCCTCATGTTCTGGAGGTCTGGGATCTTCCCTAGTCTGGTGAATTAAAGACCAAATTGAGAAACAGTAGCTTTTGCTCTCTCTGTTGTAGTTACCATTCCTTTGGAATGCTGTTAGTTGTCTTTTAAAGATTTATTCGGTGGTATGAAAGCATGAATAGATTGCCAAATCCTAAATGGTCAGGTGCTGTAGTTTCACAGACACTTTCCAAACAGGCATAAGCTAATGGGATTTTCCCTCTCCCTTTCTGAAATACTGACCTGTCCTGTCCTTGTTGTCCAGCCCTTTCTGCTGTGCTGCCCTTGGTGCTCACGTGGGTGGCTTCAAACGAGCCATGGATGATTTTTGCTTTTGGAGAGGGAGAGTTCTTGTTCACTTGCTGGGTGTCTGAACCCTAACTATATATGCTCATGCTTCCCCGTTTGTTTGTATGCGTCTGGAATGGTTAATGCCTTGGGAGCAGGTGATTGTCATGTTACCAGCAGTGCTTGTGGATGGGTATTGAAGGTGTTCTTTAGGAAATGGGAGTTCAGATTTCACCTGTATTCCTTACTCCTTTTTATTTCTGTGTTCTCCCTCCCCCATACCCCTATGTCCCTTTGTATTCCAACAGCCAAGAAGAGGTTATGGGTTATGTTGTGTGCTCAGAATGCAGCTTGAAATAGCTTTGGGGTAACAGCCACCATAAGAATCTCTTCAGCTGTTGGAAACTTAGTGGCTCTGAGCAGGAAGTGGGAGCAGGGAATATTTTGGGAAGGTAGAAAAAGGTGGTAAGGGGAAAGGCAAGATAAATTGAACTTACAGAGCAGGTAGAACTCTGGGATCTCTTCCATCATTCACTTTTAAAAAGGACTTCTCTTGCTCTTTTTTCTTCTTCTTACTCCCATATTTTCATTCCTCTTCTATTTTCTTTAGTCTCTAGCTCTTTATCTGTATCATATCTTGAAGTTACTAATTTATTTCTTTTCTTTCTCTCTTGAGCTCCTGTTATTTTTTTAACCTCTTCTCTTATTTGCTGTTTCTGGCTTTGTGGCTTTTTAGTTTTTCTGTTTTTCCTCTCATCGCTGATGCATTTTAAGTTAGTCAGTAAAAATCTAGTCCATGTTCTGTTTATACTTTTTTCATTTGATTTTACTTTCTACTAATTCTTTCATCTTTTTTAATAAGTTCAAAAATTTAAACTAGTTTCTGGTATCAAAGCATTTCCTACGTGCTGGTTTTCTTTAGCATATCTCAAACACGAGTACAGAGCCTGTCAAATTCATATCCAAGGATAATAGCAAAAAACATAGTGGTACTGAGGGCACTGGAAGGAAGGCAGCAATAGCTACTATTGGGCTCTGCTGGCATTCATTCATTGCCTGGCAGTTTGGTTTCACACTTCTTCATCAAACTTTGCCTTTTGCAAATTACCTTGCAAGCCCAGTGCAACTGTTTCCCTCTTTGCATTGCTAAGCTGTGAAGGTGATATACACAATGAAGTTACTAACTGTAATACTGTATTTGAGGCAAATAACCACAGAGAGTTCAGCCAAATCAGTAAAACATCACTCTCCTTTATTGCAATGTGGTTTAGGTACAAGGGAAGCACTTTGCCTGTTTCAGGAGGTGTGATAAAAGCTGGAGCCTCTTCTTTAGTTAAAACAAATGTCACTGCATAGTGAATTCAAGGCCAAACTTGTCTGGGAGTTACTGCCTTAGATATCTAGAGTAAGCTAAAATGTTTGTCATTTCAGACTTTCAAATCAACTTTGGGTTGTTTCCCAGTACTGTGATAGAAGCTGAAGTTTATATTTTCAGATGAAACAGGGAGGGAGAGGACAAAGAATTGCAGTGTCAGGCTGTGCTGCCTTAGGAAAGTGTACAAATGAAATGCCAGGATATTCCTTCTTTTGCCATAGGCTGAGTAGATGATTAAACCTTAAATCTGATTTTAGGCTTTTTAGGTAATTTATTTTTCTTTTCAAAAATACCTGATTTCCTCAATTCTGTTTCTCAATACCATCTTTTCTGAAAGGAGTGTGAACTGCTTTTAAAGCTGAACCTCTAGCTGTAAAATAATCCCAGGAGTGGTTAATGTATGAGCAGTTCAGAGTTGTGCCTGCCAGTTCAGTGTCTCATGTGCAAGCACTTCATCATTTACACACGTGTTCCATGGAGGGATTACATCACTGTTTAAAACACAAGTGCATATAAGTTATGCAGTATTGCTCTTGGTACTGCAGCTGAGCTCAATTCACACTTGTACAAAGGAGAGACTGCCATGCAGCAATTCCACACTGCTAAAAACCCACCCCACACTAAGGGCTGCAAGTAGGACTTTGTCAAAGCTTCTGTCCAAACCCAGTCTTTTATTGTTAAATATCAGTGATAATGGAAGAGTTAATAATGCTCCACAGCATCACTATCTAGGAGTCTTGTGAACTTTAAACATCACTGTAACCTCTTGTAGTGTGTCTGGAACTCTCTAGAGTTTTCTTCCTCCCAAGAAATGCCCAGCCAACCAAAAACCACAACCCCAAAAACTCCACCAAACCAAAACACCCCAAGCAAAGCAAAGGGCTCAGTGAGGCAGATGTTGAGAAACTTGGAGTAGAGGGAAAAGTACTTGTGTGGTATCTAGTGGGCTTGGACCCTTGTTTCAGGAGATTCTCGTTTCACTGATGTATTTTATAGTAAATGCAAAGTTTAGTGGAATGAACAGATTCCTCTGTTTTCAGTTATTGCAGGGATTGCTGAACTACTGAAAGGATTTTGGTCTATGCCACTAAATTTATGTTACATATTTAATCTTTTTCTCAATACCAGGTGGCTTGGTGTTCTTCAGATGCTGGCATTGTCTGCAGAGTGAAGTTCTATAACCTGAGATTCCCCCAAGAAATTGGCCAAGTCCTATTTCAGTCAAATAAGCATAAAAGCAATGAAAATTCCTAGTAGTTCAGGCTATTTGCTTGTCTTACAGAGCTCCTAAGCAAAAAATGCTGTGCTCTATGTGGTTGTGTGTGTCTCTTTACTGAAAGAGTGGTGAGGAATTGGAAAATTGCAACAGGGAAGTGGTGGAGTTGATATCCTTGGAAGTGTTAAAAAAGTTGTGGCACTCATTGCCATGGCTTAATTGACAGGGGGGTGCTCAGTCAAAGGTTGGACTTCATGATCTTGGAAGTCTTTTCCCACCTTAAAGATCCTGTGATTCTATATAGAATAATGACTGTTAGGATCACCTTGTTTTTTAGGTCATTGATGTTTTCCTTTTCTTTAAGGCTTTATATATATGTTATTCCTTCTTAGTGTAGTTGCAGTCATAATAGAGTTTTTTAGTCATTTCCTTAAATGACTTCCTTCTTCTGGGCTGAAAAGGCATTAGTTAATTTTTTCCTTTTTTCATATTGTGTACATATTATACCTGATTTTAATTTTGTTAAAAAATTATTTGGAACTAGCTGTATTGTGGAAAAACTGCAGAAGTTAAAGATTGTGTATTTCAAAGATGGTTTAAGTTGCATGAAAACATTTTCTTAGAGAAGCTAGTTTTCTTAGTTACAGTTGATTTGTTCTTAATTCTTTCAATACAGAAGTGAATCATGCTAGTTTTCTAAAGACTGCCCATGTAAATTGTGGGGTAAATGTACCCATGTTTAATAGGATTGCAGGTCCTCCTATTATTTCATTCACTTCTAAAATTGCAATCTCTTCATTTGTAGCCCTATATAACCTCTAAAAGTGCATTAAAATGTTGTGAATAATAGGAAACAGAACTTCATGTGCTGGAATTGCTTGTGTGCCTGCCACTACTTATCTGATTGTTGCTGATTTATCAATCTTAAAGGAAAACACTCTTTGCTGTAAATTACTGCAGAAGGAATTGATGTTTTGTGTTTCTGTAAATGCAACGAGGCACTGAGTTTTATTTTGCACCTGGGTCTTAAATGCTGAATCAGCCCCACCTGGGAAGGTCACAGAGCATCCCAGGAGTGCTTCAGACCTTGTAATCTTCACAGTGGTTTTTCATAGTTTGGGTCAACTCCTGCTCTTGACCTACTTCCATGTCTTTGTGTGCTGTTTCTAGTTACAATATTTGTAGCTTCTGCTATTCTCACAAAAAAAAAAAAAAAAAAAAAAAAAAAAAAAAAAGCCCAAAACCAAACCAGATTGAGTGAATGTGGGATATAACTGACTAATTTTCCTACCCTAAATTCAGTGCTATGAATAGCCACTTAATTGGTTTAGAGCCTTAAGCTCCAATTAAAAAAAAGGGGTGGGGGAATTAATGAAGCCCTTGGAGATCTGCAGTGATATGTGGAGTTTTTCTGACAAATTTGAGCTTCTCACCCACTAAGATGCTTTTGAAAATTGTGCCAACTGTCCTGAAAGGCTGTACCCCAAATCTTGGTAGAACCTGAACATGTATGGAGTGAGGACTCTTCCTGTTCTGTGGTCTTTAGCTAGAGATGTAGAGTGATGCAGAGAGCACCTAAACCTCTGAAGTGCCTGGATGCTTGAGCACTTACAAACTTAGGTAACTTTTGTATTAGATCATGATCAAGGTTTAATTTATTTAGTCTCAGCACTGATTGCAATGTGCACATCAATGAAAATGTTGGTTCTACCTGCCCAAAGTCATCCCTTAGGGTCATTCTTATAGAGCAAGTAATGTGCTTTATCCCAGCCACTTAAAGGCTGCTGCTGCTGCCCTCACAGGTGCCTTCCCTTGCTCATGTGGATCCCCACCCTTAGAGACAAGGCAGTAATCCCTGTCCATAACTGATGGGGGGTTTGGTGACTGCTGTGGGGCCCTGTTCCCTCAGGAGAGGAGCGTTTCACCTGGTGACACAGCAGGCAACAGGACGGTGCAGCAGGAAGGGCTTTTGGATTCACCTCGTGAGTCCTCCCCATCTGTAAATGGAAAGGGGATCCCAGTGCACCAAGCTGAGACACCCTCATGTAATAGCAGTAGGCACAGTGGTTTTTGCTCACCAGATCCCAGGACAGCCCTATTCCATTGTTGTGGATAGTGATAAAGCTGTGCTCACTTGTGCTTTTTCCAAGCACTTGGAAAGCCAAGACTGGTAGGCATTTCTGCTAGAAACAAAGTCAGGGGGGACATGATTGTTTTCCCAGCTGACAAACAGCATGCTTGTGGTCTCCTCTCCCTCTGTCCTGCCTTGTGCATGCTTCCAGCCTGTCCCCTGCCTCCATAGCTCCCTGCTAGGCAGCTCAGCCCTGCAGCCTGGCATGCCCTGGTGCCAGTCCCACTGACGCAGGGGGCATTCAGGGCCCATGGGTTATGGGGGCCACTGCTCTTTTGTCAGCAGAATTTTTACTAAAGCTGTTTAGTTTTGGTTCCCAAGGTATAAAGTTGTGGATCTGACTTTATACCAGTGCAGTAAAGGTTTGCTCAAAAATCTTGGCATTTAAGTGCTTTTTCCTTGTTGGTGCCCATGACAACAGAACCATTGGTTTGGGTATTCTGTGTCAGCTCTCTCTGTGTGCACCAAAATTCCTTTTCAGCTCTTATTTGACTCCATTAAAAACAGGAAAAAAGATTCACCCTGTTATGCAATTGTCCAGCTAAGAACTGCATATATAAGTAGATTTCTTTAAAAAATTATGCTCACATCTTAGAAATAGATGAATTGCACATATATGATTCTGCAATGGAGTTGAGGGTTTCTTGTGCCAGGAGATAAAGGGTTCTCTGCAATGTTTCCTGAGATTGCTGGCAGTATTTGGGATGGGGGGAGTAAGATGCTTTCTTATCTATGCAGTTGCTTCAGAAAATAAAATTTCAGTCAGATCTGGTACATGGTCTGTGAAATTACAGTTCTTTTCTGTTCCTTAAAATAGCATTAAACTTGCTTTTGTACTTGACCTTGTTGCAGCAAAGCTAATATCTGTATTACTCTAGTACTTTTTCCTTTAGATAAGGGATTGTTCATTGTCTTGAATATTTTTCATGAGAGAAGATGAACTCTTGGTATTAAGTGTCCATAGTACATTTTTGTTGTTTTATCACATTGTGCTTTCTCCTGGGTTTGGAGAAGTGTTAAAAAAGGGCAAGTGTCATGATTCATCTTTTAAGTGTGACGTACTCATGCTTCCATGTGCTTCAATCCTAATGGTTGAGAAGGCATAAAGGGATGTTGAGAAGTTCTTGCTGCCAAAACTAATGCATTACTGAATGCAAATATCTGACACTAACATGAATAACTGAAGGTGCTGATTTCAACACACCAATTATGCATTAAGCATTGCTCAGTGAGTGGCAATGATATGTCAGGTTAGTATACAGGATTTAACTTCTTGTTTTGAGTTGGAACAAAAAATTACTTGAGTGGAGGAGGCCAGAACCCTCCAGCTCTCAAAAGCATAGAGAAACAAAGATGCCTGGCAGAAATCTACTTAAGAGTCTTGTCACAGTTCAAAGGAAAAAAAAACAAACAACCATGTGCCTTTGAATATTACTGGTTAGAACACTACATATTTATACTTTAATGCAGTTATATCTAATGTGTGATATTTTGTAGCTGAACAAAAAAAAAAAAATTATGGTCTTTCCAGTTTCTTGATACAGTGTTTCTGTGGCTGCCTTCCCCAGAGAGGCTTTCCTGGGGACGGGAGCACTGTCTGGCCACTGCATTCCCTGCTCCAACCCTGATCAAGTCGAGTAAATGTTCTGAAATGACAGTGTACACGAGTATCATCCTCTCCCTGCAAGCTTGATGTATTACTAGTAAAATTCTGATTTTTTGTGTGCTTTGATTTCAAGCATGCTTTATACTGAGCACTCTAAATATAGACAGAGTCGGTGCCAAAGATCAAGTGCAAACTTACAAAAACATCATTGATAGAAATTGTAGTCTCTTTAATGACTTCCTCTGGAAACTGTAATTTGAATCATGTGATTTTTCTGAAGTAGCAGTAGGAGGGAATATGAGAAAAATAGCTTTAATGTAGTTTTCAGAATTTTAAACTATTCATCTGTACAAACTTAACCATGTACAAAACCATGCTGGTCATTTATATTCCTTGATTATCTGGCAAGACTAACATTGTCTGTAAAGCAAGTCAGATCTAAAGAGAACAAAGTCCCAGGTGTGGCTAGTGTTCTGGTGACCTTTTTTGGTCCAAATTTTTAGTGTTTAAAAACATTAGTGTTCTTATGGTAAATGCTTGTTGGGCACTCTGGTAGTTTTGGCTTTGGAATTGGTTTCTTTTAGCTGGGGAGACCAAAACCATCTGGCAATGCTCACCAACCAGAGCCAGTCTCAGAGAGCTGTTGGCAACAAGTTCTCCCTGTATTAACTCCTGTGAAAGGGAAAGGAAAATGAGCTCTTGTTAATGGGAACAAAGCTGTGGGAAAGGACAAAGTTGGGAATGAGGTGGAATGGGGAGAGAGATGAAGAGGAAATGAGAGGCTGATGAGGAGACTGAAGCCAGTTGGAAAGAGGTAGGTGGGATGTCAGGAAACATGAGGTTAGAGTGGGAGTCTTAAAAAAATTAGGGTTTTGAATGAAAAGGATAATAGTTAGTGACAAAGATGGTGTAAAGATGATGAGAAAACAGTGTGAGGTGCAAAGGAGGAAGGTGGTGAAAATGCATATTCCAAACAGTGGAGGACAGGATTACAGCCTTGTGTTCATAGGTGTCCAGCATGGATTTCCAGTACATATCCTTGTCTTGGAAATTAGATCAGACACAGTTCTGGGGTGCCTGCTTAATGAATATCCTAGGGAAAAGCTGATCACATCAAAAAGCTGGTCACATCAAAATGCTGCTGCATTGATGTGTACTTTGATTACTGTCCTAGACCAGTGATTCAGTGTCTAACATGTCACTATTCCCATCTGATGTCTTTATGCAGCTTCCATAGAGGTGCAGTTTTGATGGCTGCAATTTAAATTTGTTAAACATTTACCAGATGCCTTGTCTTGCATCAAAACATATGTATGACTTAAAATGCCAGGAATGCAAAATACGAATTTCTAGTCCACGGGAGCTGAGGATATTGGCAATTTCTACTAAAAAAATTACAAAACAGAATCAGAATGTGTACAAGTAAACCAAGATGGCAATAAAAAGGATTAATTTTGAGTGCAGCTTTCATCTGGGTGATTGGATTTGTCCAGTGCAGTGTCAAATAATGTAAACTTTGTTTTGCAGTGCTGGAGGAGAGTAGTAGCCAAGAAAGTAAGCTGTGAAAATACTGGGCTTCAGGAAAGTGCAAGCTGTTTTGTGGAATTGGCTTAAAATCCTCTAATGCCAAGCAGCTCCCAGTGAGACTTCCAGCAGTAAATTTGCAGCTATATGTGTGCAGAATGCATTCCTGTGTATGGTTCCTCTCTGCTGTTCCTGCTGCTCTGGGTGCAGTGAGCAGTGAAGCTCACGTTCAGCTCTCCTGCCTCTGGGTGCTCTCATGTGGAGGACTGCAAAGGTGAATTGACTTGCTCACAGGAGCACATTTGGTCACATCAAAGAAATCTGAGTTGTGAGATTGAATGTGTGATTTCTGTGAGGGCAAGAAATACTGAAAGTGGCTTTTGGGTGCATGATTTTTTATTTTCTTCTTGTGGATTTGCTTACTGAAGGATGCTGAAAGGAGGAATCCCTGTAGGAATGCCATGACTGTGTACACTTGGGAGGGGAGTGGATTTTGGATTCCATAGGTAAAGATGGAGTTAGTTCCAGAGTGATGGAGTTGGACAAAAAAATAAACCAAAAGAAACTACTATAGAGAAGGCCATTTATAGCATGAATTATTGGTTGAGTGCCAGATAAAGATAAGAAAGCTATGACAAAATTGGTTATGCTTTTAATCAGCTGACTCATTATATTGAAAATTGCTTCTTGGCAGTGTAAGCAGCATATCAGCCCAAAACAAGAAATTGTTAAGAAGTAAGACTCTTCACCCTTAACTCTTTTTTCTTGCCTTCCTAAAATACATTAAAAGGCACAGATATTTTTGTGTATTCTCTGCTTCTTCATCTTCTGTTATTTTTGCAATTAAAACCTTAACCTCAGTCATTGCCAGCATCAGCTGAAGATGAACATCTGGTACCTTAGACTTGAGTGCCTAAACTGCAGTTTCCAACCCCTTGCAGTTGTCTGCAAGTGGTGCCCTTTGGTGTTCTACTCTCATCTGCTGCCAGGGAAGAGATGTCAGCAGGAGCTGTGGGGAGAGGTGGTGCTCTCTACTTCCTGATATTAATATCAACTTCTGTCTGGCTGACCTCTTCCAGTTGCCAGTGCTTTAATCACCCTAATGACACAGTTTTTTGGGTTTTTTTTCTTTCATGGGCAGGCTGAAGGTTATCCAGAGAGAGTGAGGTATGTGAGGCCATAGCTGCTGGCCAAAATATTGACATAAACCAATGCCCAGCACTGGCATTCAGGAGTTAGACTGGAATGGTGGAGTATGGGGAGTGCTGAGTTATATTTTGTGGTTTGTCTCAAGAAATTCTCTGGTTTTTAAGTCTAGTGTTTGCTGGTAATTTTTGAAGTCTCATGCCTGGTATAATACACAAGTATTTACAAAATTCCTTTGTTTTAATGCTGTTTGAAATTTACCTAGAAAAATCAGTTGAAGGCAACTTTGAGTATGACATAAACATGTTAGTGATTGCATTATCAATTTTTTTGTTATACTTGTGAGCTAGAATTTGATTTTGCTACAACTAATGGAAAACTTGTCTTCTCCCACAAATATTTAGACAGCTCAACTGTGGGGACAATTTTCAGCTGACTTATATTTTTCATCCACAGCTGTCACTCTACATTTTCCTGCTGCAGATTGGTGGGAAATTTTTGTAGGAGATTGCTGGAAAGGGGCTGTAATTTTTTTTTTTTTTCTTTAGAGAATCAGTTACTGGAAAACTAACACAGGGATTTTTTTTTTTTTTTTTTCCTTCCAACTGTGGATGTAGAACTTGAAACAATTATGATTTTTTTTTTTATTTTTCTCAACATTTCAAATGAAACACCACTGCCACCATTTTTCTGAGTGGACATACTCTCTGTCTGGAGGCCCAAACTTCACTATCTTCTAGTCAAGTTTTTTTTTTTTTTTTTTAATAAGTTGCCAAGAGTGACAGTATTTGGATATTTCTCCATGTGAAATGTGTGCATGCACATGAATTTTCCAGTTTTTTCTTTGACTAGTGTCAGCTCTCCTCAGGGTGAGATGTAAAGGTGGAAAAATTCTGCTGTTTTCTGTATTTATGTTTGCCTTGTGAATATTTTGAGGGGAAAAAGTCTTTTTAGTTTAAATACTTCTCCAAGTATTCACTCTACGTACTCAGCTCCTAATTAAGCTACAGACTACTTGTTGCTGGGGCAGGATTTCTTACCTCAGTGCAACTTTGTAACTGGTCAGTAATTTCTGTAATGTGTTGCCGAGGCAGTCAGTCTGTAATTGACTTGGAGATACAAAGTGACTCTCTTGCTGACATTGTGTTTATTGTTTGGAGTGCCAGATTAATTACAGCATGTATTGTAGTTGCTATATTATGACCTCCATCTGCTTTTTATTAACTTTCTCTGTAAATGAGGAGCTGTCAGTGCATACTGTTTCTTATATTCTGAAGAAAAATTCCCCCGAACCCCACAATTGTGTACTTTAAAAATTAAAGAACCATTGTGTTTAGATCACAAGTTTGTTTATTTCTTTTTGTTTCTGGAGCAGCTGACTCAAGCACAGATGACTCCTCCCTGTTTTGCAATAAATAAATGGACAGAAAGACCATCCCAGGCCATTTGAAGCGGGGCCACGGGAGTTGTGTTGGTTCCCTCTGATCCGAGCAGTCAGACACGCACAAACCCACAGCATCCCTTGTGCCAGCAGCTGGCAGCAGATCCCTCCTTTACTGCAGTCACTGATCCCAGCCTCCTGCCTGCTGCCACCTCAGGAAGCAGCCCCAGCTCTTAATTCTCCGTGCAGGGTAGGTGACAGGCCAGGCTTCTAAAGAAAGTCACATTTCTTGAGCCTTTTATCTCCTTGCTGCTCAGCTTGCCAGGGTGGCTGTGCTGGGGGGGGGGATGTGCCTGCAGCCCTGAGAGCTTCGAGTCATGGATTTGTACTGGCTCAGAGAGAGATAAAATGTGTTCATGGTCACATGGGTGAATGTGTTAAGGAAACTCTAGGTAGAGAAGGAGCCAGCAGGTGGGCAGTGTACTTCAGCTACACTTACACAAGAGTGATTTGAACTTTGTTCATTCCTGTAAGAGCAGGAAGATTTTGAGCTTTTCTGTTTTTGATTGGAGGTTGCTGTGTTTTCTGTGCAGAACAGAGATTTGTTTACACTTGGCCAGACAAGGGAGGGGTAAAATACAAACACAGTTGTAATATGAAGGGAATTATCAGGGGGCTTAACATCCAGTGAGTGTGCTTGGCAATAACTGCAGTAAAACTGAAATTTCAAGCCATGGAATGTAGTAATATAAACTTATTGCTGTAATTAAATTACTTGAGAGTTGAAATTTGTCATGATCTTTCAGTGAAAATTTGAATAGGTTGATGTATTTGGCTTGGATTTTTAGGAGCTTCTAGCAAGCAGATACCTTGCACTGTGCTCCGCACTATATTTGCATGTAAACTGGAGACCGATAGTGTTCCACTCTGATGCCCGTCTTTCTATTTAAACTCAATTTTTGGGACACAAAATGCAATTTATCAGAGTGACAGCTGAAATTCACATTGCAGAGATGCTCAATAGGTGATTAATTTCCCAGAGGTGAGTTTTGCTATTAGTGTAATACTGGGGAGAGACAGATGGACAGAAGTGATGCAGAGAAAATTCATCTGACAACAGCTCAGGAATGATTTCTTGATTTGAAAGGCAAGACTGGACATCTTTCAGGTGTTTGGTGTTTTTATTTCTCAGTATATGACAAAGAAATTACCTTCTAGAGGAACAGTGTGGGTGGTGTTTGCTTGCTCTGAGCCCCTCCCTGAAAAGAAAAGCAGAAGTTTTTAAGTCGTTGTTCTTCAGGAGATGAAGGATCTCTTCCCAAATCAGCTGCAAACTGTATGTTATACTGGTGAAAATAATTTAATATCTATGGATAAGAATAACCTTTTAATGTAAGATGTACAGCTCTTAGAGTGCTGTATACATATTCCCATGCTAAAAGCTAAGAAATAATGGATTATTACATGATTAAAAATGTGACTCAGTATTCACATAAAAAGCTGTTGGTATAAAAGCATCTTAGAAGGTTTTAGTATTCAGAACCAATTGAATCTCACCAGCTGGATAATGTTTTTGTTGATTAGGTGCATCCCAAGTGGGTTTAGAAGGAAGATGGAAACACTGCTTTCCTTATCTCTCTTTATTTCTTCCTGGAGACTAGAGCCTGCACAGGAGTGGAGCATGGAAAAAGCCAATACATTGCCATGCTGGCTGGAAAAAAAAGTGTACATTGTGCTTCTAAAAATAATAAAACAAATAGTCATCTTCTGTTAATGGCAGAAACTTGTTGATACCACAGCAATTTTTGAGTGAAATTCATACCCTTAATGTAAGTTTAAAATATGTATTGATCTTTCAAATTTTAAGCCCAAGATGTAGAGATGGGTGTGTGTTAATGATCTAACTCTGTCTAAGGAAATGACTTACAGTTTCAAAAAGGAGTTCAGGAACTTTTTCTTATTTAGTATCTATCTGTTGTAAGCAATGTAATTAGTGTCTGGTACATGGAAAGATGATCTAGGCAGTGAAAGTGGTCTGCTTGTACTGGAGTTTTTTGTAAGAGCCTACTAAGCCCTTGAATCAGTACTGCTGTGCACTCTTAAACTGGAGTTTTACTGGGTTGTCATTTTCATCTAATTTGTGTAGCTGTTGCTACTTGAGTAGCTCTCAGGAAGGCAGTTTAGATCTTTCTTTATTTTACTTACCATTTTTCTCTTTGCTTAGAAAAAACAAAAAAGTTATACCTGTTCATCAGGAATACAGTTGAAATAACCTCTAAAAATATAATAATCTGGGAAAGGAAAACTTTCCTGGGAAAATTCATTTCACAGGGTGTGCTACTAAAGCAGGCAAGGTAAAGTATTCTAATGGTGATAAAAATATTCCATGAGCTCTCTTTGTCTTTAGTCTGATGTCCTCTTGGTAAGCAGCTGTTTTTATCCTTTTGAAAGCCTTTCATTCCATCCTGATTCCCAAGAGGACAGGTCTGTTTGTCCTGTTCACTCAGGCCTATGTAGTGCATTAATCTTGGCTCCAGGCTAACTGCATCCTCCTGGTCCAGCCACTGAATGCATCCTTGCAGGGGCTGTGCCCCAAGCTCCCACAGTGGGGTGCAGTCACTCACAGCCATCAGACATTAAAGGTGCAGCAGGAGCCAGGGATTGGATGTGGGAGCACTGCATGCAAGGCTGAGCCTGAGGCGTGAATTTAAGCTCACGAGTCAGATGATGTTTTTTATTTAGAAAAACGCAGTCACAAGGACTTTTTTGAGCATGTGTGCGTGAGAAACTAAAATTATCTCATGGCTTTTGCATTAGGAATTGCAACCCTGAGTATGAATCTGTGGGTAATGAAGATACAGTGGTGTTATTTCTGATAGGAATGTCGTGGCTATTTTCTAGGTCCTCCATTAACCTGATTTTACAATACTATAGCTTTCCTCTTCAGTATTTATTTTCTTTCCCGGGCATTGTGATTCTATGTTTGTGCTTTGAGATACAATAGCAACAGACATTTAAGTCATGAACTGTGAATTTGTTGTGTCCACGCTGAAGAAAACAAACTATTAACAGACTTTGTGCCCTGCCATGCTTTGGGTGGCTGCTTGGGCTGAAGGCTGAAGAGCAACTGCCCAAGGGGCAACAGGAGGGCTGCCTGGCTTGTGCCTTTTGTGGCTGACTGTATTTGCAAAATGTCCCCAATGGCTCTTTTTAGAAGTTCGATAAGAAATTTAAGCTAATCATGGTGGTAACTGAGGTTGTGTAACTGAAATGGAGTGTCTTGGTGATTACAATTAATTCATTCTCATTTCTTCTTTTCAGGTTTTCTTCTCCACCTTGGCCTTCCCCTTCTCCCTTGAAATCTGGTCACTTTTCTGTTGAAATTGCCATGTTACCTCTTCCTTGTCTTCCCTCTTTGCTTACGCTTTAAGAGAAGTCTTTCAACTTCATTTCCTCTGTCAGTGGTCCGAAATCCAGTCATCAATAGTTTATTTCTCCAAACGTAATGTTGTACAGGTAATCTATTTTTAAAGCTTCTCTGTTTCTGGCTAATTCTCACTTAATTCTGGGCTTTCTGAACATTCTGAATTTACAGTGTTCTCCTGGAATGTTTCAAAGCTGCTAGGAGATCCAAAAGTGGGCTTCAGCTAGGATTCATGTACAAGTGCATCTCATTTTGTTTCATTTGTGGGGCTGTATCAAACAGATATTTCACTTCAAGTAGCCTGTTGCAGATATTCCTGTTTGCTTTTGAGCTACACTGAAATCTTTGAGAAATAAGCTTCTTTGCTCTACCAGGTGCTGCACTGCATTTCTTCAGGTCTGTGTGTGTGTGAGGTCGGTGTGTTACTCTGTCTCTGCTTTATGAATATCTGCCTGCTGTGTTTGTACGTGTATAGAAGTGTGTTAGTGTAGATGGTGGAGAGAGGTGAGGAGGGGATTTGTGGCTGCACATCAGGCAGTTGTTACAGGGCAGGGTTGGAAAGCAATGCTCTGCTAGATAATGCTCCTCAGGTGACAGCATGGCAACAACCAAACTAACAAGACTGAAGGGCTGCGTATAAATTGCTTTTCCTGGAGCCTGCAGGAGCAGTGCAACAAGTGCTTACTTTTTCTCAGCTTCCTTCTCATGTCCTGAGTTGAACAGAAGTTCTTCTAAAGATGGTTTGAAGTTAGCTGCCAGTAACAGGGAAAATTAAGAGTGAAAAAGTGCTGGGAAGATGAAGAGTCTTTCAAATGTGTGTGCACATATAGGCAGTGGCTCTGGCTCCTCCCAGGGACATTTCATAATCAGTTGTTTGTCCACAACAAACAGATCCCCCAGAATGCCCAGAGCCTCAGGCTGTGTCTCCTCTGAAGACTATTAATTGCTTGCAGCCCATGTGGAGTTTTATGATGTTCTGGGTAGGCTTTTGATCGTGCCCAAGTTAGCTGGGTGAAGTCTCTTTCAGGGAAAATGATGCTGCAGTCTAATTTCAGCTAAAAAACAAGAAAAAAGACAAGCCCCAAATGAAAAAAAAAAAAAAGTATGTTGTTTTTGAGTGATACCTCTGAGAATACTCAGGAGGCTGCAGTAGGAAATGGCTCATTGCTTTCTGCCTTAATACACGAGTAGTTTTTTCCTTCTGTGGTTTAGACACTGGGAGGAGAAGTGATTGCCCTGAATTGTATTGGAGAGAGGATAAGAATTCTTTTAAACTGGTGAGCCAACAGCACCAAGTGCCCAAGTGACGAATTTACTTTATTATTCAATTGAGCTCCTTTGCATGTGCCCTTACTCCTGAGCATTTGCTCCATGCTTTTAGCCTTAATGTTGCTTTTCCATGGCAATAGTTTGAGCCTGTTTCAAGTCTCTCTTGGCTATTACCAATCATCTGCTTTGGTGAGGGAATGTCCACTCCTAAAACTGTACACATAGTATTGTCTAATTTATTTATGAGCATTAAATAAATTTTCAATTTCATTATCAGTTTTCCATATTAATAGGAAGCCTTACTTGACCTTTTTGATTAATTCACTTTTTTTATAGGTCTGTATTTTTTCATCTTAAAGTGGTCAATGTATTTGCCCTTTCAGGCGAGAACACACCAAATTCTACGTGTAATTTGTTGGTTTGTTTGGTTTGGGGTTTTTTTTTCCTTTTTGACTTCTCACGTAGCTTAGTGTGGTTTTGTTGGTACTTTTGGGACAGACACTCATAACTTGTCCCTTAAAAATGCTGGATCTCTTTTGTCTTTTTGCTTGAATGGCTCAAGTTCTGTAATACTCTCAGGGCATTCAGATCTTAATCAACCACTGGTTAAGAATGACTGTCATCTGCCCTGGTGTTGCCCAGTTGTCTGGCTATTTTTAGACTAGTGGTATTTTGGTATTTGTGTTACTTAACTTAAGGCTGTTTATCCTGTAAACAAGCTGGATGCATAGCTGTGATGTGAAAAGCTGCCCCAGACGTTAAATGTAACACTTGAATTTCAGGAGAGGCCTACACAGTTAAATGGCTTCATTACTTGAAATATTTCTTGCTTGGCAGAAGTTGATGTAGATGCATTTGCACTGGCACAAACATACTTTTGCTGGGAGGAATTTTGTTTTGTTTACTGAAGTGTCACACACAATAGCAGCAATAAAAGCTGGAGGCTTGCTGGTATAGCTGTGGACAAAGACTGGGGAGGTGAAACTCTGCCAAAGTGTGGAGTGAGGAATTTGAGGATAGGAGCAATAAAAGAGCACTTGAAGGCAGGAGTCTGGCAAAATGAAGGCTGTTGAGAAAAATTTCCAGCAGTGTCTGTTGTGTAACTTCAGCTTTCTATTCTATGTAAATATTCCTTCGTTCTTTGGGGGTGGGGGGAAGAAGGCCTGTTAAAATTAGTTTTTTTCCATTCCCAAAGAAAAATATATGCCCCTTCAAAATTGATGGGCAAGATGCATTACTATGGAATGGCATTTTTAATAGTTTGCAGGACACTAATCATGCTGTTTCTTATGAGTTAAAACCTTTTCCAGGGTGTGATGCTACACTTTAAATAAAATGTTAATGCCTGATATGCTTCTAGCACACAGACCTCTTCTGAAGCCTTTGTTCTGTGTTTGCAAATAGTTTGCAGAGCTTTGGTGTCTCATGTCTTTATTTACAGTAGGCACCTGCTCTTTGCTCTCTCTAGTTTTATATGGAATATACTCCCAGTTATATTGAGGAGCTTTAAAAAAAGGTGGGTTCCCCCCCCCCCAGTAAAAACAGGTATTGAACCCTGCATTCCTTAGGGATGAGGAATGACAGCATCACCTGGACAAGGTGGCATTGTTGTGGCCCCAGCAAGGATTGTGGTTGCCCTTGTTCAGTGGGTGCTTTCCTGCCAGCCAGGGCTGTGCTGTGGCCACAGGGATCAGAGGAAATAACACCTGGAGTGTGCCGGGTTGTGCTCATCTGCACTGCCAGGACCAGACCTGCATCACTCTTGTTACAGCTTTGTGCCTGACAGTCCTCCTCACCCCTCTGAGAATGCCATGGGTATTTCTGGGGTCTTTGACTGAATTGCTGCCATTGGACCTGTGGGTGTTTCAAATATTTAGTGTAGAGCTTTATCCAACCAAGATTTTTGTCTTAGTGCCTAGGACAAGGTAGGATTTTTTTCTAAATTAAATGTAACCATTAATCCACGGAATCATCTGCAAAGCAAACAAGCTGTTGGATTCCATAGCTATATTAAGAAATTTTGTTTCTGTAATACATAGAAAACCAGGTTATTATGATATAATTGACTCTCTAAATTCTTAATTGATTCCTAAATCAATTGTTCATGCCTAAAATAATCTGTTTGTTGGTTGTTATTTGAGTACCTGTGAGTTTTCCTGCAGATCATACTGGTTCAATTCAAACACTTCAAAATCCTGTAGTTACAAGTAACTCTTCAGGCAAAACTTGAGGATGTTGTGTTTAGTGTTTCACTGAAGGAAAGAGTGAACAACTTCCAATGAACAAATTTCTTTGACTTAAACTGACCTACTTTATATCCATTTCCAACCACTGTGTCCTTCACAAGAAGTCAAATAAGGAAAGGCTACTTATGACCAATTTTGTAAGATTTTGTAGCATATTTTAGACTTCTCACTGGCATCAGTGGATTCTTTTTTGCTTTGTGCATTCTTCTTTAGTTTTGTTTTTAAACTGAGCAATTGAGCTTTTTTCATCTTAAAAGAACAAACAAGTGTAGAAATACAGGATGTTTGGACAAAGCTGTCAGTATCAACAGAAAATAGGTGTCCAACTGAGATGAGAAATAGAAAAAATAGGTGTTCTAAACTTTATTTTCACTCCTGAGTAAGCAAATAACATTATGGAATGATAGTAATCTCCTTTGGTACTAGTAGGATGCCAGGCTTGATTTCAGGTCGTTTTCCTACATATAATCAAATGTGTATTTAAATATAGTGTTTGCAAGTATGTAAAAATCAACTCCACAGTGGTGCTGATGGTCTGGGCTTGTGTTTTTCCTGTTTGCATCTAAAGAGCACTTGGAGCACACAGAGTGTGCTAGAATCTGCTTCTGGGAATTTCTGACTGTGACATCCACTTCAAATATCATTCACAGCTTTAATGCATTAGAACCACATGGCTTCCTGTCAACTTAGGAAAGAAAAGAAAATTTGCCCTTAAGACTATTTTTGGGTTTTTGTTTGATTTTGCTCCATTGTGAAAGGCTGAAGCAGCAGATTTTTGAAGCTTCTGTAGGTTCTGTGTGCATACCATGTTTTTGTGACTATGGTTTTTCCATCTTAAAAAATAAAATATATCTGTTTCTCAGAACTCAAAATGCAGCTTTTTTTCTTGACTTCCATGAAACTTGGCAGTGAGTCCTGTGTTCCTTCAGAGTTTTTGTATCCCCAGCTGAATGTGCTCAGAACTTCTCAGTGGTAAAGACTAGAGCCTTATTTTTACTGTTGGAGTGAAAAGAGTATCCAGGCATGACTTATAAAGTTTCAGTTTTCAATTGAATAGAACAGGTTTACAGACTAAAGTTGTATTATTCCACATTTCTTTAGTAGGGAAATTATTTCAATTATGGAGATGATGGGAAAGGTCTATACATTGTGTTGCAGCTGTTTTCTCCTGCCATTGAGAACATATTTATTTTTATATTCCCTAAGATGTATGTATTTGTCTAGCATAATGAATTACATTAATTCAAGAGTCACAAGAGGGATGAGAATTTTTTTTGAAGAAAAGCCCATTGTATCACACAAGAAAGAGGCACTGCAAAAGGGCAGAGGACTCAAGAACAGGGGAAAGAGGCATCACCTACAATTCCATACCCTTGTTTCTAACAATTAGAAATGTGGGTGGTAGCTGGGCATTTCTTTGTCTGTTTAATTGAGCTTGCATTGGATGTTTGATGGCAAGATTGCACTGTGGCACTTTGTGCTCCTGGACACCAGATGGTGCTGCTGAACTGGCTGATGTGTAATTTTCACACTTGGAGTAATTAGGACGTGATTTAGTTCCAAAGCTGGGTCTGTTCTCTGTGGCCAGGTGTGTGTTTTGAGAGGCAGAACTTCACCTGCTAGCTCAGCCCAACACCTTGTGTGCTTTAAGGGCAGTGGTCTGAAAATTATCATGTAAACCAAGTGGGCTGTAGAATCAATACTTCAGATCTCACTGGGCAAACTCCACCATCAGCTGGTGTTCCTGCTAATTTATGTACTTAGTTATGTACTTACATATTTATTTACTTGAATTTCAGCAATTTTTTTAATAAAGTGTCATTTAAATTTCATTTGATAACTGCAGTCAGAAAAGCTTGTGGACATCTTTAGTGCCAGGTTAAAACTGCAAAAGATCTTTGTAGAGACTAATTAAATATAACAAAGTGATGATGAGGGAGGATTTGAGTTTGATAGGCTGCAAAAAAAGCTTGGAGTTGTCTGCTGTTACTTTTGGTTTGAGACAATACAGTGGCTTAGCTATGTAATTGCATTGCAGGCAGTGTTTATGATACTGTGATGTACATTTGCAATTTGGTTTCTGTTTATTTTAAGTTGGTCCTCATGTTCAGTAAATTCATCTGGTAATCCTAATTGTGGGGCTGAAGGGATGGGATAAGACATTTTGGTCTTCAGCTGATTCCCAAAGGCTGGTGGTGCAGTTTATCAGTGGATTATAAATAATGGGCTCAAATTTATTTGAGTGGTGAGGGGATTTTTTTAATAGATGTTTTACTGTATTTTTTTTACAAGTTTATTTCTTTTATAGATCCTCATATTAAAGTTTCTGGAAAAAAAGAAAACGTTAAAGAAGCAAAAGAGAAAATCATGTCTGTGTTGGACACAAAAGTAAGAAAACTTTCTTAGAATGACACCTTAGCCCCTAATTTTGTGGTGACATTGATCTCTTTAATGGGCACCTTTCAAGAGAAGGTATTTATGGACGCTCTGAAGCAAAGTCTCCAATAAATGCCTTTCAGATGTTGCTATTGGTCTATAGCCACATATTTAAACATTTTGTAAGAAAAATACTTGCTTGAAGCAGTTTTTCCAGATCTGAATTATATTGAAATAGTATTTCCAGCCATATGGCTAAAAGCACAAGTGATTTGTTCGTTGAATTGGGGTTTTACTTCAAAATCTGAAAAGCGGCTTCACTGCAAGCAATAGATTATGCGACCACTTCAGAGAACCTAGCTTTTTGTTTCTGTTTAAATTTGATTTTAGGAGCATTTATGCTGCTTCATGTTATAACTGTTACTCTATTCTTACTCTCTGAAACATCAGGACCAGAATTTCTAAGACATCTAGATTTTGGCCAGGGGTCTCTTCTGTTCATCAGATATTTTCATTCAGCAGCAGCTCTTTGGGGCAGTGTGTATGGCTCCTGTGTAGTTGTATGGCACCTTCCTGGTTCTCTGAGCAGATTGCCAAAAGGAACACTTGAGTGATAAGCACCACTTTTTGAACAACTATTACCAACTTTATTATGAGCTGTTCACAACAGAGCTTTTAAGAATAGCTGTAGGAGGTGTTTCTGCATTTTAAAAATTCATGTACCAAAAAAATATTGTTTAAAGAAGAAAAAACGCTGCAAAACGCTGCAGCTCAGTCCCATAGCTTTTATTTGCAAAGTCTTCATAATGTGATCTTCTCAGATCAAACAAGGGTGTGTGACTCCAGTTGAAAGAACACAGAATTAAAAGAAATTAGAATAAATTGCAGAAGGACACTTAAGTCACGGCTGATGAAAGGTCATGGGTATTTTAAAAGCCTTGGTCGTTTTTTGAAGATGCATATTTTGGGGTATTTATCTGCACGTTATTTCCTCACTAAAAGAAAACAAGACCAAATTAACATCCAAGTGATTCCTGTTAAAAACATCATCCTTGAGTAGAAGTTAAGAAATAGCAAAAATACTTTGGAAATACAACTTTGATGTCATTCTTGAAGTTACATTACTCTTAAAAACTTGAATATTCAGGCTCTGCTGTGGCCAAATCTCACTGTGGGTGCTTGATTTCCAGAGCAATCGGGTAACCTTGAAGATGGATGTTTCACACACGGAACACTCTCATGTGATAGGTAAAGGTGGCAATAACATTAAAAAAGTGATGGAGGAAACGGGATGCCATATCCATTTTCCAGACTCAAATAGGAACAATCAAGCAGAGAAAAGCAACCAAGTAAGTATTGTTTTATATTGGACTCATTTGTGTTGTAATTCCTGAGAGTATAAAACATTTCTAAACTTCTCTCATCAATATGGGGGTGTTTGGGGATGGTTGTGTTCATGTTCAGGGAAATAGAGTTTTGGTATTTACACTGTGTAGAAAGTACAGGGCTTCCTAAGTGAGCAAATCTTTATAAACAGATGGAAACAATTTGTGATGGCTCATGAATCATTTTAATTTTTTTAAGCTAAAATTACTTTGCGCATACAGAAGTCAGCAACTTAGTGTGAATGGAAGAGAAGTGGTATGAAAAAATCTGGTTTTTTAAAATTTTTTTTCCTGTTCAACACAATGACTTATTCAGCATATTGATTGATTTTTTTGGTGCTTTTTGCTTATGGTGTAACTTAGTTGAAGACTAAACTTAGCAAATAGGCAGCAGAAATGCATGTCCTATTGTAAGAGTTCAACTTCATTAGAATAAGTCATCGAGCCTGAATTGTACATTTTCTAGTGCTAATATTGGTGGAATGCTTACTTTCAAGTCTCTCATCCTTGTTCTTAGAATTCCCACTTGTGCATCCTAATGTCTGCTGAGCAAAATGCAGTCATTTCAAAACATTGAAGAAAATCTGTTATCTGAATCAATTAGCAATGAGCACATGTATACAGTATTAATTCCATTATTTGACCTAAACTACTGTGTTTTTTGAGGTATCCTTCTTTTTCCAGTTGCTTAAATATATGTAACCTAAGATGTATAATATTTTTTTGAATATTGGCTATAATTCTCAGCTAGTGGTTAGGGAACAATTAGGATGTCAGCAGGTGTGAAACGTGTTGATTTTTTTCTTACTTTTTTTTAAGGAGAGTACAGCTATCTAGGTAACTCTTCCATGCCTCACTTGAAAATATGATCCAATGTTTTTCATATTCTTGCTCTTCCAGGTGTCTATTGCAGGACAGCCAGCTGGAGTGGAGTCTGCAAGAGTCAGAATTCGGGTAATGCTCTAGCCCAGTGTAGTGTCCCCTTGAAAACACCTGTCAGGGAAAAAAAAATGCATAGTTTTGAGAGCCCTAGGGTTGTGTGCCTCTGTCTGGTGACAGCAGAAATGTAGGAATAAATGTGAGTATCCATAGGAGAAATATGCCAAGGGTATTATAACAGTGATTCACATTCTGGCAGAATTTTTAACTGGCCCAAAGTGGGTCTTGAACATGAAGTCTACACTCCCAGCAAGATGTAAATTAATTCCATACTGTGTAGAAAATTACATCTTAACTTACCCACCACAGATGGCCTGTGGAAGCTCAGGCATCCTATGTGAATCTATGACTTGGGAAAGGCAATTTCTGCTTCTCACATTTTAACCATTTTCATGTATAATTTGTGTTAGTAATTCAGTGTCATTCTCCACTTGTAGCTATTTTCTATCTTTTCCTTTTAGTTTCAACTCTTATGTGTATTTTGGCATGGATAATGAAAAATCAAAGAAATTACCAAAAGCTTACTGCAAGTTTTTAGCCAGACCTGTCACACAACCTTATTCCAAATGCTCCTGCTAGTTTGGAGGGAAAAAACCAAGCAAAACTCAAAAAAAAAAAAAACTCTGCAGAAAAAGCCACATTCTAGTATCTCTGAAAGAAGAGATGCTTTTTTCCAAGTGACAATATATTTTTATCCATGAACTCTGGGCAGAGGATGTGTTTTGTCAGTTAAATCATCACTGACCAGTACATTATGACTGAGGAATAAAATCATTGGAGTATGGATGTGGTTTTCAGTATCTCCTCTTTGTTGTAGGAGCTGCTTCCATTGGTACTCATGTTTGAATTGCCTATTGCTGGAATTCTCCAACCCATCCCAGATCCCAATTCTCCCACTATTCAGCACATCTGTCAGACCTATAACATTTCAGTTTCCTTCAAGCAACGCTCTCGAATGTATGGTGCTACAGTCATTGTCAGAGGGTCACAGAACAACACTAGCGCTGTGAAGGTAATCTCTGCCCCTGAGATGATTTCTGAATGCCATATATTTATAATTTATGTGTCTCAGATGGTATCTATTGCCTCATCAGCATGTTATTGTATAATCACTTGCAAACCCTGAGGGGTTGAATTTTTTCCTATACTTATGCAGGTGAAGTGTAAAAATGCATAGAAAAGAGTTTTAAGGTTAGGATTTAGCATTGTTGGTGGTAAGGTTCTAATCCAGTGTTCAGCTCCTGCACATTTCTTCAGGTTTTTGGAAATTCTGGAATACCTGCTGGTCTTACCCATCTTTTAATTCAGAACAATGCAAACAAAAACCAGAGAATACACCTCCCATCTCAAATTGTTCATGCTGAGCTCTTCCCAACATGCACACAAATATATAACCTTGCCAGTTGCCCAGTCAGTCAATAAAACTGGTCTTAGAAATCCAGCGCTTGGAGATGTGAATTTGACAGCCAAGGCAAGGAACTGCCAGGAGCCTGTTCATCTTAATAAAGTGAAAAAGTGTTCTTGTTAGGAACTGGCAGTATGGGAGATTGATGTGGTCCCAGATGGGTTTATCTCAATCCAATAAGAACATCTGAGCCCAACACAGAGAGGAAAGCTTTGCAAGTGGACCTACCCAGATAAATCTCTGATTTCTGGCTGCCTTTGTGACCACAGATGGTCTGTTGGGACCAAACCATGTGGCATTGTCTTACTGCCTGTTACAGAGTGGCAATTAAATGCTGCATTTGGTCATAACATGGGAGTAGTGGGAAGAGTTTAGTGCATTTGTAACCTTTAACAAATCAGTCGTGCTTTTAAACCCAACAGCGTTTTCTTATCTTGCCTTTGGAATGCATGATAAGAAAGGAAGCAGTCTGAGGTCTCCTTTTGTGTGCCTGGGAGCTCTGTTTCACTGTTTTTTTCCCATTTTCCCCCAGGAAGGAACAGCCATGCTCTTGGAACACCTGGCTGGGAGCCTGGCCTCTGCAATCCCTGTGAGCACCCAGCTCGACATCGCATCGCAGCATCATCTCTTTATGATGGGTCGAAATGGCAGCAACATCAAACATATCATGCAGAGGACTGGTGCTCAGATCCACTTCCCTGACCCTAGTAACCCACAGAAGAAATCCACTGTCTACCTCCAGGGCACAATTGAGTCTGTCTGTCTTGCCAGGCAATATCTCATGGTAAATACTTTCAGTGAAGCTTGTGTGGAAAAAAATGGATTGAAAGATCATAGAAAATAGGCTTGTTCTGCATGTATTTACAAGTCACATGTAAATTAGCCTTATAGAGGAAGGATTGCTATTCACACTGCAAACAGCTGATTCAGTTTTTGCCAGGGTTTTGTCAGTGTTTGTAGTTATTGAAAATATTTGTAATCTCTGGTAATGTGACTTGAAAAATAACCCTGGTGATATAAATGCAATGCAAGTGATTTAAATTTACAGTAACAATATGCCTCTGAGTAGAGGCAGATTTCTGAAGCTCTGTGGGTGTTGAGTGACAGGTTGTGTTTTATTTTGCCAACCTGCCTTTTCTGTTTGTCAGGTAAAGAGGTTTCTTTTGAGGGAAAACATCATGAATTCCTTAGTTCCTGTGTAGGAAAGTTTTCAATGAAATAGGGAAACAATAGGAAAAAATTACTTTTTTTGATGTCTTACATTCTTTATAGTACCACAGCCAAAATTCTATAAGGTCTTTTCTAAAAATAGCTCTGGTGGTGAATATCATTATTTGTAGAGATTTTTGGTATATTGGTCTTTAAATTTCACAGGAGCCTTTAGCTATTATTTTAGTACTAATGCACAGTTTTTATATATGTGAATATTGAGGGACAAAATTGTGAGGATTGGACCATTCAGTTTGGGGGGTTTTTACTCTAAAGCTTTAGTATTTCAAGTGTGTTAGAGATGTTATCCATATCACTAGAAAATATTTACATAGCTGATCTGGAATGGGGAAGAGAAAGGTAAAAGACTTAGACAATAGTGAATTAGGGATTTTTTACAAGAGTGTTTCCTTATTTCTAACAGTTTAAGACTCTTAGTATGGGTGTCCTGCCATCATTTCCTGACAAGGCTGTGCTGGTTGAAATGTCAAATGTTCAGTAAATCGTTTCACCCTTGTGCTATCAAACTCTGTGTTCAGAGTAAAGGCACAGGACTCTGTATTCTTGCATACAAGGAAATGGCTTTCCCTAAAACTTCAGCCTTGCTGTTTTTTCTGAACTGACAGAAATTTCCTTACATCATGATGTGTAAATGTTACAATGCCTACAGTTCAGTTTATTGCTACTATTTTTATGGGAAAATGGCCAGTTACAAGTGCTAGGAATTTTTTGTTCCTTTCTTTTCAGGGTTGCCTTCCCCTCGTGCTCATGTTTGATATGAAGGAAGAAATTGAAGTAGAACCACAGTTTATAACACAGCTAATGGAGCAGTTAGATGTCTTCATAAGCATTAAGCCTAAGCCAAAACAACCAAGCAAGGTTTGTGCAAAGCTAACGTTTTCCTTTTAAGCTGTTATGACAAAGTTCTAGAGCTGATGAGTTGGTGTGTGCTCTTCCCCCCAGATTTAATGGATCATAAACTTGTGAAAGTCATATATATTTTCTGCTTGAAATATCAGTTTAAACTATCCAGGAGCTCTACTTTAGGGCAATTTCACTTTGATTAAATGCTTCATAATAAAGAAATTAGCTATCATATAGAATATACTGATAAAGGCCGTGGGAGGTGTTTATTATAAAATATTTAGGCCAGTGTGGATATGGGATTCTTGCAACTTACCTGTGTTGTATAAAATGCCAAAGCAGGCAAAAGTTTTAAAGTTTTATATGATCATTCCATTGTGTCAGTATGTGAGCTTCCCCATGTAGGGATATGTAAAACCAATACAAACTTCCTGTACAAGATGCACAAGAAGCAATAGGGTTTTGTAGTTTAGTTTTCCAGAAACTTATTACCTTATCAGACAGCGATGAATTTAGTAGGTAAATTTAATATGAACAACTGGGGGTTTGTCCACTTCAAGGTATAAAGCTCAGGTAAAAGAGAAGATATTAATTATTAATTCAGTTATCTAACTCTTGAGGTGCTTAACATTTGGTCTACCAAGTAGCACCAAGGTACTATAGTAATTAATTTTCTTAGAATCATTCTCATTGCAAATCCTTATGAAATCCCTCATCTTACTCCCCTGAACTCCAGACCCCTGAATTTAAATAGCTGCTAATGGCTGTTAGCTCCTGCTGTCCCACACTGCTGTGGTTGTGATAGCCATGCAGGGTATCAAGGAGAATTATCTGTGTTGCAGATCTGTGTTGTGGGGAAGTGTTACTCACCGGTTTTCCTTTTTGTTGTTGTTGTTTTCTTTCCCTGCAGTCTGTGATTGTAAAAAGTGTTGAACGAAATGCCTTAAATATGTACGAGGCACGGAAATGTCTCTTGGGACTTGAAAGCAGCGGCGTCGCCGTAGTGTCAAATCCCTCCTCTGTCTCATGCCCCGTTGGTCTGTCTTGTCCTGGTTTGGATATTTTGTCCTCAGCAGGGCTAGGACTCACTGGGCTTGGTATGCATTCATTATATTTATATTTTCTTTAATACAGTTTTGTTTTAAACTTAACTCACTTGTACTAGAAAAAAGGATCACCTGTGTGTTTTGAGTAAGGAATCGTGTTAAAACATTGGAGAACTGCAACAGCCTCTGCCCTCTCAAGGGCTTGTTGTTGTAAAACTTCTCCAAAGCTTTTGTGGTCAGGTGTGGGATTCATCCCTGTAGAAAAATCTCTGGAAGTGTACAAACCACTCAGCTGAAAGAGAGGGAAATGGATGAGGCAGGGCATGGAAACCCAAGAGCTTTTTTGGCTGTGTGATATCTTAGGCTGTCCTAAATTTGGGTGGGTACTTAAGCCTGGCAACAGTACTGGGAAAGGTAACATGGCAAACACCACATTTCAGGTCAGTGTCTCACTGTAACTGAGGGATCCAGCTGCTTCTAGTTTAGACCTCCCCAGTTGGAAATTTAGGACAAAAATAAGTAAACTCCTTACCTTAATTGTATAGAAGCAGTTCATAGTCCAGACTGAAATTACCATTTTATTTTCAAGCTCAGAAAATACCTTTGTATCAGAAATGTATAGATAGGAAAACCAAGCAGTCCCAGAACAATGTAGTGACAAATCTTGACACAGGTCCCAGAAACTGAGTTCTCATGTAGCCAACATTGTCCCTTGTGACCTGCCACACAGGAGTGCTGGGTAGTTCCATCTCACATGCCTCCCTGGGGTCACACAGGAGCAAGTGTTTGTGCCATTTGACTGTGCTTTTTAATGCTTCTGTGACTGTTCTTATCATGCTCCACTTTGGGGGCTTGGGGTTTTTGCCTTTTCTATGTGTAGTGCTGAACTGCTTTGTGACTGCTTTTACACAAAGAGCTGGTTTGAGGGAATGTTTTAGGAGCAATTAATGCATTTGGGGGATGGTTTGCAGCCTGTATTGAAGGTACAAAAAGAAATTGAACAGTTGTTAGTGTGCAAGTAGTGGTTGATTCACAGGAACTTCTGAGAAAAAGGTTACTGTGTGAAATGAAAGTGAGGTGGTACAGTACAGTTGCTTCCTTGTCTCTGTGATGCTGCTTTGAAACAAATCCCATCAGAAGCAAGAGAGGGGGAGACAAAGGGATGCCAGGGCTGAGAAGCAGCCAGTGCAGACTCTGTTATGTCCAGAGTTAGGGTCCAGTAGAAGGATATAAAAGATGCTCCAATTCTACTTGGATATATGATGCCCAGTTTAAGAACAAGAATTCTTAATGTGCTCTAAATGAACAGCAGGTTTAATGTTAAAAATGGTCTGTGAAATACAGTCTGGTACAAATTAGCAGGGGGTTGTTTGTTTCTTTTCAACTGCACTTTTGTGAAAGATGTTTTCCTGTAAGTCTAAACTAAATATTCACTTGCAGGCCTTTTAGGTCCAACAGCCCTGTCAGTCAACACCTCAACTGCTCCAAACTCTCTGTTGAATGCCCTTAATAGCTCTGTGAGCCCTTTGCAGAGTCCAAGTTCAGGCACGCCCAGTCCCACGCTGTGGGCAGCATCTCTTGCTAACACAAACACCACAGGTCAGTAGAAATTTAATGGGAATTAAATGAACTGTGCAACACCAAGTGATTAGAATTGCCGTTGACAAGTCAAGATTAATTAATTCTCTGGAACCTTAATTCCTACACTTACCTTAGCACAGATGAATAAATATGTAAATTTAAGGTTATAACAATATATGACATGCTGTCACAGGCAGTGTTTTCATCTGTTTTATGCAAAGTTAACCTACCCAGATAAAGCATTATGGTTTTGGCATGCAATTCTAATGGAAACTTTTTAGTAGTGTATCATAGCTACATAAAGATTTAGATAAAGTGGCGTAATGCTGAGGAAGTGAAATCAGACCCTTAATCAGAACATAACCAAGTTTTGTTACAGGTTTTTCTGCTATTCCACATCTAATGATACCATCTACTGCCCAAGCCACCCTAACTAGTATTCTGCTGTCTGGAGTGCCTAATTATGGTCAAAACACTCCATCTCCACCACCGGGCTTGACTCCTGTTGAAGTCCATGTTAATGGCATGCAGTCAGAAAGTAAAAAAGGTTCACCTTCTTTAAATGGCCATGTAAAGGTGAGTGATATTCTCCTGGAGAATCTGATTTGTTTGTACTAAACCTCTACTAAGAAAAGCTGAAAGAGAAAACTAGTTATATTATTACAATTATAAAGCTTCTAAGTTTAAAAATACACAGAAGTGTTTTCAAATATGACTTAAAGATTGAGAAATAGAACACTCAAACATATTGTTTTGCCGTACCAGGAATTAATTTTTCATTCTCATGTGCAACTAGAAAGGAGAAATTGTTTCAGTATTTCCTTAAGCATAAAAAAACACTTCAGTGATTTGTGACAATTTTTTCAGGCCTCAAATATCAAGTATGCTGCACTGTCTGCCACATCACTGGGAGAAAACGTGTTGAGCACAAACCACAGTGATGGAGTCAGGCAAAAAGGTGCTCATGGTGCCTCAGAACAAGTAGCTGCCAAGGCAAATAGTGAAGAAGGTGAGATTTTGACATTGCATTCCTTACTCTGGTAGTGTTTGTACAGTCTGTGTACAGTTCTTGATAGAAAAATGTAACCAATTGCTGTTGCAACCATGTCTAAGGAAAATATTGCTGGATGTCCCAGATTCATTGTCAAGGAAAGTAAATAGAACCTGTAGTAACTGAGCTGCAGTGTTGATAGAAACACCTTAAATCAACAAAGATGTACTTGCAGCATTTTACTTATTCCCTAGGAGCAGAGGGAAGTTAACCCATGAGGATTTTAGTATTTTTTACAGCACCCTAACTAAACTGCTGGTTTAAATGGTGTTTTATTTTTGTGTTTTAACAAAAGGAAATAATGTCACTGAGAAGGGTTTTTGCAGAAAATTGTGTAGATCTAACCTAGATGACACTGGCAAACAATTTTGTGTTTTGCAACATCATTTCAGTTATGCTGCCTTTTAGAAGCTAAAGTACTTAACTGTTCCCATCATTCTTGGAGGGAGGGAAAAGCCAGCTCCACTTCAACTGGAGCAAATATGTGTAAATGCCTTGTTTCCCTTGTCAATACTGATCAAGGAGATCATCTCTTATTTAGGGTTGTGATCATTTGAAATGCTGATTTGAATAAAAGGTACATTGCCAATTTAAGGTGACAAGTATTTCTAAAAACATATTCTAAAGATATTTGAACATGAAGTGGGGGGAGCTCTTATTCCAGCAGAAGTTACCTGAGCACCTGGCAAAAAGTCTATTAGAACTGAATATAAAATCAAATTTCAGAATACATAATCACTTTGAATGGTTAGTCTTCAAGTTTGTTATTAATTAATATTACTTAAGTAAGTATTTGAAGAAAAACAATACTTAGTGTGACTGCTATATATGTGAATACTGACACCATTTTTGTGCATTTGAACTTGCACAGCTTGACTGCTTAACCTTGACCAAATAGCTATCTCTGAATACTGCCCTGTAAGGAGGAAGAGGAGGGTTTCTCCCATGTTATCATTCCCTCAGCCAGCTCCCTAGAACACAGCAGGGTGGTTGTTTAACTCTCCTTTTCTCCTCCTCGTAGGTTGCAATGATGCTTTTGTAGAAGTGGGCATGCCCCGGAGTCCGTCCCACTCGGCAAACACCAGCGACCTGAAGCAGATGATGAGCTCTTCCAAGCAGGCCTGTGCCAAGAGACAAACGGTGGAATTGCTGCAAGGCACCAAAAACTCCCACTTACAGTAAGCTGAGTCTGTAAACACAGATCAGTGCAACTTTCACAGCATAAAATTACTTCACACGTTTTTGTACACAGAAGGGGTGATTCAGTGATAAGATACTGGAAGAACTGATTGAATTTGGCCTTGATTTTCCATCATATTAGGCGTTAATATAGCCCCCTGTTTGTCTGGTAACTGCAGACTTTGAATGCTTTTTGTTCATTCTGTTTGTCTTTGGGTTTTAAAAAGTCTTTCCTCTTTCACAAAAGAATGGAGATCCTTGTCAGAGGAACTTTCATGAGCTGTTTCTGAAATACACTTTCGCACTTTCCTTCTTTACTCATTGCTTAGAGAATAATTTCTGACAGCGTTTTTCGTTTTGTGTGTACCTGAGGCTGTTTTCTTCTTAGGGATATCTGTGTTCAGGGCCTAGCAGCATGTGCTCAAACAGTTATCTTAGTGATGATTTTGATTAGGTTGACTCTTTAATGACCCAGCAGTGGGAAAGGCTTGTTTGAGCCATAATACATCTTGGCAACACAGGTTTTGTTCTTAATGCAGTGTTTTGTCCGATGCACTCATGTTCTCACTGTTTGTTTGGGAACTGTTTATCACCATTCTCTTGAGACACGTATTTTCTGTTGCTGCATCTACTTACACTATTAAGGCTACGATATGTATTTCATTAATTCTGCTTTCACAGCTGAAAGATCCAAGGAATCCTGCTAACCGAATTTGGTTGTTTGTGTGCCTTGTTCTTTTTGTTGAGGACATAGTACTCACAGTTTCCTTGGGGGTAGTAGTTTACAGCTTCTCTGACATGATCATTTTTGAAGTAAGAGTTTATACTGTTCTAGAGTAGGCCTAAAATGTGGCTGAGTTCAGAAAAAAAAATTTGCACCAAGAGGTAATGTAGACATGTAGGACTGCAGTTATTGAAGCTGTGAAAGTAAGTAGCACCTATGTCAACTTTCTTAGTGCCTGTTGTGCAATCTTTTTATTTTACAACTATGAACCTGTTAGAACTGCTGGCCTGAGCAAGGCTAAACAGGAAATCCCACTGAGTAGGATTGCATGCAATAATTCCAGGTACCAGACAGCTCAAAACTGAATATGTGAGCTATACCTCTTATTTGGTAATACAGGAAAGAGAAACACTTGCTTTCCTTCACTAACAGAGAAAAAGGTGTACAGGAGAGCTGAAAGGTTTGGAAATATTGCTAAAAATGCTGAGCTCTTTGCGTACAGACATGCCTTGAACTGGGCTGCCGGGCTTCTCAGGGTGAAGCTCTGCAGGTTGCTGGTGTGGAGGCAGCCATGCCGAGGCCGGGCTAATGTAAGTACTTTGTCCAGAGCTGGTTTGTCCCCACAGCACAGCGGACAGGCTGCAGGCTGAGGCTGGGCTAATGGAGCTCCTTTGTCCCCATAGCACAGCGGACAGGCTGCTGGCCGAGGCTGGGCTATAACAGAGTGTTTGTCCCCACAGCACAGCGGACAGGCTGCAGGCCAAGGCTGGGCTAATGGAGCTCCTTTGTCCCCACAGCACAGCAGACAGGCTGCAGGCCGAGGCTGGGCTAACAGAATTTCTTTGTCCCCACAGCACAGCGGACAGGCTGCTGGCCGAGGCCGAGCTGGGTGCCCCCGAGAGCCCCGTGGCTGACAAGAAGGCTCCGGGCAGCGAGCGGGCGGCCGAGCGAGCGGCAGCTGCCCAGCAGAACTCGGAGAGAGCACGTCTGGCCACGCAGCCCTCCTTTGTGAATATGCAGGTAGGTCTCCCTGAATGGAGCCCAGCAGGTGGAAATCTTGCCAATTGCAGAGTGGAGTTTCCATAGAATGCAGAGGCTGAATTGTCATTACCGGTTCAATAAAAGCATTCGCAGCCAAGGCATCAGCTGTTTTGACTGATGAGTGGGTTGTCAATGAAAAGTCTTGAAAACAGAAAAGCTCTTACGCTTCTGTTGAGTAAGAAAAATGTAAGTACAGAAAATTATGTGGCTGTATTTGCCTCCAAAAGCATCATTTGCCTGTTAGAAATCTTACATTGTCACTTGGAGAGAATTATAGCTACAAAATATATGTTACAACCTTTCATATGCAATGACAGCTTGGTTAATTACTGCCTACAATTATAAAACATTTTCCATGTTACTGCAAATCTCCTCGAAGAGGGAGGAGACCCCTTTGACTGTTTGTCAGGAAGCACTAACAGGGTTATTTTCAGAAGAGGTCTGTTCAGGTGTGGGTGTAACTGGACTGTATGGAGTAATAGAACAAANGTATAAAACATTTGCCATGTTACTGCAAATCTCGAAGAGGGAGGAGACCCCTTTGACTGTTTGTCAGGAAGCACTAACAGGGTTATTTTCAGAAGAGGTCTGTTCAGGTGTGGGTGTAACTGGACTGTATGGAGTAATAGAACAAAAGGAAGGCTAGTGTTTTATAGCCCTTTTCATCAGTTATTCATCTAGTTATTTTCAGTAGAGAAGGCAATACTTCAGGCTAATACAGCATTTTTGTAGTTTTGTGATTAGATTTCCTAATTTGTAATTCAGCAAAGTGTAACTTGTTTAATCATAGGTATTTAAACTTCACATCCTCTATTGACACAGGTAGAATACAAGCAAAAGTTCTTTCAATTCTCTCAAAACTTACCTTTTTTTCCTTTCACAAGATGAGTGCATGGAGGAGAGCCAAACCTGAAAGATTGTTGAAAATAACTGGAGCCTAGATTTGAAAAGATATATTACCTTTTTTGTACTGTTGAGGAGTGTTTTAAATACCAAGAACAGATAGTTAAGGAAGAGAAATGATGCTTGAAAGCTATCTTATTTTTAAAAATTGAAGGAAAAAATTCTTCCTGAGCAGTTTGTAAATATTGCTGCAGCCTCACTCATATGGAAATCAGATATTTAAAATCTTTCTCTGTTTGAGTGAACACTTTAGGTAACTGAGGCTCTAACTGGGCTACCGTGAAATTATTGTGCAGTCTTTAAGGTTTCTCCTAGGTGTATTCACTGGCCACCTTGAAAACCTTAGTTTTCACAAAGATGAGTACTGGAGTGACATTTAGTTAGAATGGCAAGTAAATTATCTTCTTGTTTAATTTTTAGGCATTTGACTATGAACAGAAGAAACTACTAGCAACCAAAGGTATGTGGATTAACAGTGACTTCTGACAAGTTTGGTAGCACGTGGATGAAATAATTTCCTGAAGTTTTAGTTTTATAATCTATTTTTCAATAAAATCTGAAAGTGGTAGTGAAACATTTGTCTATCAGCTTTATGTTCCAAAAAAATTCCTAATACCAACATAGAATAAAGTACAGTATAAGCAGCTTGCAGATGGGATGTGTAAGTACATCCATGTGCAAATGATCAATATGGTTTTCAGAGAGCTCATTGCTGTAACGCTTTGCTTTATTAGGATACAAATTAAACTTTAGGGTGCTTGTCACATCAGCTAAATGGCCTCTTATTTCAGGGATAAATTAAGTTTTAGAATTGGTAAGGGGCTTAACCATATCTTTGACTCTGTTATAAAATAAACCAAATTACTCATTCAGCAAAAGAAAATCAGAAGCTCCTGTCTTTGAAACAGATATGATTCTTTTGGCTTCCATGCAGCCCTGTGGGATTTAACTATCTTCTGGCAGAGGAGATTGCTTTAAGGAAAGGTAGGATTCAAGCTGTGTAGCAAGTGGAGGTGTTTAGGGTTTGCCAGGCTCAGGCCGTTAGCAAACATCACTTCAGTACCTTTACTGAGGCTGAGATTTACTGATTTGTCTCTGTATTTTCAGCTATGTTGAAGAAGCCAGTTGTAACAGAAGTGAGAACTCCAACAAATACATGGAGTGGTTTGGGGTTCTCTAAATCAATGCCTGCAGAAACTATCAAGGAACTAAGAAGAGCGAATCATGTCTCCTACAAGCCTTCCATGACAACTACATATGAGGTATATAAAAGGATATTGTAATGGAAGTTTTCTTCCAGTGAATGATACAGTTGTTTCTCTTGAGTAATGTCTAACTTCTGTAGAAACAAAGTCTTGCAGATAACTGTTATAAATATTTTTTATGGTGAAAAATATTTCTTACATAAATATTTAGGCATATGGAATACACTCAGCCCAACACAACATTATATCTATTTCTAGATAAGTTGTGGAGCATGGACATCTGCTTCTTAAAATATAGTTATTTAATGCAGTTTTGAACAACGTACAGCGCCAAACATTCAGTAGTTTCAAGCAAGCAATAGGGAATTTTTAACCTAATGAGAACAGTGTATATAGGACAGATAAACTATATAATGTGTATCACTGCATGGTGGAGCAGAGCAGCAGAAGACTTCTGTGGACAGAACCAAACAGCTGTCTTTACTTGCACTATTCACTGGGCTCAGAATTTTCCCAGGCAAAAGGCAGACAGAGCCCAACATTTCTATTCTGAGTTCCAGCATGGGAATCTTGCAGGCAATTTGTTCCTTTCTTCTCAAAGGTATGCTGAAGTTGCTTTTTAGCATGCTCCCTTGCTGTAATCCTTCCCAGCTTCCATAGAGACACATTTTTCTGTCCTGCTTATATAATATGTAAATAGTATGTTTCTTGAAGAAGGGGACGTTGTAGGTCTCTAGGATATACCTGTCTGTTCATGCAAAAGAAATATTCAGCCAGGATAAAAATGTGCCTTGGTGTTCTCCACTTGGCACATCAACTTTCTGAGCCATTCAACACATTAGTAGGCTTGGCAGTAGTAACTAGGGGAAAGAAAAAGCTGTAACCAAAACCTGCCATTTTATTGCATAGTTTTCTATGTTGGTTGAGTTGGGGTGGGATTTTCCCCCAGACCTTGATGTCTAAAATCTCTGAATAGGTCTGTGATTCTAACCAAGAACAGTGCTTCTTCAAACATGTCAGTTTTACTAAATGGTGTAAAGGAATGCCTCCTAAGTGATGCTTTTCAACTGCAATTTGGTACAAGCTTATAGAATTAAATTGTTAATTTCCACAATTTTTACCTCATGTAAGTATGTAGTATCTATAATGTCGATTTCTTTTGGATGTGTTCCCATGGAATACTGCTGCCTTGTATTGCTACGTTCTGACCCACAGTGATGAGAGTTGATAATTAGTATTTCACATGTGTATGAAAATCTATTTTAAAAGACCCCAGACAAAACAACTACAAATTGACATTGGCATTGCAGAATTGTTGTTGTAGTACTGTGTGTAAGACTGTTGTCAAGTAGTGTGTACTTGATCCACTTATCTTCAGATAAGTGTTCTGTTATGTTCCCTTCCCTGTGAAGGGATGTAGTCAATAGACTGCTTTGTCTAGAATTTGTGTGGGAATTTGATACCCTGGAATGTTTTGGAAACAAACTTGGAAATACTGAGCACTTATTTTGAATCACGGTCTTTAAATAACTCCTGCTTAAAAACTGTAAACTGCATATGTTTTAAGCACACCTGCTGTTTTCATGTCCGGTTTGCAATTATTTGACCATTTATCAACTGCCAAAAGAATGTTTGCGAGCATTAAAAGCTGCTTTTTAAGTCAGCTGCTTCAAAGAAAACATGTGAGTCACAATGAAAGCTCTGTTTTCAGCCCAGATTTTGTGTCTGTGATTTGCAGGGTTCTTCCTTGTCTCTGTCCCGCTCCAGCAGTCGGGAGCACCTGGGAAGCGGCAGTGAATCTGATAACTGGAGAGACCGCAATGGGCTCGGACCCGCTGCTCATGATTTTGTCTCCTCAATTGGCAGCCCCAAACGGAAACAAAACAAATCAGGTTCATAAACTTTCATTATCTGATTGAAAGGAAATAATCATACTGATACCAATATTTGTTTTGATATCAATGTATCCTGACTTCACTAGGGATTTAAATTACTGACACCTTGTAAAGTAATTACTTTTTAACAAATTGAGAACTGCAAGCTTGTGTATAACGTAACACAATTAGTCGTCTGGAAGGAAAACTTATAAGGATATTTGTTAAATGCCAGACATCCTTGCTGAAAAATCTTTGCTGTTATGGAGTTGGTTTTTCAAGGTGTGCTGAATCCAGACCTGTAAAAAGGTTGATTTCTAGACTAGTCTCATTCTGCTTTGTTGCCAATGCAACAGCAGCCAGGGCTTTATTGGGCTATTTGCTCGCTGGTGAAGTCAATCTGTGTTGAAACTGGATTTTAAAGGATGATTCTCCTCATGGGGATAAAATTTACAAGAACATGTAATGACAGGACAAGGGTGAATGGCTAAAAGAGAGTAGGTTTAGGTCAGATTTTCCCTGTGAGGGTGGTGGGGCCCTGGCACAGGTTCTGCAGAGGAGCCGTGGCTGCCTCTGGATCCCTGGAAGTGTCCAGGGCTGGGCGGGATGGAGCTAGTGGATCAACCTGGGATAGTGGAAGGTGTCCCAGCACATGGCAGGGGGTTGGAATAAGAAGTCTCAGGTCCCTTCCAACCCAGGCAATTCTATGAAAAGAAGCTGGTCCATGTGTTTGGCATGGCCTAGCATGAATTTCAATACTGCTTTCTATACAGGCTGTATGTTTCATTACTTTTTAAACATTGCTTGAAGTTGAAAAATTGAAATTTTACTTTAGTTGAACTCTTTGAAGCTTTATTTTAAAATAAGCTAATAGATGTCTTTCTGAAAGAGTGATAAGTGGAGGTAGAGAATACAAAGTCCATGCTACCTATCTGTTTTATGAGGAAATAATGACTGTGGCTGTTTATATCTTTTGTTGTTGCTTTTTCTTTTAAAAGTGAATAAACCTAATAAACCTAAATCCCAAATTCAAAGTACACAGATAATGAAATTTGAACATGGTAAGAAAGGATACTTCCAATTAGAGAAAATATTCATGGTTTTAAAAAGCACAGTAGTTGAGCTGTGAATGGCTGCACATCATGT
The DNA here is from genome assembly GCA_013389925.1 of Aegithalos caudatus. Lineage (NCBI taxonomy): Eukaryota > Metazoa > Chordata > Aves > Passeriformes > Aegithalidae > Aegithalos > Aegithalos caudatus. The sequence goes on from WEIU01014319.1 coordinate 735,103, forward strand.
TCTAACTACTTGAAGAACTAGAGAGATGACAAGTTTATTTGAAATCAGTCTGATGTTTTCAACCTAACTCGACAAAAATGGAAGTTCTAGGTTAACTAAAATAATTAAGGATTAAAAACGTATTTACATGTGTATTAGAAGAAAATTAGAAACACAAACACATTGGCAGTGAAAGAAAACTAGATTTCCCAGAGAAAAAAATGTGTGGATAAAAGATAAAAGAAACAGCAATGAGTTGGCTAGACAAAAGTAGGTCTATAGAAAACAAACACTGGAACTTAATTAACAAAAAAAAATTGCTTTATGCTGTTCATTCTCTCAGACCACTGGGAGGCTTTTTTTCTTGAAAAATCAAGATTTAAATACCTTGTAAATTCAATGATCTAGCTGAATGTAGTGTTGGTGGAAAACCAGGCCCTTCTGTGATGTCTGAAAGTGCCCTTGTTCCCTTCCAGCTGAGCACTATCTCAGTAGCAGTAACTACATGGACTGCATTTCCTCGCTGACAGGAAGCAATGGCTGTAACCTCAACAGTTTGTTCAAGGGATCTGATCTGCCTGAGCTCTTCAGCAAGCTTGGTTTGGGCAAATACACAGATGTATTCCAGCAGCAAGAGGTGGGTGTTCCTTCCACAGGCACTTTTGTGTTGGTAGGATGTTTTCCAGCAGTAGTTGTGCTGTCTCTTCACCAAAAGCCACTCAGAAATCACTTTGTGACAGGATTTTCATGAGCTGTTCCTTCAAAACTGGATCATGCATCTTACAATTGTGACAAATACTCAAAATCTCAAGACTCAGAAGTAAGAAAGACTAATTGGTTTTCTCTGCTTTTCCAGAACTGACTACTTTTTAATTTCTCCTTTTCTGTCAGAAATGTAGCAAATTGAGCAACTGTGTGAAGAAGCCATTGAAAAGCCACAATTGCTGTTTACATGCAAAGAATAGTTTGTCAATGTAGCTGTAAAATGGAGCAGGGAAAAAATGAAGCTGTTCCAAGCCACATTTATCACTTAATACTTTTGTGGAAAGACTTGTTTTGCATGGTTTTCTTCTTTCTTTTTTACTCTAGATTGATCTGCAGACGTTCCTCACTCTTACTGATCAAGATTTGAAAGAGTTGGGAATTACCACTTTTGGTGCCAGAAGAAAAATGCTGCTTGCCATCTCAGGTAAAAAACACTGAATACCATTTATTGATTTTAGGCATTGTTTGTATTCTTCTCACTCAAATTGTGTGCTTATAACCAACAAAGGAAAAAAGTCTTACTGAAAAGTAAAAAGTAAGAGTAGAGTCTACAGAGGTAATATTAGCTTGCCCCTCACCCAAGGTGCTTAAACCCAGGTCTTATAGAACTTTCTCATTACCTGATAACAGCTCACTTGCAATAGTCCTGAAAAGCTGGAGCTTTGTAGAAAGTTCATCTTGCACCAAATTGTCAAGTTTTATGCCCTAAAATTATGAGTGCAGGAATCTCTGTGATTACAGGCACTGCAGGGTCTGATCAGCACTACATACCAGTCACAACTGGCATTTTCAACCTTTTGGTTCCCTGTCCTCCATTTTATTGATTAGCAGAGCAGTCATCCTGCTGGGGAAAAGTGGCTACTTTTGGGAGGCTTTGTGTTTTTTTTCTGGTTTTTGGGTTGCAAATGTACTTAGTTCAGTAGCAGTCTTGAAAATCTGTGTAACCTTTCAGTGATGTATACCTAGCGCAGTTTACAAGAACAGGAAAGTGGGGAAAAGAAAAATATTTTACATGATCTATTACTAATATGAGATTAGGATGCACATTTAAATTAGAGGTGAGCATATGGTTTTTTCTGAAAGTCCTTGTTAAAGTACTGCTTCAGTTTTATGTTAAAAAAAAAAGAATTGTGCATTGAGAAATTATCAAGTTGGTAATGAGCTTTTCTGTCAATCTTGGTCTACACTGCATGGTTGTGCCTCCAGGAAGATGGCAGTCTTTGAGCATTATAACAGAAACTTTAAAAAGTTTCAGTTATGTCAATTTGATCTAAATCAATACTGCAAAAAATTATCTACTTCACACTCTATCAGTGCCAAATAAGAATTGTCCCAAGTTAGATGCCTGCATCCCAAGGAGCCTCTGAGTCCTAACCTGATCCTCTTTTTATCCTGTTGGACTGTTTGTTAATTGAAGGAGTACCTCACAGACATTTTCAGTGCGTACCATACCTGTCTAAAATACGCCCTTCGTTTAAACAGAAGTTTTGCGTTTGGCTTAGATGGAAACATTTTAATGAATTTCTGATGGGAGATTTCTGTGGGTGTGCTTGACCTCTCCAGAACTGAACAAAAACCGAAGAAAGCTCTTTGACCCATCCAACATCCGTGCCTCGTTCCTGGAAGGTGGAGCCAGCGGGAGATTGCCGCGCCAGTATCACTCGGACATTGCCAGTGTCAGCGGGCGCTGGTAGCAGGAGCCTGCACTCAGAAATCAGCTGGGAAGATGGACATGGCAATCCTGTGGACAGCCTTCACTGCACACCACCCTCTGCACTTTGGGAGTTTGGGTGTCAAGGACCAAAGCGTTTTGTCTGCACAATACTGTGCCAAAAAATCAGAGAGAACACACTCTGTCAGTTGTCTTTTGAAACACCAAATGTGGGCTAGGTTTTACTCATGTAGATTGGACAGAATTTGCAATAATAATAATATAGGGTTCTTTGTTTAGTATTTTATTACCTATAACTATAATGTATGCACTGAATTTTGTACTTTGTTGAATGAAGGAAGAATGAAGAGCTGGGATGCCAGAGAGCATAGATTTGGCTTTATCAAGATGGATTTTTCTGGTACTGCTTAAAATAATTATTGAGGTCTTTCTGCACTTTACGTGTTCTGATTTCTTGTCCTGTGGAAATTTATTTCTCTTTATTTCCATATCAATTTTTATATTGGCACTAATCAAATTTTTTCAGGTGTTCCTACATTAAGTCACATCTCACTATAATGGTACTAGAAACTGGTTCTTATGCAGATTGTTTGTTTTTTTTCTTCTCTCTGTCTCCCAGGTAGTTATCTGAAGAGATTGTTCCAAAATCAAGTCACTTGGTAGTGGACCAGTCTTATTATGCTCTTATGAAGCAGTCTAATGCTGCCTGCAGTAATACTCACTGTAGCAAATGCAATGAAAGACCAAAATGGACCTTGCAATATTAACCCTTTTCAGTCAACATATTTAACTGCTGCCTTTATGCTAAAACTGTTTTTAATGGTTGTCTCAAAGCAAAGGGCTATTTTTAGTACCCTGCCACTAAAGGACACTTATTTATATCAGACTTTTATTTTTAGATTCTATACACCTACAATACATAACAGGTTAAACTGATCTACTGCAGATTGATGGTAGAGACCGAAAGGCATTCATCAAACTAGAGCTCTGGGCTGTCAGTTTGATTAAACAGACAACTAATCTAATTTGACAAGACAGCACTGTTGCCATTTAATAAATGACACATATTACTTACATGACTATGCATGCAGCAATGAAGTGACCTACATAAAATAGGTGTAATAGCATCTGTTTTGTTCGATCTGGATTTGTGATCGTCAGCTGCAGAAGTGTTAGAAACTCTGGAGATGAACTATTTCTGAAACAAGTTATGTTCAACAGAAAGAGTCCCTGTTATAAGTGGCTAGAGCTAAAATTTGCGTACTTATACTGTGAAAGTCCAAAAGATTTGGCAGTGTTACTCCTCTGTCTTTACAGATGTTGTGTTATGGGTTTATGAAGGGTTTCAATGTAATGAAGGAATCCATAAAGTGCCTCTTTTTGCAATGCAATGTGTAGTTTCCAAGCATTAATTGAAAAGCATTCCCATGAGAAATATTGTGAATTACCTTACCTCTACTGTAATGTATTATTTATGTTCAGTGTACAAGCCTTTTGAGATGGACATAAACCACTGTCAAGTGCTCTAACAGAAGGCATTAGAATAGCTTTTACAGTAGTTGGGGTTTATGCAAAAATGGGTGGGAGAGTTTTGACACTTTCCATGGGTAATTCTTTTTTTTAAGGTGAGAATGCAAAATTATGTATGGAGAAGATTGCATACACAAAGGGAATTTAAAGAGACTATTACTTGAGGGCATAGATGATCAAGCAATAATATAAAGTCTTGTGGTTAGCTAAAAATTGCTGCTCAGTGCTCATTCCAGCCATATCTACTTAATGGTGTATAACTGGGTGATTCCCCTGTAGATCAAGTAGCAGCTTTGTCTGGTTTGAAAATGGTACTGCAGATGTGACTGGCTAAAACTGTATCTGGTACTCACAGTTGTTTATAGCAAGTTCCTGTGCTCAATGCCAAGAGTCAATACCCACGTGTCTATGAGAGGTGTGTGTGTTGCACAGGCAAGAGCAACTTCATGGAAACCCTCTTGGAAGCCACAGCTTCTCATTCTAAAGCTATTTACACTTGTGCTTGCTTCTAAGCATGCAGGTAGTTCCATTCACACTGACGATTTTTGTGCTTACAGATGAGCTGTTGTTTAAACATTTGTATTTGCAAGCCCCGTGCTTGCAAATCAAACTGCATTCAGACTCATTATTTCTTAAAATATTTTTAGTGAACTAAATATTCAGCAACACTTTGTACAGAATTTTCTACAACCCATTCTTGCTTGTTTGCCTAAACTTAACAGCATCCAAAAGCTTTGCACTCAGATTTTTAGTTTTTTATAGATATGTGCCATGCATCCAGATGGTACTATACTCAGAAACTGATCTTCTTACAGTATTAAGTGGATGTGGTCTTTTGCTGAGCAGTGCTACACCAAAGTGAAGAATTTCCCATGAACAACATTATTTTTCAGTAGGGCTTCACATTAAAAAAAAAAAAAANTGGAAGTAAAGAAAATTCTCACTTACTTTGATTCCACAAAGGGAATATAACAGTGTACAGTGTATCGTATTGTTAGTGTTACATTATGCACAAATATTTGACTTGCTACGTAAAATGTTAGTTTTAAATCTGTGCCTTAACAGTGACCAGTTATCTGTAAATATAGAGCAGATACAGATTGTATTTTTGTGGGTTGTGTCCTTTTAGTGATTTTTAAAAAAAAAAAAAAAAACAAACCAGAAGTCCAAATTAAAACATGAAAAATGGAAATTTTGAAAACTAATCAGTGTTGCATAAAATAAATTTATATAACTCCCTTGTATTCTGACTGGTTCTGAAGTATTTTTATATAGACACAGTTCCAGGGATGCTTGCTTGTTAATAAAATATAAAAAGCAGTATTTGACATAATGGCAACACGTTTCTTTCACATGTTAATGTTTCATGTGTTTTACTGTTCTCTTTGTATCACATACAGTGTCTTTGTCTGGCTTCTAAGTGAGAATGCTTTTTTGGGGTGCCTTTCCTTCATCTAAGAGGAGTTAAATTATCACAGGTTCAATTCTTAACAGGTTTTAGTGATTTGTCTCACGAGTTCTATTCTTTCTTTGGTCTTCCCGTGACTGTTTTGGTCAGGTTAGCAGAGAGTTGTGTGTTTTTTTTCATGATGGTCATTGTACTGTCACTTCCAGTGTAGAAGTAAGGGATGGGAAGGGGAAGGGAATTTTTTCAGGCTGCTGGGACATGAGCAGTCAGCCTGGTGAGAGGCAGAGCTTTCACAGTGATGTGCACACAACAGACACAATCAGTGTTTGCTCCACGGCTGCTGGGACAGCTTCGGTATTGCTCGACCTCGCTCAGTGCTCTCAGGCACCTCCTTATCCCCACCTAATGTGGTCTCTGTTCTGTAGACGCAGCTCTACAGTGGCTGTTCCTGCCTCACTGACCTTGCAAAACTCTGAGAGATGTTTTTTTCTGAATACCTGCTGAGAAGTGCAGGTATGGGAACAAGTCTGTGAAGGAAACAGATCAACGAACTGTTCTGTTGAGGACAGCTGAAGGGTGTGGTGCTGAGCACCAATTTACCAGGCATTAACATAAATTATGTGGAAATGTACAAGCAGGTGGGCTTGCAGAATTGCACAATGTTTCTGATGACTGACCTGGAGTGAGCTAGGAGGGTCTGAAGGAGGCAGTTGTCTTTGTGGGCCATTTATCTGGGCATATTGCTTCCTACAGCTTTAGTCAGCAGAGTGTAAAGCTGACAGAGGAGCGGGTGATGGAGCATTAGAGCTTGTTGCCTGCTCTCCTTACGGTGCAAGCAGTGTTCCCAGCAGCTGGCATGGCACAGCATCAACAGGATTGCTCCCTGAACAAACTGGGCAGGTCTCTCTGCTACCAATCAGTGGAACAAAACTGGTCATCTTCAGTCTGAATAAAAAGCTGCATTTAAAAAATGTTGTCAATAACAAGAGGAAATAGATGGAGTCTCCAAGCTCTGTAAAGATTAAAAGTGAGGCATCTCTCTTCACTTTTGAATCCCACTCCAATCTAGCAGTTGCTGGAGGACTCTTGTTTGTCCAGAGTCCTAGAAAACACAGGTTACACAAGTTCTACTGTTGTAGGCTGGTCAGTACAGGTGTGATGGGCAGGGGTATGCAGAAGCTTGTGCTCATACTGTAAAGTAAGCCAAGGAGTATTTGATTCCAGGCAAGTCTGGACACTGCTGGAGCTACATTTTATCCTTGAAGAACCAGCTTCCTTTGCACCATAGATACTGGAGCAAAAGGAAGGTTTGGTTTTATTTGGAGTTCCTGCAAAATTTTTGAGGGTGTCAGAAGATGCAAGAACTGGGGAACTTGTAGAAAAAATTGCAATATCCATGGTTGGGGTTTTACGTTGTTGACTGCTGCTTTGAAAGTGGTGAGCTGTAAGAACGTTTAAGCGGGTAGGGGGAGGTATTTTAAAGATAAAAGAGCTCTTATTTTGAATTAGGTGTAGTTGTGAGTGAAGACTATCTTGTAATCTGAAAAGCACACAATAAACTTGTGCTTTGATATAAAATTCCTTCATTTTTATTTGGGTTAAGATAGCATCTGGAGCAGAAGTAACAAGAATCTAGCAATTACAAAAGGCTTTTTGTAGATGATATGTTTGTATTAAGGAAAATTTGAGGTTTATCTTTGTTTCCTGTGCTGCAGATGTACTTTTTTATAGTGTTTATAATTTTAATATTTTACATGCTTTCATGACTTAGTAAAGCAGACTTTAAAAATTAAAGTAGTAGAAAAGCTGTACTTGCCAATTTTGAATGTTGACACAGCCATTAGGGACAGTTAAAGGTTAATAAAGATAATTTTTTCCTCTCACTTTGAGGAAAGTGCACTGTTAAAGAAACAGACTCAAACAATGTAGAAAGTTTTTGCATTAGAGCATCATCTATTGTCAAATTTCCCCCTCTCTAAAGGAGTAAGATTTGGGGAATATTTTCTCTGAGAAATGCAGAATGATTCCAGATGTTGATGAAAATATGAAGGAAGATGAATGCATTGTGATGGAAATTATCCAGTTTGTGCCAAAACTATGTTGCAACTTCATAGAAACTAACAGATGGAAAAAGCAAAACATAATATGAAAAAAAAAACCAACACTATAAAATAATTATATAATGAAGCAAAAATTTGTCACTTCTAACAGTGGGCGATTAATGTTTTAAGAAATAATGTTGCTACTAATTTAATAATTCTAGGACCATGAACTGATACGGGTGTTGCTCTTCTTTGCTGTGATAAAAATCATGGTTTGTCACCCGTGAAGGACAGAAGAGTTTAAGAGGCCTGAACTGCACATGAAAATAACTTATGGTCCCAAAAAAACTAAATCCATCCATGGGAACTGCAATCTCATGCTGTGTATATACAATATAGAAGTGAAGATGATGTGACTATTTTTGGGATTGAGAATATAAGAAACCTTCTGTAGACAGTAAATCTTGTTATGTTACTCATGAATATTCTAAGAGAAAACAAAATGGAACCAAAGGTTAATTTCCTTTTTCTTTAAAGTGATCCAAAGTTCAGATAAAAACAAATCCCTTTCCTTTAGCAGTTTTTCCACCATGCAGCTGAACAATGTTTTGGCTCCCCAAAAGTATGCTTCTCTTTTCATGCCAAAACTCACCTCAGAGAGAAGTTGCTCATGCACGGTACCATAAAAACCCTTTCTCTGAAGTAGCTGAACTGGGTGCTTTAGCACTGGCAGTTCAGCACTAAGAATGCTGGTTCTTCCAGTAGTACAAGATCTCTTTATGTGGCCCAGCATCTAGAACTTGACTTGGTGAAGTTGAATTGCTGACAGATTTGAATCTTGCTTGGAAACTGGATGGGAAACAACTAGGTAACCAGCCCCTGTGGGGCAAGAGATCTTTTGGTGCTGCTGTATGAAAACTAGCTTTGTGCCAGAAAGTTTCTCTTTGAACCAAATGCTGACAGTAGCCAGCAAAAGGAATGCTGAAGGCATCTGTCGTGTAGGAAGGCTTGTCCTGAGCGTACTTCCAGCTCTGATTATCTTCCATCTTCACTGAAAGTGGCTGCAGATGCTCCACTGTTGACTCAGTACTTACTTTCCATTATGCTTTTGGACTCTAAATGCTAGAAATGGTTTTAAATTTTACATGCAGCTTGATGAGCTTTTTGCTTGCACAAGCATAATGTTTTCTTCTTTTCCTAGGAGTGATTAATGTGGACAGTATCCAGAACCACTAGAGTGGATGAGAGCTTTGAAAGATTTTTTTTGAAGGGATTTAGGAGTCATGAGTGAAGACTGGAAATAACACTTCTGGCACTGCTGCCTTGCCTGGCTGCTGGTGGTGTCTGCTCACCTCTCCTAGATCTTGGCTCTCCCATGCTTGGCTCCAGTTTCTGCTTTCTTCTGATCAGCACTCAAGTTTCAAACAAGTACTTTCGGGAAGTTTGAGACATTTTAGCTTTTCAGGCAGACTAGTGTTTGCTTTTTGTGTTGGACTCTAAAACTGTGGCCGTGGGGATACAGGTGCTAATGGTCATCTTTGGCCAGTGTGAGGAAATAAATTTGTAAGCACAGCATAACCAGTACATTGTGGTTACAAGACTGGAGTAGATGAGGACATGATTTCTTCAGGTGGGCAGTTGTTTTTGAGGATTAAGTAAAGTTTGCTTGGGTCTTTTTTTAAAGCATTCATAGAAAGGAGCATCCTTTTGCATAGTGTTCTTATTACGGTTTAAAAATTATTTTGCCAAAGTGATTCCACAGGGCCTTTGCCTTAACCAGTAATAAAAACACAGTTATTCATAGACAGGAGGATTCTTTATGATCCATCCACATTAACAATTATTGGAGTACAACAGCACATTTCCTCCTTGCTTCCCACCTGCCTGTAATACTTCTCCTGAGGCCAGTGCATCCATGTTCTTCAGTTGCATTTATGTGTGGTTATTCTGTGCCCTGGCTCTGCTGCAGAGACAAGGTAATGAACTCCCCAAACAGAATTGCATCTGATCTAGTTCCTACTGCATCTTCTCCCTGTGTAAACACATCAGGAATTAGGAAAGCACTTCTGGACTGAACAGATGTGTTGGTCTGCTGGAAGCTTAGAAACCCTGTATTTTCAAGTCCTCCTTAATCTTTGTGATGAGTTTGTAAGCTTCAAGATGTTTTACATCTGGTTCTGTTTGTCAAATTCCTTTCAAGTGTTCTGTTTTTTGTGATTATACCATCTGTGATAAAATGGGCATTAAATCAAATACTACATAAAGATGCATTGTCTGTTCAAAGCTATACTAGAAATGGAATATTTTGTATTTTGTATCTTTGGTCTATTTTGGGTTTAAGTGAAATTTTATAGACGTTTCAGAATTTGTGTTTATACATAAAACCCCAGAATGTTATGACAAAGAATCACAGAGATTCTGTCCTTTCCACCTCCCTTCCTGAAAGCAGATAAGTCAGTGTTTCATTTTAAAGCATTTTTTTTTATCTAATTGAGATTTTCCAAGCTCACAAAATTTGGCAGAAAACAAATCAAGTTTTTTATGGCTCCTGAAGGCAAATCACTTTCTGATAAACACTCCAGTGTATCTTCATGTGCTATTCAACATGGGAGGTGTGCAGAAATATCAAAAAGATGTTGAAAGCTTTCTTGCTTGACCTCTTAACTCTTCACCAGGTCAACTTTCCTCTGGCTTGAATCTGATGAAATGGTTCTGTGTTTAAGCACAGAAAAGAAGTCCATGGTAGAGCAATGGACTTCCTCAGTGCATGCTGAGACCTTGCCTGCCTTTCTTGAAAACAAGTTCTCCAGGCTTCTAGACTTGATAGTATGCTGTATGAAATGTCTAGTTACTACATGTTCATCAGCTCAGAAATGAGAGGCTTTGCACTCCGTGGTGATCGGGCTTTTAATTTGTGTACCCAAGGGAACCAATTATTTCACGTGTTTCATGCTCAAGCATGGAAGGGCAGCACACCAAAACAGTATAAATTTTCAGGTCTTCCTTTTCCCATAAAAGAAGTCTCTTGCTATGTTGCTTTGGTGCAAGTAGAGTTCTTTCAGTTCCTGCTAAATAAAGAGGACTGCCCTGAATTTGTCAAAGCAAATGTTATGGTTTATCTCCTGGCAGCTACCCAAGTCTCCATAAAACTGAGTTTTACTCCATGGGGACCTATAACTGAACCCAATAGTGCCATATGCTTTCGTATTTTCCTTTTACAGCATCACAACTCTCATTGTATAATTATCCTAATGAGGAATTGAACCAGCACCATTTCTTATTATTTGGAGGTGTAATATTGCTATCTTATAAACTAATTGAGGAGGTGGATGGTCAGAAGTTAACACGAACAACTATTAGAAAAACTGTGGATAACAGTCTCCATATTTGACTTTGGGAAGAGTTCTGCAACAGGTCTTTAAGGAAGAGAAAATATTGCAAACCTTTCCTTTGGCATTGCTTGTTGGAGTGGTAATGCTTAATGATTAGGGGAAGAAATGGCTGTGTGGTGTGCCTTATAAGAAACATCATCAAATTACTGCTCTGAAGAGGGAGGTAATGTTTCATTAATGTCCTTAATATCTCTTCATTAAGTATTGAGCCTATATTATACAAATGTGTGTTTATTCACCTACTGAGAAAGTGTTTGAAAGTTTTCAATTAGTGATGACAACCAAAATCCCCAATCTTCATTTTCAGTGATAGGCCACTCTTCAGTGGGGTTTGGTAATGGAGAACTCTCCTAGACAAAAAGTCTTACCTTACTTTAAATGCAGATAAAGTCAGAATCTATTTCATTCCACTTCTGAATATTTTTCATATAATTTACATGACATCATACCTCAGAAATCCCCAAGGAGATACTTAGGTTGCCATCAAATCATGCTTTGATTTCTGTTCCTGCATGTTGCCTAGATGGAGTTTCATTCCTCTTACTGCAGGTTTTTTGGATCAGTATAAACCCATTCTCCACCTTTTCCATGATCTGGTTGTCTGGTTTACCTTCCCTCTCACTATCCCCCTTTACAGGGCTTCCAGGTAATCCCTCACTGTCCCAGCCCCAAGCTGGATGTCTCACAGAATGGGATTTGTTGCTGGGGTTTGGGTGTCTCAGGGGACACTGTTGGGTACAGGGTTTGTTGCTGGGATTTGGGTGTCTCAGGACACTTCCCACAGAGGGTTTATTGCTGCGGTTGGTACCATGCAGCCAAGCTGTGGTGGGCCAGCCCTGGCCAAGTGTCAGGTGCCCACCTCAGCAGGGCTGGGCCACGCTGGGTGACAGCTGGCCATCAGAATGGGGCCATCCCTTACTGTGTACTGTCACAGGAGAAATGAATTCCACCTGGGGTGAACTGACTTCATCTCTTGGCAATTAAAATACATTTGGGTGGCGAGAAACAAAGGCAAATGAACCCTGTTGCCACTTGTTTCTGCCCCCTCACCTCCCCTTACCCCCCTACTCCTGGTGCCCAGCCGCGCTTTCCCGCCTCAGCCCCTGAGGCGCCGCCTGAGGGGCTCAGAGGGGCGGCCGCAACCGGCCAGAACCGGCCGGAACCGGCCAGAACCGGCCAGAACCGGCCGTGACCCAGCTGGGGCTGCCCCGCGCTCCCCTCACACAGACCCTCAGCCCCACTGCCGCCCCAGATCCCACCTTGGCCTGTCCCAGGTGTGTTTGGAAGCGGCCCTGGACAGCTGGGACACAGAGGACAGTGCCAGCAGTCAGGGTGTCACCTTCAGCCAAAGAGGGGCCGCCCCTGGGGCTGCCTCTGCCCTCACACCTGCGGGCCAGGGAGCTGAGCACACACAGGTGAGGATGTCCTTTGGGAGACAAGGTGCACCTGGAGGGGCTCCTGGGGAGCTACCAGGCTTGGGGCCAATTTGGTGATGAGTTGCCCCCACCCCCTTCCTTCCCTGGGCAGGATGGGGCTCCTCAGCAGTGTGGTTTGGGGTTGTGGAGAGTGTGGGAAGCAGCTGCCTCCATTGCCACGAGCTGCTGCCTGAGTCACCCGGAAAAGGAGAGCGCTGGCCCTGGGGAGCAGAGCAGGAGGAGTAGTGCACTCGGAGCACCCACAAAGGTAAGTCCTCTCTTAAAATTGTGTTGAAGAAACAGGCTGATTGTAAACCTGTGTGTCATCAGGCAGCATGGTCCCTCTGAGCTCTCTGTTGTGTCCATGATGAGGTGTTTCATATCAGGGGCTGGGGTCTGCTGTTCCTCATAGATGTTGTCTCTGTGCTGGGTCATCCTGAAAGCCTTTAATGTGTGACCACAATGGGACTGTAGAGGATATTTAACTGACCAAATGCTTGATTTTGTTTTAAAATGCTTTTTTGTAGCCAGGTGTATTTTGAATTGTATATCTGACCTCATCCAAAGCTTGGCTTGTGAGTGTGAGTGCAAATCCATGAAATCCAAGAGCACCCTGAGGAGGGTTCCCTGCACTGCTGCTTCCTCAGTCTCCAGCTCTGGGTGCTGCCTGGGCAGAGGCAGGGTGTGTTTGTGTAGGATATTCTGTGGTTTGAAATTACATTCCAGTGCAATAACTTGTGTGATGAATTTAGGGCTTGGCTTTGGGAGAGAATCATGTGTTGTTCACACAGGTCAAAAGTCATCCAAATCATAGTTTTTAAAAAAATGTTTTTGTAAGAAATAGGCTGTTGAAGATATTTAGTTATTTGCTAGCTGTATAATCTGACCTTGCATCTTTATCCCTTACTCTTTACTGATTTGCTACATTCGAGTGAATATAAAAGCAATCAAAAAAAAAAAAAAAAGTCACGATTCAAATTGAGACCACTTTAAAGCGTCTGATAAAGGAATTACTTTCTATTTAGTCACCGATATTTTCGTGAGGCATAGGAGGCGAGGCACTAGCAGATGGCAGAAGCTTCCAGCAACACGCGGTGTGAGATGCGAGCGGAGCTTTCCCAGCTCCCCCGCTGCGGCAGCAGATGGAGGCATTGGCAAGGAGGGATGCAGGGATGCAGGACGCTGCTTTTGTTCGCTGCGGCCAGAGCCGGGCTCTGCTGGCAGCGCTCAGGGAAAGGTGACAAACGCCAAGGGAGGGGATGCCACAGGCACCGCAAATATGTAGCAAAGCTCCTAATGATGCTTTGAGGTTTTCCTCTCTCTAGACTTTTTATGGCTTTTTCCCAGGCAAGAGATCAGAATTGTGGCTTTCCCCTAACCTGTGCCTGCGTGCGAACACCCACGCAGAGGTGGCATTTCTGCATTCGCAAATCACAAAAACATTCGCAATCTTCACAGCCTGTTTTTTTTCTGAGACAAAACAAACTTAAATACAGGAGAGTTCACCTTTCACTCAACTGCTGTCACCTGCTCTTGCTGTCAGGTGTTTAAAATAATGCTTAATTATGCTAGAAAAGGAAAGAACTTTTTCTGTTACGACTTTGATTTTTCACAGCTGGTAGAAAACTTTATGAAAGCTTGTAGGTTTGTTATTATTATCATGCACTGTGTTTTCCTCCAGTCTATTTTCATTCAACTCCTCCAAAATGATTTTACCACTCCTTTAAAGTGATCTCTGTAGAACTGATACTTGAAATCGCTGTTCCAATGGTCAGATTAGCATGTGCAAATATGTGCTTTTTAGGTTTGTGTTGATGAGGTTGTTTATTTTAGGGACCTTAAAATTTAGGGACTTAATATTTGCTCTGGTATGGTGCAGTGAGAAGTGCATGTCCACTGTGCAACTGTTGGACTGGTCTGTGGGAAGCTAAAAAGCTCCTGGAGTCAAAGGGGAGTATCAGGAGAGTTGCAGCTCATATTTAGGTCAGAAGCAATAAAAGAAACCTCCATGAGTGTTATTGATTAATCATAAAGTGAAGGATTTTTTTTCATTGTGTGTGAAGCTACAGTATGTTAAAATTGCACTTGATGGGTTAGTACAACATGCTTAGATCTTGTTGAAGCTTTGTCTGAGGACAGTGACCTGGGAATTGTATTTTTAAATGTCACTGAGCTTTTAGGTAGCCAGGGGCGACTTCTGGACTCTTCAGGAGTCATGAATAAAGCTGTATTTTATGAGAGTCTGGAAACCTGTTGGTAACAGGCTCCCAAACATCCTTTGGCCAAAATGATAAACTTCATTAGGTCAATATAACTCCACATACTAAAGAATTTTAAATGTACTTTTACAAGAGCACATAAAAACATCACATGCCTACAGGCTCTACAGCTAGTAAAGACTGAGGAAAATCATCTAGTGCTTATTAAACTTCCTTTCATCTTCTGAATTAGGTAGCTGAAGTAGGTCAGTGTTGTTGACTATTACTCTCTTACTTTTTAACCAAAGAAAAATAAAACATTTTCACAGTTTTATAAATTTCTATACTGACTAATTCTGCATTTTATATGGCTTGCAAAATTTCAGTAACAGCTGCCTCATGTTTTGTATTTGAGCACATGATTTCTGGAACTTTGGGAAGGCAGGTAAAAGACTCGAGACGAGGTTAGGGAGCTAATGACTAATGTTTTATTTCTGTGAATGTTGTGTTGTGCTCTAAATACCTTTAGCTTTGGTCACAGGGAGAAATCACAGGGAGTTGTGTTGGTGTTCTGAGTATATTTATCCCTGCTCTTCTCTGGTGAATATTGAATCGCGTGTGGTACTGGAGATGGGAGATTTCGTGCATCTCCTGTTGTTTGTACAAAAGCTTAAGGTAGATTAAGTGTTGTGATAAAAGCTGATTGCGAGAGTTAATGAAGGTGTGTCTGGGCTTTGTTTTTGTTATGCCTTAAACCACTAAAAGGTATTGTTGGCACGCATGTGTGAATGTGGGATCTTAATGCCGATTTCTACAGTGTGTTACTTTTTGATTTGTTTTAAATTTAAAAGATTCGCTCATCTTAACAACACCTGAACTTGCAAAGAGGAAGATCTTCCTGACAATACATGAGAAATGTATTTGTGCTCCCAAGCAATTCAAAGAAGAGAGATAAAACTTTTATAATTGCACTGTTCTGCACAAATATGCACTATTTTATTTAAATTAATTTTATTTTTAGTACATGCAGCTATATATACTTTCAAAAAACAACTTTGTAAAGCCCTGCTTGGTGGAAGCAGGCAGTGGCATACCTGGGAACAGCTGCACTAGGGTAGGTCAAGGTCCAGCTGGTCCAGGACTGTGCTGCCAAGAGCCATGAATATCCCCTAGGATTTCCTCTTGGCTTCAGCAGATTACTCAGAGCCTTCCACACAACAGGATCAGCTTTCATTTTGATAGTTATGTCGAGAACATGGAAAATGATCCACCTTTTGATTTTCTAAATGTCTCTTTTATTCTGAGTGCATGTGAGGTGAGCACAGTCTGGGTGCCTGCCTGGGTCAATCCAGTGACCCTATTTTGGTGTCCATCCCTCTGCCTGTTGTGCAGGCAGGGGCAAATTTCCATTGTTGCTGCAACCCTAATGTAGTAGCCTCAAACTTTGGGCTTAGTGAGGCTTGGGCTCTATGGTCTGGGGGCTTTTGTGGGGAGCTTTTTTCTTTTTATGTTTAAAAATGTTAACCCCCTTTGTTATTCTCCCTAAAAAAAAAATGAGTAAAACACGTGGGTGAATGGGGAGGCAATGTTATGTACGCTGCCTGTGCTGCCCACACACTAAAAAAGAGGTGAAACAAACGCTTTGGTGGCTCCTTCCCTGAGGATACAAGTTGCAACACTTTATGCCTGAGTGATGCTCTCGTGGTACAATGCTGGGAAAATGACGGGGGTTTCCTTTTCTTTTTTAAATAAGAAAAAGTGTTGGTTTTGTTATTGAACACGAGAAAATTCCTTTAAAGTACTGGAAGAAATCTCCAGAGCTTCCCCCTTCCCAACAAATGCTGCCCTTGATTTACTGTTGACCCCTGTGGGATGAAGTCATCAGGAGAAAGTTCTTGTTTTCTTGTAACTTTTTTTCCTACACAGCCTTGTTGCTTTATTAAATTCACCAGAGTAGACATGTGTTTTAAGTCTGATGGCTTGTATTACGTTAGGAAATCCTCCCACAGCACAGACCTTTCTAAATATTGTTTGTTGACTTACGGGAACAAGATTGTTCCTGTTGCTGGGGCTGACATTTGTGTGTGGCAGCCACATGCTCTGGGAGACAGGGACAGCTTGCTCCCTTTCCTGTTTGCAGAGTGAAATGAACAACAACAACAACAAACTAACAATGCTGTTGTCTGAGAGGGGTCTTTCCGCGTTCGAATGCGTGGCGAGGCAGCTCTGAAGAGGCAGCACTTCTATTAGAAAGGGGTGTTTGCAGCTGGGAGGCTCCTGAGAGCCTTGCACGCAAGCGTTTGGGGGTGGGCGGCACGTCTGCATCCATCAGCCTGCCTGGAAGAATCGGAGCAGGAGCGTCCGACTGCAAATCAAACAGGCACCCACTTCCTGCCATCCTAATCCGCATCCACCAAAAAGAAGGGGGAAACACAGGCGGGGGGGCAGGGGGAGTATTTGGCACCTCCCCAAGGAATGCGCTAATCCCAAATGTGGTGTGAGAGCGCTTCACGATCGCACACTGGCACTCGCTCCCGGTGGTTGCTGCCAGTTTCCCTCCCACGCGTGCTCAGTCTCGGAGGTAATGTGAGTCTGGATGCTGGACAGTTAATCAACTGCAGGAAAATTAACGTTTTGGAGACTGTTCTTCTGTTGCGAGGTGCTTGGTGTTTAATAAAACACAGCATGCTGCCACGTAGTGCATACTTGCAGGACCCCGCTGGCTGCCTGCTCTGTTGGCTCTCGGTTTTGGCTGGGGTTTAGCCTTTCTCCATGCTGGATTTCTCCTGTTGCCACTGCTGAGGGGAGGATGGGCTGTGCCGTACCGGTGAAGGCAGCTGAAATCTGGTCCTGCCTGCTCTGGTTTTCTCAAACCCTCAAGGGAGCAGCAGCATCCCGTTGTCCCTTGGTACCTGCGAGCAGCTGGGAGAAAGGCTGATCTTTCTCCAACACGTGAGGCTGCTGAAGGGGTTACCCCATCAGCTAAGGGTGCTCAGGTCTTTCTTGTGATGCTGTCTGTGCCAATGGGAGGTCCTGAAGAGCTTTGCTAACGATGGCTACAAGCCTACAAGTGTGGATGGAGCCAACATTCCCTCCCGTGGCAGACTCCATCCTTGAGGACAAGGATCCCTGCACGGGGAGGGTTCCCAAAAAGGGCCTGACCTCGGTGGCAGGGTCATTCCCATGATGGCAGAGCTGTGGACAAACACAGACCAGCTGTGGAGAAGAGAGGAAAGGAGCTCTGCATGCCAATCTAGCACCTTAGGCTCTCTGCACCTGACAGCAGTCAGAACCCTGGCAAGCTGGGTAAAAGCCAACCCATCCCTAAAAAACCTTGGAGTCATTCTTTTGCTATGACAAAACATATTTTAAAAATTGCTCTGGAAAATAACTCCATTAAGATTCATGTGCAGTGTTTTGTCCTTTGCTGCCTCGAGTTTGGGTAACAGTGGTGGTGTCTCCTTCCAGTAAGGGTGATTCAGGGAGTGGTGTGTAAGTGATGTATGTAAATTCCATATCAGCAGTTTGAGGCCTTTGGGACGTGCTGTTGCCCAACGTGGCCCCAGTACAGGGACCCCATGCTCTGGCCCAGCTCACATGATCTGCTCTGGAAAGGCTCAGTTCTCTTTATCCCACTGGCCAATACATGTGTACAGCTGCTGTAATTTTCTCCCTTGAGCTTTAGCTTTGGTTCACTTTTATAATTTAAGTAACTGTATGGAAAGTGATAAAGAGTAGAATGTGTGTGCTGTGATATGATATCCAAAGGAGACTTCAAGTGATACACCCTGACTCTTATGGAGGATTTTTCTTGCTGGCTTTGCTCAGATAGAAATCTCTGTTACTTTACCTTTTTCTAAGTCATTTAAATATCCTTGTCTTTTAGCCCCAGGACATTTGAAAAATGTACCAGTAATCTTGTTTGCTCATTTACAGCTACTTACAGGGCTTGGCAGCTCTGCCAGCCTTCCTTGGGCTCTGCTCTCTGTCTTGGTAAAACACCCACAAGCTCAGCACTGGAAATATATAATGGACTGAAATTGCTCTTGTGAAAGGGTTTTGTTCTGTTTTTGTTGTTGGTTTGGCTGGGATTTTTTTATGTGTAATGATTTTAGGAACATGGGAAGAAAACATTCACATGGCATATAAAGGCACTGATCTTCACCTTCAGAAGGACTCTTTCTGTGCACTCTGGGCAGCAAATGGAGAGTTCCTGCCAGCCCAAAGAGGTGCTTGATGTTGAGCACTTGGGACGGTGTGGGCAGCCTGTTGTGCTCTGAGGTTATGCTCTCAGACCAGAAAAGGAAGCCATAGTTTGGAAAACAGCAGAGTCATGTGGCTGGAAGAGGAATGCAGCATTAGGCTGGTCCAGAAACAACTGAGGTAAGGATTGAGAGCAGTAATTTTGCAAAAGGAAATCGCTCTCCTCCCACTCGTCACACACAGGCAGAGGCAGGGAGGGGTGGCCAGGCAGAGGAGGGGGGGATGTTTTGTACTGACACGGCAACAGCATTGTCTGGAGAGCAGCAGAGACTTTGTCACTGTTTCAGAATAAACAGAGGGCTTTAGACACAGGAGAAAAACCAGCAGCTCCTCAAGAACACATTGAGCTCTGCCATCAGCAGAGCTGCACTCTCTCACCGCAGCAAGAGCAAAGCTTTACCCCATTTCAGTGAGAGCTGTGAACAGTAACTCTGGTTTCTGGCATTGGTTTGCTGGCCAGGCAAGAGAGGAACCTCTGGAGTTTGAGCTACTGCCCATGTGGGTCTCTTCAGCCCCTGGGGGCCACTTGCCTTTTCAGACAAAAGCATCACGATGCTTTTGAGGAAGGACAGCACATGACCTCTTGCTCCTATGCTCTAGAAGAAAAAACACTATGAAGTCTGCATGGTTATTTCCACCTCTAAGGAACAAATGGAAAACATGAGTGGAAAAAATTTTAACCTTTTCCCACCAATGAAACTGGTCCCAGTATGCATCTGCTCTTGTTAGAGAGCTAATTCAATTTAAATTCTAATGCTTTGTTTTATTAGGGTTTCTTTTGCCTTAATAATTGTGTTAGGTGCCTCTCTGAAGTGCTGTCAGTAAAGCAGATGATTTTGCAGCCAGCTGAGAGATACAGGATCTTGAGTGTTCCTATAAGCTCAGCAGGGTTGCTCCTGCCTTGGTAAAATGCTCTGTCCTGCTATTCCTTACCAGTGCTGGTCTGTGACAGCTTTTCCAATGTTGGGTACTGAGATTTGCTGATGCTTGGCCTTTCTCAAAGCAGGCCTTCTTTCTGAGTCCACCTGCTACTTTGGTTAGTGCAAAAATGTAAATTTTGCACTGTGGCTCCCTTGTGCTTGAGCTCGTCTCTCTGCCCCTGCTCTTCAGCAGACCAGGACTGGCCAGGGTCTGTTAGACTATTGATTTCCTTTGTTTTTAAATTATTTTTCCATCACAAGGCTGCAGGCACAGCATTGCTTGGTATTGATTTCTGACAGCACCACAAAGGGGAGTGGAGGTGTTGTGTTTGCAGGGCCAGCCCAGCCCCAGGGGACAGCCGGGCCCCTGCCCTGCAGAGCTGCACATCTCTGACCCCTTCATCCAGAGGAGAAAGCACAGGGGGAAAGGCAGCATCTGATAATAACATGCCCTTGAATTCATTAGTTGGGCTCTCTTGACCTCTAACAGCAGAAACTTGGAGTTTCCAGAACCTGAGAAAACCTTTACAATTTCTCAACCTGCTCCAAAAAAATGAGCTCCTGCCTCAGTACTCAATAGTGGCTGCATTTGTTTGGCACCTAAATAATGACAAAGCAGAAGTGAATGGCACATCAGGTTGTTTTCAAAGGACCTGACCCCACTAGCTTGAGTACGTAAAGGTCTGTTGTCCTTTGATCATTTCATCCCATCTACCTTAACCTGCAGTCACAGTTCCAATATTTGCCTGCCTGAGTAATTTCTAATGGGGCTGGGACCCTTGCAGCTAGGGCTGCTGCTCAGGTTACAGAGCTGTGTGCTTCTGCTGGCCACATTTGTGTTGGAGATAACCACAGCAGCTTGACAAAGCACTTGATCTACATCTGGACATGAAATTCAGTATTTCAGTGCTGTTCTTGCAGCCTATTCACAGACATAGGGCACAACATTGATGAGTGATTTTAACTGACTCAGAGTAGAGAAAATCTGAGAGCTCTGGGCTCTCTGAAATGTTCTCAGCTCCAGTTGCATCCTAGGGCTGTAAATGTAAGACATGGTTCACTGACAGTGCAGCAGCAAGGGCCATAACCTGCAGGATATTTAGCTTAGAGAATGTGACAGAGGTGCAGGCAAGAGCTTGCCAGTGGCTTTTGTGTTCCCAGAAAATCCAAAGTTTTGGTCTTAGGATGAGATGTGGTGGAAAGCTAACGTCAAAAGCAAAATACTTTCCCTGCTGTTTTTCTCTCCTCCTTTGCTTGTGCCTTCCAAGCTGATAGGTTGCAGAAGTGCAGGGCAGAGTTTTGGTTACTGGGCGTGGGTGTTTTGTTAAAGCACAGAGGCTGCCAGGGACCACGTGGTTTCAGTTCACCTGGGAGAGGGGCAAATCCTCCAGTGCTCTTTAAATCCTGTGGTGCAACAGATCCCCTACCAGCATTTACAGGTTGAAAAAACATCAAAATCTGGCATCAATTCAAGCATTTATTGAAGTTCCTTGAGCAAAAGTTAAATATGTTTTTAAGTCCCTATTGCAACAATTCAGGGTGACCATATAATAAGAGACAAATTACCAAGTTCCAGGGAACATCCATGTTTATGAAAAGACCTCCATCGTGTATTTTTAATATATCTCATATGCCAGTTATACCACTCTTTTTCCTACCTTCCTGGTGGCCTTCTGACAAGGTGAAACTACCTAAAAATAGATGAGATAAAATGTGCAACTAATGGACATAAGGATAGTTTAGAGTTTTTTCTTTGTAAAGCAGGAAATTAAAAAAAAATAAAAAAATCTGTTCTCAGCTCTTCTGCTTAGGTGTGAAATTTGCCAGACAGCTTTCAAGCCATGTAGACACTTAATTCCCAGGAAGAAGTGGGGTTAGTCTCCATAGTAATGAACTCACTTCTTTTAGAAGATGTTGCTGATAAAAGATAAGAGGGTTTTCTCATCCAAGCCTGCACTTCCATTGCTTTATCATCCTTATCATAAAGAGGCAACAGAATAAAATTTAATGTAATAAATCAGTGCATTTAATAAGCTAAAAAATGTTTTATATTAAAAAAACTCCATCCAAACTAATCCTAAAAATGAAAATAAACCACCCCCGGTAAATCCAAGAATTGAGGCTTGAGTTTTTTCTTCCCTTCATCTCAGTTTGAGCTTCCTGATATTCATTCCCAAAACCGTTTGGCCAGTACACGTTTGGAGAATGACAATTTGACTGAACCATTGATATGAAATTTCAGCAATCAAGTATGTTAGTGCTATTTACAAAATGATTTTGAACTAACAGACATTGCAGAACTGTGATTAGTGGTCTGTGGGTTTTGGCTTTTTTAATGGAGGCTTTTCAAACAGGCATGCATGCAAACATATAATGTTTATAAACTTGAATGAAGCAAAACTTGGGAATCTGGACACATAGAACCTTTTCTCAGCTTAAAATCTGCATGCAGTGTCACTTCATGACCTGAGCATAGACCTTACCAGACAAATATTTTTCCTGAGGAGCAATATCATCAAGGTATTTGTGTTTGCCTTTCAATCTGAGCCCCTTAGATAAATAGCAGCTTGATTAATTGTGACTTCTTGTTCCTTGAACAACTATTTTAAAGATTTAAGGGCCTGCAAAGGCACAGAAAGTTCTGATGGGTTTTTTCACCTATAGAATAAGGAGGTGAGGATTTTAAATCCAGTTATGCATACCTTGGTGATTTTTTAGAGCTGCACTCCCTGCAGGTGCATTTGTTGAACTTTCCACCTTAGCCCAGAGCAGACAGGAATTTACTAGCAACTAAATTTACTTGCTTATAAAGCAAATATGCCTTGGAGCCCCTGCACCTGATGGCTTAGCACTGAAACTGGTGTCACTGGATATGAGCTGTGGTCTAGGACTGGGTGCAGACCCATTGCTGAGAACAAGTGTGGTGGTGTTTGTGAAGTCTCAGAGCGAATCTGAAGCCTGAGATCTTTTTAACTTGAGATTTTTGTGAATTGTGCACTGCAGTAATGTGTTAATCTCACAGCTTCTGAAAACATTTACTGTTAACACTGAAAACATGCTGGTCTTTGAGGGAGACTTGCTGCACTTCCAGAAACTGTGTCAAGGATGGGATAAATTCCCATGTTATCAGCCAGGACAGTTTTATTGTCATTTGTAATAGAGCTGAGAGTCCAAAACGCTGTGTTTCATCAGAACTTTGGTATTAGTCTCTTTAGTGCATCTCGCTTTCCTTCAAATACTCTAAATAATTGAAATCGTATGAGCCTTGCAAAAATAAAAAAGAGAAATAACTACACAAAAAAGCCCTGTATGAACATTGTACAAACACTTTCATGCACAAAANTATTTGGGTTTTATCCCATTTCCCCCATATGTTGGACCTGGTGCCACATTCCTGCATGCACAAGAATGAATTATATCCCAAGGATAAGGAATAAGCTATTTATAGATGTCTTAATAGCAGTTGTTTCTCAGTTCTTATGAAAACACATTAGAAGTATATGTTAATTCAAGTTTGAAATACTCCAAAGCTTTCCATACAGTATTTAAATATTCAGAGAGACAAGTGAGTGAAATTAATCTTGTCATCAAAGCTGAACTTGCCAAGGTACGATTCTCTCAGTGGAGGGCGTTGATTGCCACAGCATTGGTGACTGCCATGGCTCTGGTGTGGAGAGAGACAGGGAGGCTGTTGCTTTGCCTTCCTTCTCCTCACTGGTGAGGCTGTTGGGGAAAACCCTCCCAGGAGGGTGAACTTGGCTTTTGTGCTTGTCCCCTCAGGCTGTGGGAGTCTAGGAAGTTTTGCAGCACAGTCAGCTGATGTGCTGCCCTTTACAGACAGGCTCTTTCCCTGAATATGGAAACTGGCCCAAAGTCCTCAGTGGCTTTGGACTGTGTGGGGAGGGCACAGCACTGCTCTGTTTGGGAGGCAAGGGCTGCAGTGCTTCCAACTGGTGGATTCCAGCAAAGGATTCATCCAGAGGAGGATGGAAAGTCCAATAGACCACTCAATAGGGCTGCAGTTCCTACCATGCTGCCAGTGCGCTGTCCTGTGTCATTGTCATTGGTGTCAAAGGCTTTGGAGCATAGGCTGGGAACACAAAATCCATCATCAAGAGCAGAATTGTGTAACTTCTTTGCCCAGGAGAAATCTTTGTGTTAAATGTATGGTAAAGCACTAAAGCTCAAATAAAGTTTAGGCCAGCATAAGCCTTTCTCATAACCATAGAAAATGCACTTTAAAGTTGGGAGGGGCAAATATAGTCTTCATTTCCCATTTAGCTGTTTCTATATTTCCCCATTTTCTTCTAGGTAGAGAATAAAATCCCCAAATTATGAAAATATTTTCCCCATCTTCACTTTGTTCTGTGACCGAGAAACAAACATTCTGCAACTTTGGTAGGAAAACCCATTTTCATGGACTTTCCAATCTGTACCCAGCTCAGGCACAGGCTCGGCTGTAGTTCAGCACTAAACCAGTCTCCAGATGTTTGGGGCTGGTACTAATAACTGATTTCAGCCAATTGTTCTCCAGTTATTTGCCGTTTGGCTGCTGAGTGTTTTTGACAGCTGAGTTCTGGCAGCCTGAGAACTGACTGCGAGGCCAATGACAGCTGCGTGGGCTCAGACTCAGATCTGTTTGTCAGAATATGTACGCGTGTGCTGGGGAAGGTGTTGGATCTTACATACATGAAGCAGGAAATATCACCAACATGAGTTGGTGACAGTGGGCACAGAAATCCTTAAAATAAGGCAACTGTAGCTGCCCAGTTTGAGTTCCTTGGCTGTAGCATCCCCTGTGCACTGCAGTGTAATTTGCTCTCTGGTGTCACAGCCAGATCATCTTTGCTGCAGCTATTTTTGAAGACTGACAGAGTTCCAGTCAGACTCCCTGTTTCCTAGACACCGTAGCACAGGCAATGTCCCACACAAACCTTGCTTCATTAGCTCTGCCATCTCGAGGTCTTCCTCTCAATTTCAGCAGCTCCTGGGTTATTTAGCACCATGTCTACTTGAAAATGGAAGCTCCTCCAAACTTGGCTTTTCAGTTCCCTTATGCAGAGTCTGAAGGACCTACGCTTGCTCTGTCAAAGCTCTAGTAGATGCTAGGAGGACTCTGGTTTGTGACTGCAGGTTTTTTTCCTGAAGCTCTGTGGTCTGCTTTGTATCAATTTAACTGCATTTCAGAGCAAGCCAACTTAATTAATGGTTTCCCTCAGGATCTCAAACAGCAGTGTATCAGATTTCTTACTGAAATCCATAAACATTAAATTATCTCCAATTCATTTCTTCAGTCTGTAACTTTTCCAGTTTCTTAAAAAAAAAAAATAGAATCAAGCTTGTTTGCCAGTGTTTTCATTTAGTGTTTAATGAACATATGTTGTTTTATTGTAAAGACATGAGTCACCTTGACCTTGTTTTCAATTAACATTTCTTGCTCAGATCTGAAGTTGCCACATCATCTGTTGAAAATCCACTTTTCATGGGAGACCTTGGAAATTTTAATTTCAAATTGCCAAAGAACCAGTTTTTCCTCCTCCCTTACAGCCAGCCCTTTGTCAAGTAGCCTACTAAGCAGGAAAGGGTTGCCCTTAGACTCCTTAAAAATAATGATTTACTGCTGAAAAACATTCCACACCAATTTCCCTCTCTGCTGTTGCTATGCCAGCAGTTTCCTAGATCAGCAAGGCCTCACCTTCTCTTTTACTTTTTAACTCTGCTATGAAGACATCCAAGCATTTGATTGTGTTTCCATTTCTGTCTGTGGCAGCTGTGCTGCTGAGATGGAGGGGAGAGAGAACAGCCAGTGGTGAGGGTCGCATTGAGAGCTGCACCCTGATGCCAAGGGTGCTCTCACAGAGACACTCAGGGTGTGACCAACTGCAGAGCCAAGGCTAGGCAGCAAAGGGCAGCATTAGGATGCAGAGCTTAGGTCTCCTAGAAAGTGGGACAGCATTCGGAGTAACTGATAGCAGGAAAGATGAGCTTCACTTCAGCCAAGCCTGGTTGGCTGTGGTTATTTTGGTGGCATTATATTTCTCCAAGGCTTAGATGCATTTCTTTTTCAAACTGGAAAAGCCATTGTGCATGGAAACTTCAAAAATCTAAGTGACACATCATAAGAAGTCAAAATAGTGAAAGTCCTGTAATTCCAGGATTTAAAATTATGGAATATAATAAATTTGTGAGGCAATAGTAAATTCTGTTACAAGTAAATAGCACCTGTCAATCACAGCATATACAAACCAGACAAGAAACAAATACTGCACATATAAACAAAGAAAAAATGGCATGAAAAGAAATGCCCAGCTTAAGTCAGAATATAGAAATAAAAGTTACATCAAAAGCTTGGTAGCAGTGGAATGCTGTAGTAAAAAGACACAAATCATACAGTCATGGCAGCTCACTCCAAGAGAGGTCAACTTCCTGTTTTTTGAGGTGATGTCAAGAACAAAACCACCTACTTCATATAGTGTCTTTGGATGTGTAAAGTTACTGTAAGGACTTCAACATATGTTTGTATTGATAATAAACTTTTGTAGGATAAGATGAGTTTGTTTTGGATTTTTTTTTTTTAAATTTGACTGGTTTTTCAAGGGATGGAACAAATGGCCACTCTTCACATGGGAATATGATCTCCACTGAGAATGCAGAGCAACTCAGTGTTTAATAAAGTCATAGCTATATGGGAAAACAGGCGACTCATGCAGGACAGCATTTGCTGAAGGTGTCAAGTCACTTGGGACAGTTCAAGCAGATGTTACTCAGGATTATTCAGTGTTGAACTATGATTCTTACAATTCTGAGCAGCTGTAGAAAAAAAGGGCGAGGACTTTGTATTGATAAAAGCTGAATTTAAAGTTCAATAGCAGTAGGAAAGCTCCACCCACCCTAACCCAAGGATGGGCTCCAAATGAGCTATTGTCTTTTTAGGAAGTAGTTGGTTATTATGGAAACTTGTTTGAAAATGTCTGTTTAGTGCCACTAATGAAGATATCCAATGACATTTTCTTCCCTGATGAACACCAGGTGGGATTTTCCTTATAAAATGTCTGTTGTTTCAAGCAAATTATCTTATTAATGCTATAGTGTAAAGTACATGAAGTGCATCTTCCATCCCTCAACATAATGTGCATTCCTATTTTAAAACTGCAATTGGCTTGGTTTGGCTTCAGGCTAGTTTCTCATGTAAAGGTTTTGCTCTGAATTTTCTCAAAACCTTTCTGTTGGTGTTTTCTTTTAATCTGCTTGTATATAATTTTCTTAGCATTAGAAACCTTCACTTCCTTTTCATTAGAGATTTACACAATTTAATTCAATGGAGATCCAGCACTGGTAAAGATTTTATACAGCTGAGGTGATCTCTAGTTTGCAAACTTGGTGGTATTTGTAGATTTTCTTGAAAGAATTTGTCATTTTGTTTTATACACACACTGGTTATCTACAGTAGATATTCACAGCTGCTTTTATTTGCTTAGTTTTCTCTTGACATTAATAGGCTTGCATTCAGTTTGAGAATTACAACTGGAAGAGTTATTTAACAAGAGCAATAAATGGATTTCATAAAAGTTTAATTTCTGAAGGATTAGTTCATTAAGAACTTTCATTCAGAGATTGACTGCACAGTGCTTAAAATGAAGTTTTCTTAAATAATCAGAAAAGGACCTTTTGGTATAAAAACTTCTTGACATCTCCCTTGTGAATTAAACAATTTATTTATTTTAAAAATTAATTAATTAATTTTTGCAGTGCTGTAATATGGACATGAATATTTAAATTATGTTTGGATTCCTGAACAGAGCAGAAGCAAGAAACTCCTCTGCAATACCATTCAATAAATTGAGAATTACATTACAAACCATGACCAATGTCCATCTTTCTCTTCTGGATCATTACATGCACAGACAAACCTTCCCTCCCCCAACCCCTCCCCTCCCATACAACCTCAGCTTTGCCAACCTGGCTCCTGGGTAGGTGAAATTTATCTTCTCAAGGACCTGCTTTTGGGATTTGTGCCCAAGTGCAGCTGACCAGGTGCCCAAGAAGTGGGGCCCACCGCAGTACAGAAAGCATGAGGGAGTAGGTTGTTTGCTTTATGAAATTTAATCATCAAAATGAACTGCAAAACAGTTTTTCATGATTGAATGAAGGGTCTACCTGCATATAGAAGGTCTCATGTTCAAATGGATTCCATACAGAAATATTACACAGCAGGGAAGCTTTTCCCTCTTACTGATCAGTTATTCATGCTGCAGGTTTGTTTCCTGCTAATTTGTTCTCTCTGCTGACCACACAGATGCACTTGCTATTCTGTGCTGAACTGATCCATGTGTAAAAAACCCTCAGAGAGTTTTTCACTGGAGTTACTTTTCATTATTACATATGCAGAAGGATGGAAAGAAGTAAGTTATTTATTGTTTCATTTGAAGTAGTCACTTAGGATTAAGAAGATTCTTCTTTTTCTTTTCTCTGAAAGTGTAGTAGCTGACCTTTAAGAAAATGGGCCTATTGTTCTGACAAGATATTGAAGTCCATTCTTAATGAAAATATTTTTTCAAAGCTTCACATTGTTAAATGAGAAAATATAAATTCTTTCATTCCTCATCATTATTTATGCTGCACCACTGAAATAATAAACAAGAATTTAAGTGGAAGAAAGATCAGCGGCTTCTTCTCTATTCCTCTTTCTCCACCCCCCCTCCCATCAACCTCAAAGTCTGGCAACAACTATGAATCCACTTGTATGTAGTCCATTGTAAAAATGAGTGTTTCTTTATTGCACTGGAGATCAGGCAAAGCTTGACATCTAGAATACAAACATAGCCTTATGACTGTACATTAATTGCTAATTCTTTAAACCTAAGATGTGGAATGGTTGCAACTGTCCCAAATATTTTATTTAATATCTTATAAAATGGAGTTTCTTCCCTGAGTGAGAACTATAGTGGTTCAGTTGAATTACAGACAGTTCCTCAGAAGGAGAATCTCAGTATCTTGCAGCAATTTATTTCTTTCCAATTAAGAAACTAATATATTGTCCTATTTTTTCCATCCTCTGAAAATATCTCAGGAGTATCTTCCATTAAGTGAGAGCTAATCTGAGCTGCTATCAACTCTCTCCCTCCCCATCACTTAAATGGGAAGATTAATGTAATGTACTGCCTTACTTTCAAACAGGTATCAACTCTGAAGATCTTAAATGGGATTAAATAGGAGAATTTAGACTTCAATGCACTTTTCTCCAGCTGGGATATGCCCAAAAATTGCCCCACTGCCATCTCCCAAAATTGTAGCAAGGGAAGTAAATGCCTTTCCCCGCACGTTTGTTGTACAAACAGCAGAGGCTCTTGTAGGTGATGGGTCTGTGACCCTATTGGGAAGATCCCTGTTTTGCCAAGCCTGGACAGGGATGCACTTCAGCAACTGAAATCCTCATTTCAGCCTCTCTGAGAAAGGCTCCTAATGAACACTTCTCTTTCTACCACTGGACTGTTGCTCTGCAGGATGAGCACAGATCATCCTGGGGGATGGGGGAAAACATTGCAGTAAATATTTTATTTCCTGAATGCTCCCTCCCCCCGGTACCAATAGAACATTGAATCTCTGCTGCTCCTGTGGCCTGTGACTTCTGACTCCGTGACCTGTAGTGCACAGAAGTCTCACAAAGAGGGTGTGTGGTTTTTCTTTGTGCCTGAAAAGTACCTAAAGCATTTGAGGCAGCAATCTATCAACTAAGCATGAGTTTATCTGCCTTGAGACCCGCACAGCCCATCTCATTTTGGGCTCCTACTCAACCTATCTTTTGTTTGTTTTATCTACTCTCAGAGACCAACCCCACCATTTCATGGCGCCACCCTTTCAAGTTGGCTGACCTGTGTATATTTTTTACTTATGTGTGTGCATATAAGTATGTATTAGTTTTGAGTAAGTTAATGCAATTGTGAGAATTTTCAGTTGTTGATGGTTTTTTTAATATATTTTTATTGGCAGAGTTTGAAACCATTTGAAATGCAGCCATGTTGGCTTGTGCTCTGTGAGGAACAGGGGGAGGAATTGGCTTCTGCCAAATGGAAAAGAATAAAACTGGTGTAATGATATGTTGCAATCACACTGCAGAACCTACCACAGTAAATTACTGCTGTAACAACCTCCTTCCTGTTGCGAAAGGCTCCAGCCAGGCTTTCTTGTGTCTCCTTGACATTTCAGTTTTGAGGGAAAGTTGTCTCTGCACACTGAGTGACTGCTAAGCTGCTTTGAGGACGAGATGAAAAGCAAACAACGGAGGCCAGGAGGGGCAAGTGCCTGATCTGGGGCTGGACTGTGCTGCCAGACACGAGCACCATCAGTCTGTAGTGGCTGACCCTTGGTGCTGTGGGCAAGGCTTCTTCTGGCACGTTGGTCTTTACTGTGTACAGTCCTTTCTCCCCAGCCTGCTTGCTGGCAGCTGCTGTCAGTGTTTGTGGGTCACATGAGGTTTTCATGGCATCACCTGCACAGCTCAGCCACTGGGATGCTCTGCCCTGTGCCTGCAGCCATGGTGTGGCCAGGCTCGGTGGCCCAGGGGGAGTGTTCCCCTCTGACGTGGCCTGTGGGAAATGAGCTGCAGCTCCTGATTCTGTCTGTCCCAGATGCATTTCCTCTCCGCAGACATTGAGCTGTGTTTGGCACATGGTTGTGTTTTGTTAACACTAAATAAAGGAGTGGAAAGAGAGAGAGCCAGAAAACTGAATTACTGTCCTGGTTTCAGAGTGATCCTCCAAGAGGGAGGGGAGAAGGTGACAACCTCAGTGTGGGAAAGTTTTCAGGCTGCTCTCTAAGTTGTTTATGTTCTGTGGAGAGAGTGGTTTGGGTCTTCTGAATCTAACTGCATGTTTGAGAAAAAAATTATTCAACATCTTAGGGGAAGGAGGAAAGGGCCTCCTTCTTTAGGGGAAAGCAATGAGAGCCTGGTAGTTGCAGAGGTGTAAGGTGATGGCCCTTTGACAGCACTTTCTAGAAAAGCATCATACAAAACTTCATCTGCCAGTTAGCACTGAAGCAAGAAAACACTGTGAGGAACTCAGAGCTGGCTTGTACCAGAAATGCACAAAGCACCTGGTGTGATCCGTGTTGTCAGACGAGTCACAGGGGGACATCTCTTCCCAGAGGTTTCATTTCCTGCTTGTGAGATAGATGGTGAGTGTTGAGAATGCTGGGAATTATACAGAGAATCTGTGAGTCTCTAAAAGCTAAATGGAATGGAACCTCCTTTTCCTCAAGACACTTTCCAGCCTGGCAAATGATGGGGCTCCCAGCACCCTGTGCTTTTCCAGGTGCTGCTTTGACTGGCCTTGGAGTTTTCACAGCTGAGCCTGCTGTGCTGGCTCCCTTGGATATGAATGGACTTCTAATTTCTGTTCTGTAGTGTATTTTCTGAAATAAAGCTAAACCAAAAAACAACAGCCTTGCCCCACCCCAACCCCCATCATTACCTTCCTGCACTTGGAGTTCACACCAAATGCTTGTGCTCCCCAGGTTCCCAACCTCTGCTGCTTCCAATAACAACAAAACCTGAAAAGGCTTGTCTTGTCCTCTTTACAGCTACAACAAAATGGATGTAGATTGAGCTGTGCTTTTCCCTTCAGCTATCTGGCAGTGCTCCCTTTCTTTCTCTCCAAGTCCTCCCTGTGAGGAATGAGCACAGCTGATCATGAGGATAAGGATCAGCTCAGGGGAGTGTGTGCTAGCCAGGGAAATTTTTTCCCTTTGATGCCCATTGCTCCCCACCTCTGATGTCTCATGTGCGTTTCACATTCTCCAGGCCCGGAATCATCCGAAGTCACAGGCCAGGAGCAGCTTCTCTCCTTGGGCTGTGCAGACCACATCACCTCTAGGGGATTTGCCCTTGTTAATGTTGCCAGCAAGATATTTTGCATGGCTTGTTGAAGAATCAAATTATTTCCCAGCTATGGCCTGTTTGGAAGGCTGTTATGCAGAAATGCTGTCTGTTACATTGAGTGGTCAAGAAAAGCCCCAGACAAAAGCTCTGAATAGACAGGATCCATTTGGCCAATTTATTTCCTTTTCTTTTCTCTTGTAATTTTTAGCTAGACTTTTTCTCTTAAAATGAAATCTGATCTTTATGGGAATATCTCATTCTCTATAAAGCTATGAATTTTTTTTCATGAGCAGACCGAGCACTACATATAAACTGCATGGAGCAGATAAGTTGAAATGTGTTTAAAAGTGGATTTTTTTTATATAACAGAAGTGGGTGTATCTCATTCTTTCATGGGCTGGATCTTCTCTATGAAAAATCCATAAAATGGGAAATAAGAAACCATTTCTCTGCTGCTGATGTAAAATGACAGAGAGGAGGAAGTTTATGAATTATAATGGGTCAAGCAAAAATACCTTCCTGACTACTCTTTCCAAAAAAACCTTGAACCAGTCAGAAGTCCTGCATAGCACCAGGACAGGTTTAGGCACAGATGCAGCCCAGTTTTACCATCAAGGGAATTTGGCTGTATTGCTTGTGATACTAAATTCTCTTAGCTGTGAGAATCTTTAATCATTAATGTCACAGACCAGTCATCTCCACTTGTGTTTGGGTAATCACCCAAAGTGGAAAACAAAGGGAATGGAGTGTGGCTTGGGGTTAGACTGGAAAGGGATGGCACATCTCCAGCATAGGCTTTAGTTTCCTACCGTGAGGAACAGACACAGGGAGAAGGTGAGGGGCTGGATGCAAGCAGGAGCCAAGGCTGAGGTCTCAATGTGTGGGGATGTGCCATGAGGGAAGTATTTTGCTATTCCAATAGTGCCAAAAGTCAGTGTCTGCCCTTCATTGAGGGAATGTGTTGGGAAGCACACGAGTGGCCTCTACCCTCCTCTATCTTTGTGGCATTTGGAGAAGTAAAAAAAGTATCTGGGCACTGCTGCCCCCACAGCACCTTCAATGGGGGTTGCTTTTGCTCTTGCCCCATCCTTCATTCCTCAAAAATCTCTGAGAATTCCAGCTGGCAATGAAGGAGAAGAGAAGGGGCAGCACTGCCTGGCCTGCATTGTGCATTGTTTTAAATCCTGTCATGGTGAGCAGAATCAAGGCAGTGAATGGCCTATGTAAACCTGTAATTCACAGCAGCTGAAAGGTGCCTCACCAAAGGGATTTGGTTTATTATTTCTGTGTGTTGCTCCAGTAACACTGGCTGTCAGACCCTATACCCAGTGACTGAGAATCTGAGCTCTAGGAAACAGTTGTGTTGCTGTCACAGCTAATGGCTTGTCAAAGTTTCCAAGGTAATTCTGATATTTTGTCAGACCAGTTTCCTGATTATTTAAAAACGTGCTGGACTAAATCCTGAATCAGCCTAAGGAATACACTTCTTTATACATCCTTTAGAGCATACTTTCCTTGTTTACTTTGTCTGTTCATTAAATTTTGGGGGTTTTTTGTTTGTTTTTTTTTAAGCAGGGCTGCAGCCTGCTGTAGGGTTTATCTCTGTTTTTTTGCTGCTTTTTTTTTTTGTGTGCTGTTGGGATGGGCAGAGCTGTGGATGAATGAGCACTCAGCTGGGTAATGTCCCTGCCAGATGCTACTCCTCCATCAGCTGCAAGAGAAAAGGTGGCTTTTTTACTCTGCTGGACCACTAGATGGGGGAATTGCATTTGCGTTCTTGGGTTGCAAAATGGGTCCTGGCAGCTGGGCTGAAGCTTTAGACGTAATGAGGCATATCAAGCGTGTTATCTGCGAGAGGTGTGTGGTGATGACTCAAGGCTTTGCCCCCCTCTTCAGCATCACTACATCTCCTCTGCAGGGAGTCAGGCTCTGCTGAACCGTGCTGGGGCCCCAGGTGCCTTTGGGGAGGTAATTTGCAAAGCTGACCTTTAAGGATGTCTCCTCCTTTGAATGCTTTTGTGGAGAGGGGCCAGCAGGTGCCTGCCCCACTGCCAAGCCCTGCAGGTACCCCACAGCTTCACATGGGAAATGGGGAGAGCATAAATATTTCAACAAATCTCTGAACAGGGAGCTCCTGAGGCCAGGAAACCATCTGGGCATCCAAGAGCTCACACCAGGTTCAAGGCAGGAACAAGAAACACGAGACAAATTGTGCTCAGGGTCTTCTCTTGCTTTCAGTACTTGGCAGCTGCTAGGCCACTGACTTTTTCACGATGAAAGCATTTCTCAGCAGAGTGGCAAAAGTGGCGCCTGTATGGTGACATTGGGTCTGACAATCCTGCAGGTTGGAGACCACTGGTTTTGGGGCAGAGTAATTAATGGGAAAAGCTTGACAAGATTTGGCTGGCACAGTAAAGTTTCAAAGTTGGTTATTAAAGATCTTGCCTCCAATGTGATGAGTATCAGTACTCAACCATTGGAACATTCTGGTCTAAGTAGAAATTTCTAGGACATAATGAACCCTTTCTGCTGTAAGAAGGCAATAATACTGGTTACAGTCCATTTTGGATTACTCAAAGCTGTAAGTCCACGAGGTGATTGGTGACGTGGTAATGCTATCTAAAGGTGCAGTTAAAAAACAAAAAATTGAGTGCAGGTCACAGGGATGACTTTCCTTGCTGCAGGGTGTGTGACAGGAATGTAGCACTGATTTGACTCAGTGCTACAGTAATTCAATAACAACCTTCTCTGTGTAGTGCTACTTACAGAGCAGATGCACCTTCAGCTGAGGTATGTAAAGATTTCAGACTTTCTAGACAATATAACTTTGGAAAGCAGTTTTATTTCTCCAAAGGTATTGCTGTACTATTTTGGGGAAGATATTTAAAGCAGTGCACCCACTGCAGCATGAAAGCAGCTATAAAAACACACACCTCTACCTGTGCAGGCAGGGAAATGAGCCATACATGAGCCATTACCTTCACACTGCCACGGCCCAGGCCATGCAGATCTCTGTTCCCACCTCTCCCTGCCAGGCTCTGTGGGGCACAGGGTCTGTATGGGCCCAGGTTTGCTCCTCAGTGCACTGACCATGATGGGTCCTGTCACAGCTGATGGATGCTTTTGTGAAAGCTCAGTTACCCAAAAACAATGTCAGATCAGAAGGAAGCCAAGGGAATGTGTTTAAACAAGCACACCTGCACCTTTTTGGCACTTGGAGCTGCTGTAAATAGCTTAGCCAAAAATATTGGGTGAATTTATATCTTTTCAAAGATCACCACTAAGTAACTAGAGAGCCAAGTATTTTAGCAGCACTTGTGTGCTTATTCTGCAAGTTCTTTATTAGAGAAATTATGTCTTTGGATTGAAGTCTGGAAGACAGACATTAAGGAAAGAAAATGCATGTGAGCAGCAGGTACAATCATCCTGTGGGTGATTTGGGTTTGCTGTTAAGGAAGACATCTTATGTATAACCAGATTTGGCTCTAGGGCTCTTCACTGTGACTAACTGAGGAAATTTTAGACTCATTTATATTTGTGACTTTATCAGAGACTTCTTCTCAACATACATCACAATGTGCTCAATGAAGGATGACTTGTGGAAGTTTTTCATTTTTGATTTACAGAGATGCTTCCACAAGGGAAACCTGAGGGGCCAGGCTCTTCACAAATTGAGCAAGTCCTGGTACAGGTGCAGCAGGGCAGTGTGTGCTCAGGGAAGCCAAGGTGCTTGAGTAGCAGCCAGTCTTTTCTGTGCCATGGAATAGAGATAGTCTTCCTATATCATTAAGTCATCTGCTTTTGCATTTATACAGGATACAAGCTGGATTATTTGCATCTTAAATATAGTGAGACAGAGAATGTTCCTTTGTGCATGCTCACACAGAGCCTCTCCTTCCCCACCCCAAGCTGTGAGCTGGCTTCAAATGGGATAAATGCATTTTCTCAGAACATTTCAATGACAGGGGGAAGAGGCAAATGTTCTGCAGGGCATCTGCCCCAGTGTCATGATTGAAAATATTCCAGAGTATACTGAGTCTTCACCTCTTGACATACAATGGTATGGCATGGCAGGGTTCACTGCTAAGTCCTTTATACCAGCTGCTGGTTTGGATGAAAGGTAGATGAACATCAGTATTCCCTGCTTTGATCTTTTAGAGTAGTTTCTGATTTTTCTGTTGTGCTGGAGGGGTGACTGTGGTATGAGTGGAGGTGCTGTTGGTGGTGGTAGCAGTGCGGGAGAGGGCTGCATCTCAAAGGTTTTGCAGCAGGCTGCAAAACTGAGCACTGCTCTGGTATCCCAGGAAGCCAGACTGCTTCCAGTCACATCACAGTGATGGCACTGAAAAGCATTTTCTTACCTTCAAACTGTCTTTCACACTTGGTGATGTGCACAGGGTGCTTTCTGCACTTTTAATTTTTCTGGTCAAGTGGGGGTTACTCCATAACCTGAGCTACAAAAAGCCCTTTTGTACAGAGGCAGATGATGTCTCTCAGCTCCCCATCATGTCTGATCAAGCTGAGGTCCAAAGATACTGCATCAAAATTAGGTTTTAAAAATTCATCTGTGAGCCAGCACAGGGAAATCAAGGAGGTAAGACATAATCACAGTCCAGTGCTCCCTGGGATTGAAATGTAATAGAAGTGTTGTTGTTACAGCCTTAGCTTGTAGTTTATGCTCTTTGTCAGGAACCAATTAGGTGTCTGTTATCTTGATCTATTTATGGCCAGTCATTGCCCAGCACAGGAGCTAGCACTGAGCTTTGTTGTGCTTCTCACCATCCTTTTACAACCAGGGGTTAAAGGAAAAAGCTGGGCACCACATGCTCCCTGTACAGGATGCATACCTCAGCAGGACAGAGACAGGAGGGAATTGCATATCCCTTGGGTAGTATGGCTCACACAGGCTGGCTTTATGGACTGAATGCTGGAGAGGCTCAAATTCATGACTGACAATTCCTTCAGTCCTTCAAGGGCCTGCAGAGCTCTCTGCCTGAGCTCTCATTTTTTAATGGAGGGCCATCTGCTGCAACACACTCAGCTATTAGCAAATGCCTACCTAATGCTGTCTGAGAAACACCAAAGGTAGATAAAACAAATTAAGAAAATACACCACCTGCTTTTTTATTTGTTTAGTTCACTGCATTTCACAACACATTGTATAAAGTCAGTTTTACTGTTTCCCTGCCTGGTCTGTCAGGTTTTGGTTTGGTGGGGTTTTTACATGTCTGCTGGAGGGAACCATAAGGATTGTAAAATCACAAAATAAATAGCTGGAATGCAGTAGTGTGGTGCCTGTAGCTATATGAAAACTGAAAATGGATAGATTTGTAGTAAACAGAAACGTTCCTTCGAAGCCCAAATTATATTCAGTCTGCAAGCATAAATTTCTTGTCTTCTTCCTTAGGCTGAAATTCCCAAACCATTTGGGAATGGTCCCCTGTTGCTTTTGAGACCTCTCTAATTGCAAATAATAAATTAAATGGTAGATGTATCTCATTTTTATTTCTGAAATCACTTACCAAATTCTCATCTTTACTTTCAAATTTCTTTACATCAATAGAGTTTGTGCAATTTACATATTCAATTAAAGATGATTTGCTTCTTTGACCTTTGATACACAGTGTGAGCGTCATTTGGACACCCACTCTTTCACAGCCAACGTTATTAGCAAAAGGCTTTTAATTACTGAGATATGGTTGAATTCTTGTGAGCTAACATTTACAAAGCTAAGTACCAAATATTGTGTTGCTGCATAGGACTGTCCCTAAGAAATGACTCTACTGCTCTCAAACCCTTACAATACACAATGTGCATGTTCATCTCTCCAGTCTCTGCCTCATCAGGGTAAGCACCATTGGAAATCCAGTGTTTAGGCTGTGGGAAATGCCTGAGGTGTATCAGGCACCACCTGGAATTATCAATCCCATTCTAAGCCATTCTACAGAATGATTGTGTCCAGAAACAAGAGTAAGGTATCCAAGTGTAAACTGTTAGGTTGAGAGTATATAATTTCATTACTAATTTTGGATGCAGGACTTGTGACTGTCCCTTCATAGTGAAAAGGAGGGGAAAGGGATGGCCCACCTGGGATAGCCCTTCTATTCTCCCTCCTTGCCAGGATGGCTGTGTTGGGTGGACAGAAGCATCACTTATTTTTCTTTTCCCACTAAGAGCTGAGCTGCTTGGTCTTGGACAGCTTTGTATTGACAGAGGTAATACCTGTAGTTTCCTTCCAGCAGTTGGTATTTAGAACTCTTCCCATCCCCACTTTAGGGAAAATTACAGTTCAGCTCAAAGTCATGCACTTAATGGTACCCACTCTCTGATGAAGGAATCCTTTCTGCCTCTCTCTCTCTCTAATTGAGTGTCTGCATGGGAAGCTGGTACAGAAAATGTCTAAGTGAAGCTCTAGAAATCCCAAACGGGGTTTTACATAAGCCTTTTGCTTTTTCTAGGCCCAGAGCTTGGATAAATAATAAATGCATCTCAGATGATGTGTCTATGCAGACCAACCCCAGACAAATGGCCACTTGTTCTGATAGAAAATGTCCCAAGTGTCGTAGGCCAAAACTAAAACGTGTTGTTTTCTCACTCTTGCTCTCTTTTTTCTTCTTTTTTTCATCTTCTTTCTGGCTTGGTTTTCAATTACATCAGTAATACACACAGCTGCAGGCTGAACAGGGATGCTCTATAATCTGGCCAATATGACAGTGATATTGCATGGCACAGCTCAGAGGCAGTCAGATTTTCATGTCTCCCAAAATCTGCCACCTCCCCATGACTTTCCACCTGCCCAAGGACAAAGGATGTGGCTTGGTGCTCTTAGAAGAGAATGTGACATTCCTGTTTTGAGTATTCCATAGGGACTTCATACTTTCTTTCCCAGCTCATATGCTGGGCTTCAGTTAACCTAAATTCTTTCAGATTAGCTACTAGAGGAATTTTCTGACAGATTTTTCTGTGTCCTGTGATTTTTTTGCTTTTGTGGCCAAAATAGTTACCCTTTTTGTGCCCCACGGCACACCCCAGGTTGAAGGGTGCTAAAGCAGGGCAGTTTGCACAGGCAGCCAAGCACAATGTGCTGCATCCTAACCCTGCTATTAAACTCAGAAATTTTCTTGGCAGTTCAGTGTAAGGTGGTTTGCAAACTGAGAACTCGTTCCACTTGATTCTTGCAGTGGGAATACAAAGCTGCAGTGGTTTCCTTGCACAGCGTATTCATTATCTGTACCGAGTGTTTTGGCATCATCACAGTACCTGCACTTCTCAACTAGTGTGTCTTGCATCATGAGAGACTCCTGAGCTGTGCTTGGAAAGAGCTGAAGTTGCTCCAGGTGTGTGCTGGGCTGGACCCAGCATTTCCTGGGCTGTGTACAGGTTTCCACAATGCTGCAGCCACTGCCTCTGTCTCCAAGCATGTTTGTCCATTCTCGCTGAGCCTACAGGGAAGCTGACTGCACAGCCTCCAACTGCATGAGGAAATACCTGCCATGCAACTTCGGGAAACAAAGGCAGGGGAACGGTTGGGTGGTGGGAGGGAGGGAGGGCTGGGTGTGCTCAACAGCCCTGTGTGCAATATGCAGCCTTCAAGCACATGAGCCCCTGGCAAAGGCTGAAAGTCTAAGAGAAACAGGAGAAAATAGACAGTGAGTGCTCAGCTCAAAGCTGCAGGCAGGACAGAATTGCCTATTTTATTCTTTTTAGCAGTGTGGTCCTCCCCTTGTGCTGTTCTTACAGCCCATTTTGTAAAGCCAGCTGCAAAAAGGTTTCATGATTTACTGCTCAGTTTGCTACATAATTGCACAATTCATTAAAAGAATTGAGGGATAATGTCAAACTAAAAGTGTATACTAAAGAGCTTGAAGGGATGGCTAAATGTCAGCACGTCACAGGAGCATTTAATAACCACAAAAGCCACAATTCCACATATAAAATACAATATGAAGAAAAATATTTTGCCTTGGCTTGCAAGAATTTGAGAGGTCTGAACCACTGGCACTGATCTCTCAGGTTTTCTCTCCACATGGGCAGGGAGGCAGTAGCTGGGGAGGTGCAGGGAAGTGAGGAATTAATCTTGGCCTTCATTTATGGGGAAAAAAAAAAAAGGCAGGTCACTGTTAGCTGACTCACTAAGGCAGCTGTGATTGCATCCTGACCTGTGTTTCCTTAGCTTATAAAGTACAGAGGGATGTACAGCAGCTAATAGAGATTGCTGGTTGAGATGTGTGTGCCCAAGGTTTGAGTAACTGAGGCTTTAAACCACCATTTGAGACTATACTTGGCATGAAAAAGTAAATGAGACAGCTATGGAAGGAAAGTGGGATTTCAGAGGGTTGGAAGTTTGATGACAGTTTTGGTTTGTGCTCCCAAGCAGTTGGGCTTGCAGCACTTCCCAGAGCTGTGTCCCAGCCCTGTGGCCATGCTCACCTGGCTGTGCTGTGCTGCTGGCAGGCTCTGCAGTGACACAGCCAGGCCTGTCACTCAGGGAGGTGCAGAGCTGTCACACAGGGCTGAGGGGCTGCTGCTCACCTGGGCTCTGGCTCTGTGTGACTCTCACCCTGCCCCTTGATGTGCTGCTTTAGGGAAGGAACTCCTGAAATCCTTTTGGGAAAAACACATTCCCACAAATGCAGGCAGCCCATTTGGTTTCATAGGCTGCTCCTGCTTTCCTTCTGATCTTCCATTTTGTTTTCTTTCCTTCTGCCTTTGTTTCTTTCCCTGCTCTGCATTTGGGCAGGGAGCCTCTACTCACCTTTGAGTTCATGTGCAGCCCCTACTGCTGCTGCCAGGAAGGAGTGACCACTCTTTGTCAACATGTAAGGCTTTTGCTGCTGCCACAAGTGTTGCTGTGAGTCTGCATCCATTGCACTCATTTCAATTGAAACCATTGCCTGGAACCATAAAGAATGGTCATGTGTCTGATGGGGATGCAGGCAGCATGGGAAAAGAGAGCTACACTGCATGCTTTCACCCCTTCTTTGGAAATGGGGACTGCCCTGCAATCCTGTATGTGGCACTTCCATGATCAAAACACGACAAGTCCCAGTGCTGATGCATGAAATTGTATTAGAGGTTTTTTCACCTTCCCACCTGCACCCTTGTTCTCCTTAGAAAGTGTGAAGGAACTGAGTTGTTTTCTTATGGGGCAGAAAGGGGCTAGGACTGAAAAACTGCCACCTCCCCATCCCCTGCTTCCCCCAGCCAGCAAAGTGTCAAGGTACATTTCCTTTTGCAAGAGGACAGCACACCACAGGGACTTCCTCAGGAGAAAACTGTTGAGGGTGTGAAGTTTTGTACTTTTTCTGTCAGTGACATTTTTCAACTGCAGCAATTATGTTATTAACCTGGCCTTGGCTTCTCCAAGTAAAGAATCTGCTTCAAAGCAGTCCCTGTCCTCAGGGTCCGAGGAAAATGGATTCCCAGTCTGAAAGGGAAATACTAGCTGTAGGTTTGTGTTTGTCTCATTTTCCAGTGAACATCTGAACAACTGCACAGATGCAGAGCAGAAGTAAACTTGGACAACTCTGTACACAATGGTGGCAAGAGCAAAAGGGGCACAAGGACAGCAGCACTGGGAAGGGAATACACACACACTGCTTATGTGTTCTTCAGGCTCCCTTATCTCACACCTGGGAAAGTGCAGCTGAGTCTGTGGGCTGAGCTCTAGACCAGGAATATGCTGAAACCTCAGTGCA
Source organism: Aegithalos caudatus (assembly GCA_013389925.1). NCBI lineage: Eukaryota > Metazoa > Chordata > Aves > Passeriformes > Aegithalidae > Aegithalos > Aegithalos caudatus. The sequence continues at coordinate 776,263 of WEIU01014319.1, forward strand.
GCTCCATAGAGGATGTTCAGGTTCAACCTGCCTGTGCTTTTGCCAGGCACTGATTTAAAACAGCTATTGAAATCGCTGCCAGTATCTGCTAGCAGCAGCTTGGGCAGAAGTACAAAAGAAGAAAAAGTCTTGCTATAAAAGCAGCTTTTCTGTCTTGCTGATTAGGGACAGCAGGTCCAGTTCCCCTTGAGAGAGCCACAAGGTGCTGGATGTGCTGCTCTGCTCCTGCCAAGGAGCAGTTTGATAATTTCCTCCTGTTATCCTGAGTGAAAACCTCCCAGTTCCTCTACAGTGCAAAGCCATTAGCACAAAGGGTCTCAGCAAATGGAGAATTTGGGCAACTCCTGAAAATTTCCCCATTGGGGAAAAGAGTGTGTTGCCAGAGTGACATGGTAGTTCAATAGTGGGTTACATGACAAGTTCATGGCTATTTCTTTGTTCTGTCATTAGCATTCAAGATACTTTAAAAACAAAACCAAAGCTGTTCAGGATGAAAAAGCCTTTACTGCCCCATCAAACCATGTACTGGTTGCATGACCTGAAAGTTGGAAGTTGCTTGTGTCTCAATCTGGGCTTTTCTGGCTGTAGAGAAATAGATGTGAGGAGATATTAAACAGGAGAGAGCACTGGGAAAGAAGAGATCGAATGGTTTGAGATGAAAATAGCACTTAGCACTGTAAGAACAAGCCCATCTTTGTTTTTTGTAAGGGAAGTGTGTTCATCTTCTCTCTCCATCCTGTCTCTTTCTTTCTGTAGTAAGACTGATATTTCTCTTATTTGGAATAGCCTGCAGGCAATACCAAAATGAAACTTCAGCCTTTCTTAAAAACTGCTCATTTAAAGAGACTTATGCAGACACACTGGGAAAATTGGCACCCTCTGAACAGAACCCAAAGAGATGTAGATTTGAGGTAAACCTGTGTGTGCTCTGGAGTGAAATATTCTAATTTTGGAGCAAACATAATGTATAACAGAAATCATGCCTACTGCTAGGAAGTATAAACCATGCTCCACTTAAAAACAAACATTCCCCAGCAACAATATTGCTTGTCATTAATAACCACGCACTTGGAGTTTTAAACACTGCATCCCCTTCTGTGTTTCACAGGTCTTGACAAACTGTACACTGTAGTATGCGGGCACAAATCACAGTAAATCCCAGCTGAGGATGAACTAAACTCATGGTGTTAGGGCTTTTTTAAAATAAAAAAATAACCCCCTAAAAATGATGCTGATTTAGATGTGTTGATGGCAGAGGTGTGCCAATATCAGTAGGGAGTTCACTGGGCTCTCCATGGTCTGTGTGCTCTGTGTCCCCACCAGACAAGAGAGCAGCTCCTGGGGCACCTCCAGAGCCCATCAGTCCCACCCATGGGGCAGCTGTATTCAGTACACTCCTGTCCCTGCCCTGCATCACTCTCAGGTCCGTGCTGGCCATACCATGGACAGGCTGTGCACTGGGTTTAAAAACAGTTTTTTGCTTGCACTCATCTGGATAAACCCTGATTTTGTGGGGTTGGCTTTGGCATTTGTTAAGCTGCGTTGATGGCAGGAATTGTTCTTCCTGGGCTAAGAGAAAGATTGTTTGGGGTATGAGTGTGACAGTATTGGAATAGCAGACTGCTAATTATACCTCTCCCATCTATCTGAGAGGGTTTGTCATCAAAAACACAAATAAGAGCCTTTTCAAGCAGAATTAATTTTGCTATTCACAGTCCAGTGGGCACATCATTTTAATGGAGTCAGATGCACCTGCACTGAGTGTGTTTACCTCTGTGTTTAAATCTGTGTGTGTGTGTATATATATTTTACACCAGTCTGCACTGAAGTGATGTTAACCTCTGTAGGAAAGTTCTTAAGTCTTCAGTAGAGTTAAACTATATTTAGAAACCAGACAGAGGCTGCCATTTTTTTGTGGGTTGTCTCTGCTGCCAGCACAGAACTTAGGCAATCTGCTAAGGTGCAGCTAAGATTGTAAAGTTGTCTTGGTGCATGGTCTGAAGGTCTGGCACACTCAAACTATGCTACCAGAAATAACCTAGCCAGTTGAACTAAGGTTAAATTTATGGAAATAAGAAATCTATCATTTTCAAAACCCAGATCTGAGTTACTTTCAGCTCCAGGCTTTGCAAGCTTATTCAACTTTGTTCATTTGATGTAGTTTTTATTGACCTGGTTATTTTTACTGTTTTCCACTAGGAGGTTTTTAGGTATTTATCTTGCCACTTTGGTGCTATTGATATTTCAGATAATTTGGGTCACTCACAGCCTGTCCACAACCTGTGGGATATTCTGTGCCCTTGCCTGCTTCTTGGCAGTTCACAAAACATCCTCAAGGATTATAAATAATCCTTCTTAGGGCAGTAGATTACCAAAGTGATAAATTACTAGAAAGATACACATCTGGGATAAACAACATGAGGTTTTCTTTCCCCAGATGGTCTATGCTTCCTGACCAGGCAGTGTTTTGTTCCAGTCAGTGACAAAGTTTGGAGTAAATTCTTCTGTCTGTGTGTGTGTGAGGTGCTTTCTGTTCTGGGATATTACCTGGTGTTGGAAATCCAGCCAAACAAGGACTCAGTAAAAATCTCTGAGCACCTGGCCATGGCAGAGGCTGCAGTGGGAGACTTTGGTGGCATCACTGATTTCCAAAAGCATGAGCACTGAGCCTAGGGCTTCCAGCAGCAAGGGTGATGTGTGAGGCAGCTGCAGATCTGCCCTGGGAGCAGGGGCTGTCTCTGTTCCCCCAAAGCCTTTCATGGGGTGGTGCAGGACAGGCTGCAGTACTGAGTATGGGGGCATCCTCCAGGGCTGCAGGTGGGTCTCTGCTCCACCTCACGGGCTGCAGGGGCACAGCTGCCTCACCACAGCTCTACTGTGGGCTGCAGGGGAATCTGCTCCGGTGCCTGGAGCTCCTCCTGCCCCTCCTCCTGCACTGACCTTGGTGTCTGCTGGGTTGTTTCTCTCACATATTTTCACTCCTCTCTCTGACTGAAATCGATGTGGTGCAGGATATTGTCTCATCCTTGAATCTGTTATCCCAGTGGTGCTACCACCTTCACGGATGGCTCAGCCTTGACCCGTGGCAGGTGTCTCTTGGAAACATGGGCTCTCTTGAGCAGAACATTGGGAAACTTCTAGTAACTTCTCACTGAAGCCACCCTGATACTGAAACAAAAATCTAATGCACATGGAGACATGCCAGTAGAAAAAATTTTCATATCTTTATTTATGTATAAGAATACCAGTTCTAAATAAACACATTGTATGCATGGAATCATCCTTTTTATATAAACAGCTTTCATGTCAGCAGATTATAGGTACTTCAGTTTGCGTGTAAGTCACTGCACTCAGACTGTAATCAGCTACCTTTAGAAGCCTGTACAAGACAGAAATGAAGATTAAATGATGTATTTGAAAACCATGGGGAAGTTCAATTCCCCAGATATTTGTCCAGAACACTCTGTGTTATTATAGCTGCCCCTCAGAAAGTGCTGCAGGAGTTGTGATGCTCAGGGTGCCATCCCTGCACACAGCTTTGTGGTAACTCGTGGGCTCTGACTCAGCACTGCAGTGGTGTGATGAAGGGCCCCATCTCCACCCTGATGCAATAGCCTGAGTGTTCCTGTCATACACATCTGTTATTTGAAGAGCCATATTAGCAAATATTTTCTGAAAAAAATGTAGTTTCTTCCCCCACTTCCATCCCGCTTAGGTTCTTATTCCAGGTTGAGCAGCCTGAATTACAACTGCCTTGTGCTCTAAATATTGTATCACTTATTTGTCACCTGTGCTGATCCTCCCCTTCCTCAAGGAGTGAGAATACATTTCTAGGCTGTTTTCTGGTTTTCATTTCGGTTTTTTTGTGGAAGCAAAGGTTTTGTGCCCAGAAAGATGAAGACAAGTGTAGGGAGGAATGGCTGGATGTGAGGTGGCTCTGGCTCTGTGGATACCTAGCGGCTGCTGCATGCCTGGCCAGGGACAGTGTTCACCACAGCCTCATCCAGGAGTTTGTGTCAGTAACAGGATATTACCAGGTAGACATTTCCTCTTTTCAGTGTCCTCCCAGTAACTGAAAACTCTACAATGTATCAGGGTCTTAGCCAAAGAAATGCACTGCTCTTTTACCTGATTGTAGTTACAACATATATGTGAGCAATGCATTTGTCTAAACTGTGGGTTCCCAGCTCATCCCAACAGCCATAAGGCATTCCAGCATGGCTGTAAGAGCCTGGGCACAGCTCTGAGGGGCAGCATTAGCCTGACCTGTGTGGTATGGCTGCACTTCAGCCCTGAGAGGTGCAAAATGCAGAGTGTCAGGGAAAAATAACAATAATCTCCAACTGTGTGTCTTTGTAGAGCTGGGTCAGGGAGCACGTCCCCTGTGCCTGCCCTCTATTTTCACTAAAACAGACGAATTTTAGAGTAGGTGATGACCTACAAAATGTGGGAAGTCTGCCTGCTATGGTTCCTGGGAGATGAGCAGAGGAGGCTGGATGTGGGCTGTGAAGGAATAATGACTTTGTTTTTAAACTTGTTAGCCATTTAGAGTTCCAACCTTATTAAATCCACACACTACAACTCAGTGGCCTTTGAATGAATGGATTAATTCTGTGTTATTTTATCGCTTCCCTCCTGCAGCCTGCAGCTGTGCAGTCTAAAGTTATCTTGTTTTCTCATTTATAAGTGTTGTAAAGGAACCTCCCTGGAGATGATGCAGTGTGCTGAACATTGAGCTCGATTGCTGCAAACAACCATCATAACAGCTCCTCGAAGCTTCACAGGGGATGTATTAACTGTGGGGGTCCCCTTTTTACTGCCTCATCCAGGGACCTCTGTGAAACACCTAGAAAGGTGCAGAGCATCAAAGCAGCAGAATTGATTTATGAGACTTTGGCTCATTTTTGGTCTGACTGCTTTGCACCTTTTGGCAACAGTGTCAAAGCAGCTGCAGGTCCGGAAAATGGTGTGAAGAGCCTGAATTTGTGCTCTTCATTGCTTTCACAGAGAAAATGATGGATATTGGGTTCTTTGTAAAGAGAAATCTCTCATGCTGAGCACAGAATATCTCAGGCCACTTCAGCTCAGTGGGCACTAGAAGGGTTGTGGTGATGTGTGCTTCATTCTAACAAAAATTTCCTATAAACTTTGACAACGCATTTGGAAAGCCTTGGTGGCTTTCTTTATTTCCTGCTGGATAATGGAAGTTTGATTTCATTTTCAGGTCAAGAGTTATTCAGACCAGTAGTTGATAACTCAGCATGTCCATGAAACATCCTTGACAGAAACAGAGATTTTTTTTCCCTGGAAGATGGGCATTGGGTACTGGTAAAGAGGATGAAATTCACTTTGTGGTGCTGGCAGGATGGTAATCAGTTAGTGAGAAGCTCCCCTGAAGCCACTTTAGGATTTCAGAAGCCAAGCACTAAAAGCAGCAGAATCAGTGGAGTCCTTTCCACCTGGTCACCATGTACTGCATACTCTGACCTACCAAGGTGCGAATTACATATTTTGCTTTATCCAGAAGTTTTCTTTTAGTTTAAACCTCTCCTTTGATAAATCTGGGATAGCAACTCTCCCACTCAGCTTTTTTCTTCCTGTAAGATTTTAATATGAATGATTTCATAGTTGGAGATTTTAGACCTATGTGCAAGCTCCCCTGTGAAATGAGCACTCTGCCCACAGCCTTGGAAGCTGGGCAGCCCACACAAGCAGGAGACTCACTCTGGTTTGTTTAGAGGACACTGCAGGCAGGAGAACCCTCAGAGATCCAGAGAGCTTGTCTGGGCTCCTGGTCTAAGGGGCCTTGGGGGTGTGTTATCTCCTCCCAGGAGGATCTCTGTGGGCACACTGCACAGTCACATGGTGGCTGATCTCTGCAGTCTCAGTGCTGTGAGATTGGAGCACTGTTGGGGCTGCCATGAGGGCAAGGATGAGCCCCTTTCCTGCAAACCCACCCAGCCTCTGTGCCCTGCTGCCCAGCTGCTGGGCACACTGTATGTTTTGTTCAGGCTGGGTGCCTCATATTGCCTTGTCGGTTTCATTCCTCTTCCCTATGGCCGACACCACTTTGCTCCTAAGAATAAACCTGTCATGCTCCTGCCTCTCAGCAGCTACAGGTCCTTCCTGTGCAGGAGGAGCAGTAGACAAGAGGTGTCCCAGGAAGGCACCCTCAACTCTTGCTTTCCAGGAGTAAACCACAGCCTCAATCCAAGTGTGCTGTAACATTGCTTAGACTACTCCCTCCCTCTGTAGAAAATGAGAAAAGCTCACTGAGATTATTTTTTATTAACAGGTTTGAATAACTGCATCTTATGTTGCTTTGGGTTTGTTACCCGATAGCCTGGATCCACATGTAGGTAAAAGTGGAAAATAAATTACTCACCAGTGCTCATGGGCTGTAACTCCAGGTCTAACTGTGTGTGGGCTGACAGCCACTTTGACAAGGAGCTTGTTTACGAGGGGCTGGATGATAGATCTGCAGGAATTAGATTCAGTGTCTCCTATACCTGTTAATTGAATCGGGCTGAGGCGCTTGCAGGGAGGCTGCGTTTAGGCACCATCAGGGCTTGGTTTGCATCTGCACAGCCCTGGTGAAAGCCGGAGCTGTGCCTGTGAGATCCCGAAGGCCGGCGATGAATCAGCCCCGTGCAGCCTCGCAGCCGCTCCCGTGTCGGTGCTCCGGGCAGAGGCGCTCCCAGCCGCGCTCCGCTCGGCGCTGCAGAGGATCGGGGCAGGGTGCGCTGGGGGCGGTGACGCCTCCCCAGGACCCAGGAAAGCCGCAGCACACCCGCTCCTGCAAGGTCACCTGCTCTGGGACACAGAGCTGTCAGCCCCAGTCAGGGCTCTGCTGGCAGACTGGCTCAGTGATAGTGCATGAGCAACTGAGAAATCCCTCCCTACCAGGGCAGAGAGAGCATCCATCTCTGCCAAAATTAGTCCAAAGAGGACGGCCCTCAGTGCAGAACACCAGTGGAATGATCGAGTCCTTTGTTTTCAGGAAAGATATGGCTGTCATCTTATAATCAACTTCTGGAAAATTTTCTGCATCATTAGATGGTGCTTGTGATGAGGACACAGGTTTTTTGATCTTAAATTTGAGTACATTTAAGCACATATGGGTTATTTATAAACAGCTGTTAAATACAAATTTTTGTGAAAAGGCTTAATGCAGCAGTCTTTAAAACCATTATTAGCTTAATGCACAAAAATCTATTAGTGTAGCAATAGCTTTCTGGCTTTATTTTGGCATTCTTTCTTACAATTACTTTTGTTTTATTCTTAACCTGGAACACTAACCTTGATATTCACAGATGTAAATAATGTTATATAGGACTTGGAGGGGACTGTCTGAAGAGTCTTCAGTACAACCTTAAGACAATCTACTTCACCTCTGAGGAATATTTGTGTAACCTGTTCTTAAAACCTTACACAAAGATTCCCTCAACCATCAAAATGGAAAAATCGTGTGTCAGGCCCTGGACTGTACTGACTCCAACTGAGACCGTACCAATGCTGAAGAAAAAAGAATAACAACCTGCCTTATTAATGCAGGCCATGAAATCTGCCTCCTGCTCATCAGCATTGCTTTGCAAACTTCAGTTCAAGATGATTCCTAATGCTTTTCTGTGTATTGCTGCTTGACTAGTCATCACTGACGTTGTGCATATTTGATTTTGTCTTCCTTGGTGTAGGGATTTGCATGCCATAAAACACTTTGAATCATGTCAGACAGAAAAGATGTATATCAAAAGCAAAGATGGCTTTGAAAGTCAATGTGGTTTCTAACAAACAGTCAGTTACTCCGTGATAGCTTCTCCAGTAGCAGCAGGGAGATTTCATGTCCATTCAGTAGGTGCTGGGTGTTTTGTTTCTAACAAATACAAATAACTGCAGTGAGCCAGGAAGTGGCTGTGAACTGTTGTTCCCACACCTGAAGGTGGATGGTTATATTCTTATCCCAAACCACAGCAAATATTGTGCATTTATTGGTACAGCAATGTGGGGAGGAGTGTGGCATACAGGAAAAGCCCATGAGTCAGGTTATTTTCTGATTAGCAGTGTCTTTTAATTGGTTACAATTAGCTAAAGTAGTTTTTATTACTTGTTCTAACATAAGCTTCTATTAATACTAAAACATGAGCCCATAATGATATGTTCAGCTTTGTGACACAAACCAGGGGAGAGGAATTGCAGTGAACACAGAGTTATATTTTAAATGTGCTTGAAAGATATTTCCAACACTTGAAGAACCTACATGAGATGGCTTCAGACTTGCTTGAATTCCTCGATATGGGATCTCCATGCACGGAGCTTTTGTTCTGGTTTTGGGTGTAAAAACACCCTGGTAATGTGCAGATGTGGGTGTTAACTTCAGCCTCAGACAGCTGCAGTGACAGTAAATAGGAATAGGATGGGCCACAATAATTTATCAACAGTCTTGTTTTCAGTCTGCTGTTGAGGCTGAAGGACCCCTTTGTGTACAGCACAATAACCAGCGGGCAGATGACTTTGACTCTCTCACTCTCAGGGGCACATGAATAAGACCTAATGAAAATAGCTGGGAGACAAGAGTGAGAGCTGCCTCCTGCTGCCAGCAAAGCCTGGCCTTTCTACCACCCCACACATCTGTAACAGGCCACATCTACAGCACAGCACACAGAGCCAGCCACTGTCAACAACGGTGCCCGAGCACAGTGTGGGCTGTATGCGTGTTTATTCCAGATAAATTAACACAGGCCTGTTCTTCGCTGCAGCAGAGAAAATAAAGCAATTCCTTGTCACTTTGCAACAGCCTGTTTTAAAAACAGCAGTTTTAACTGAGGATGTTTGGAAATTAGATAGTCGTGGTGATGAGAGGATCTCCTACAGTTTGGTATTTCACTGTCATCCTTATTTCCTGGAAAGATGGAGAGTATCTAAATATGCCACTCATGAGAAGTTCTGTAGATAGAAGTAGATCCAGTCAAAAATTTTGGTGATGGTGTCTTTATAGCCTCTAATAGAAATGTTGAATTCCCTGAAATATTTGCTTTTTTATTTAAAAAAGATAAGGTCTTTTACCAGTAGTTAAACCTGCATCCAATATTAAGACAAATAGACTGAGGAAATCCCTCCCTAGCAAAATAAAATACCTTTAAAATGCTCTGTTCAGTCTCATGGCTAAACTTCAGCTGAATGCACCACAATCAAAGGAATATTTGCCTGATAGGTCTCACCAGCCACTAGCATGAGTAGACACAAAACTTGCAGTATAAATTATAAAATGTAAGTGCAAAAATAGTTCAGTTTTACAAAATAAAGTTGTGCTGGATATGTGGTGTGATGATAGCCTAGGCAAGAGTTATCCTGGATAAAGATACGGTGCCTTCATCACCCAGGTAATAAATGCAAGAGGATGTGAAACAGGATTAGGTATGAGGTACTGATGGACACGTGGGCAGTATCATATGGAAGCAAACCAGAAGGGCTTAATTTGTTCTACTTGGAAAGGGCAAGAGGAGCTGTGATAACTTCAAATTTGATAAATCAGAGAAAGAAACACCATGGAAAATTATTTTGATTCAAATAAAAAGCCATCATGAGGAGAACTCAGCATAAGAGTTATATATAAAAATATAAAATGGAAATAAAATCACTATTTTTAGCCTTCACAATGGGCTGGTCAAATAAGAAATTTCAAACCATTTATCAACTGGAACAAAGTGCATAGTGGGACAAAACTCAATAGCTGTTTTTTATTAAGAAAAACTTGAAGCCTTTTTGTACTTTTAAAAAATAGTAAGTGCAGCAGTTCTTGAAAAACATTCACAGTTGTTTGAATAACATTCATTGCTTACTGAAGAACCTTTTGTGCTCGAGGGACCAATCTACTTAATGTTAATAGGTCTGCAATAGCAGAGCCTTTGGTTGTGTCACGGTTCGCGCTGAATAACAACCCTGGCACTCCGAAATACGTGGGAAAACTTTGACTGTCTGTATTGCAGCCGCCCTCCGCTGGGAATGAGGCAATGGAGCATCCACCCCTGTCGGCTTCGCAACCTCGGCTGCGTTTCACAAAGTGCTCAGAGCAGGCTAACATGGAAGGGCTGCGGCTGCTCTGGCACAGCCTGCCAAACAAATCCACAGTAAAACATCTGTTCGGCTGCTTCTCCTCCTGTTTATTGGGAATCATCTGTGGTCAGATGGTTATAAGGAATTAATTCAGCCTTCAGGATTCCTTCATAAATGATGTATAACAAAAATTCCAGGTCTGAAGCGTTTGCTTTGACTTTGTCTTGATATTCATCCCAATGATTTGAGCCCCATCTCTGTGTCCTGGTTAGGAAGAGCAGAGGACTGGAAGTGATGCTGCAAGCTATAGCCTAAAGGCAGAAGAGACAAAAGTTCCAAGCATCATGGTCCCCACTTCCCGGTTTTTGGGAGAGAGACTCCCATAGCAAATTGGACAAAGCATTGCCAAAGCCTCCATTTAAAGCCCGGTTGTGCAATGTGAAAAGCAGTAGTAGTTATGCTAAAATCAACTGAAACTACCAGCTACACAAGCAAGCATATGCTGTAGTTATCTTTTTATACTACTGTCTTTTATGCTACTGTAAAAATTTACAGTGGCATTCAATTTCATTAAATTAATGACAATTTAATTTGTATATATTACTTTTGCTTCTAGCAAATATTTCAAAATTGTATTTAATTTAATTTGAGTATGATTTTATTATTCTTATATCAAGATTTTCTTTAGGTTAAAGTACCTTTCCATAACAAAGGAAAAGAAAAAAACTTTAGCTTTCCATCTTCTAGTCATCTCCTAGAAATTAAATTAATGTATTCTGAAAAGACACTTTGGAAGTAAGTATTCAAAACGAATTTGTCAAATGATTATTTTCAGGTGCCAGGGACCAAGATACTAATTACTTTTCTTTTGCTATCAAAGCTGTATCTGAAAATTGAGCAATGCATTTATAGACAGGTTTTTCCCCCCACCCCATCACTAAAGGAATATCCAGCATAACTTGTGAAAGATGATTAGCATGCAGGGAGTCACCTTTCCCTGTGTTAGCACAGTGCTCAGAACAATTAGGCACCTGAGCCTGCTATAGCCGACATGAGCAGCAACGGTGCGATAAGTAGCCCATTAAAATGACAGTGGATGCCATGTGAATAATTTCCTTCTCATTTGTCACCAGTCGCTGCAGGAAGTTTTTTGTAAAGACACCTCCTCCAGAGATCTTGCCTGGAAGCAAGGCCCAGAGGGGTTTGGGCTGCCCCGAGCATCTGGCAGCAGCACTGCTGTGCAGCCAGCCCTGGCAGCTGCCAGGGCCAGTGTGCCTCTCGGGGCTCGTTTGCTGTCTTGGTGGCACTTCTGAACGCGCTTTTGGGTCAGCCTGCTCCTGCTGCGGCTGCGTTTGTGTGTACACGACAAACACTGTCGGGAGTGGGGGAAAACCATGTGTGATTTCCTGCCGGCCTCTGGGAACAGTCTGCTGACGTGTGGGCTGTAAATCAGGAACAAGACGGGGGTAGCTTGGTGTGGTTTAGAACCAGCACGCCTCGGCAGAGCTGCAGCTGTCTCAGCGCCATCCCGGGCTGAGCACAGAGCCCGGGCCGCCCCGGCTGCTGCCGCTGTGCCGGGCTCTGGGAGCCTGCCCGGGCTCCGGGCAGCGCTGGCAGCCGCGCCGAGGTGAGCGCCGTGCCCGCAGCTCTGCCGCCTGCACGGGAGGATGCTCCTGCCCAGAGACTCCTTGTCCGGCCAGGGGCACCTCCTGAGAGCCGGGCTGCTGAGAGCTCCTGCTCATTGCCTTCTGTGAGCTGGGTGTCGTGCTTCTTATCAACCCAGTTAGGCTGGCACGGGTAGGGGCTGGAGTGGGAACCACGGTGGGTGAGAGAGAGTTCCTCGTGTCTGTGCATGGTGGAGTGTCCCCAAAGGTTTTGGACGTTATGTTCCTGATTTGTATAAAACTCAGAGATCAAACACAGAGCCCGACTCGCCACGGTTGTTAGGATAACTCTGGAAGGAAGTGGGAGACCTTGCTCCAGTAGCTGTTTGACATCTTATCTTAGCAGGATATCTTAACTTGCCGGGTCTGGCACGACCTTGGCTGCAGCTGCTCAGCCCTAAGCGCTCTCTGATGAGCAATTGCCCAGTGCGATGGGGCATGGTCTGTACTCACCCCAGCATACCAGACGATCCCAGCCAACCCCATGCCCCTCAGGCAGTGCACGGCAGGTGCAGGATACAGAGGCTGTGCGACCTGGGAAGCCTCTGGATTGCAATTTATGTGCATAGATATATTTTAGTTCAGGGAACTGGCACTTATCTATTGATTACAGCTCACAAACATGCATTTTCTCAGCCATAATGAAGCTATGGATGCTTACTGCTTGATTTAAACTTTGAAAAAAGCAATTGACTCTGAAGCCTAAGCCTATATTTTGCAGAAAAAAAAAGCACCTTTTCTGTCAGAGTTCTTCAAAAGTCCTAATTGTATGATTTGCCAGTTACACAACATTTAACTTTCTTTTTCCAGAAAGGGGGGTGGTGGCATGGGGGGGGTAATTATGTGAACATCTAATGGAATTAGTTGATAGAAATATGTTTTGTGGCAATAAAGCAAAGCAAGTAATGTCCTTCCTGGATGTAATGCATCAGTTAAGGAATTGTAAAGCAATAAATGTATCAGGCTTCGGATCTAACAGGGCACATTGGGAAAAATGAGGCTGTTGGAGTCACGGTTCCAGAATTGTTACATTTTTCTGAGACAGCAACCAAAGAAGAGAGAACTCAACTAAAAATAGAAGAAACAGAATATCAACATTGTATGCCTGATAATTAAGAAATCAATAATACTCAATGGTATGCCAAGCTCAGCTGCTTCTGACATTTCTAGGACCTGAGACTCCAAACTTCTATGTAAACCTGGGTTTTTATTCATATCAGCAGTATCGTTGTTGTCAGGGAGACAGTCGCTCATGTATCGTTGCCACACAGAGCATTTTAATCATCGCTTCTGCAGACAGAATTTCTGTGTTTCAGGTAGCAGACAAAGGTTCCTTTTCTCACTTACTTTGCATCTAGATATTGCAGTTAGACAAAAGTCCTGTGTCAGATCATCTGTGAAGAAGGGAAAAGTCATTTCAGAGAGAAAAGAGGCACCTATTATTGGTGGTCCCGAGGTACACTGTTGTAAGACAAAATAATTTATTTTCTTCATTGTTAATGCATTCTGTGCCAATGACCTTTTTTTTTGTAGTTAGTTTGACTATTTTGTTAGATTTTTATTACAGCTATAACCATCTATTACCAAAAAAAAAAAAAAAAAAAAAAAAAAAAAAAAAAAAAAAAAAAAAAAAAAAAAAAAAAAAAAAAAAAAAAACACCCAAAACGGTAGGAAGACTTTTGAGTCTCTTGTTGAATTCAATAGAAATTGCCAAAGACTAGAATGTCACAGAATTGTGGGAGCATTGTCTGCTGCTCATGTGTTTTTAGTATTACTGAATTATTTATAATTTGAGGGGAAATGTGAAGCCTTTGTCACCTTTTATTCTTGTCTTCTCTATAAATTTAAATTTCTCAATGAGACAGTGTGGAACTGCCAGAAACATAGTCGGAATTGTACCATAATTTCAACCCCCACAATTTAAAATGCCTGTCAGTGCAGAATAATTGCTTCTCCAAAGACTATCACAACTCACCTGCAGGCTGAGCCTTTCACAGCCCCACCGCTGACTCCCAAAGGCACGTGGGCTGGGATGAGGCTTTGCATAATTCAGGGCTGAAACAAACACACAGAAATATTCCCAAGTGTCTGGATTCTCCCATTGCTGTGCCCTGTGGCAGTGCTGAGCCAGCAGGTGCAGTCTCACCCGGGGCTGTGTGCGTGTGACAGAGCCAGGCTGGGCAGGACAAGGGGTCCTGTGACAGCTGTGCTACCAGAACATGGGGAGAGGCGGTCCCTCGGTATTGATTGCCACACCTTAACTCCTGCTGAGCCCCAGAAGAGACATGAATCCTTTCTGTAAGTGTAAATAAACAACTGATGGGCTCCTGGTGAGTGGAGCTGGGAAATTCAGAATTTGTGTTGGCTTCTGCAGCTCGTTCTCCTAGTGGCCATTGGCAAGTCAGCCAGATCCTGTTCCCCACCTCTGTAAAACCCATTTATTACTTGTCTTGTGGGCACATTAGAGTGGTTGTTTAGCTAATACATGTGAAATGCTTTGAATGAAAAGTGTGTTGGACAAGAGCCTGTTTCCTTCTCAGCTCTGCTTTCTGAGATGACTGTAAGCAGATATTGGGAGTGTTTTTTCAGAGCTATGCAGTTAGAACAAATAGCTTGTTTGTGTGCATTTACAGTTAGGGTGTTTTTGTTTCCTTTGCTGCCCCAAGTTATTTGAGTAAGTTCTCCAGGAGGATGACAAAGAACTGAGATTTGAGAGTCTCACAGGAAAAGCTTGACCAAAACATTCAAGGAAACTGGGCTAAACCTCAGTATCAATGCCAGTATTTCTTTTTAACATTGTTTTGGAAAGAAGGAATTGCAAGGATAAATTATTTATTTTTTTCTTTCGGGAGTGAATCTAAAAAAAAAATGTTTACTGCCTCAAAACTATAAATTGCATCATTTTAAGCTCATATGCAATATACACAGCTCTGTAGACCATACTGAAGAGAGAGGCTTGGCTGTTGTGTTAAACTGATCTCAGGGGCACAGTGGATCTTGTCCACTGAAGTGTGCCATATGTGCCAGTTCCCCACAGAAAATGATCTTTTTTCCTTGTCTGTGTTTATCAGACTGTAAGATTTTTCTGATGCAGACCCTTTTTGCCCATTTGGGGTTTAAGACTATAATTCAACTGCCCAGTAACCAGTGCTTATTTCTGCTCACTTACCTTCAATCTGACAAATTGGTGCCACAATTAATGTCAGGGTCCCTGTTATAATCTGCACAGGTACATGATGGCATCCTTAGGAGATGAAACCCCTTTTCCCTGGACAGTAGACTTCCTTGGTAACAAGAGTCAGAAAAAAACCCAAACAGTTGTGCATAAACAAAGCTGCTCTGTATTTAGTTTAGATTTGATTCCTTGAGAAAACATGTATAATGAGGTTTATGAGCTGAAACTATACAAATAAAATGAACTTTTGTCTTTCTTTTAAGGAAGTGTTCAAATGAAAGGCAAGGAAAGATCTGATGAGGAACAAAAGCTTAATGTTCTATTTCAGGTGAAGGAAAACACTTCAGGCCAGCCAGGCATCAAAACCAAAAGAAAAATTTTCACTCTTCTCTACTTCATATTTCTCTATTTTGCCTTCTTCTTAGAAGTAAAATTTTCACGCTGTGGCACTCTGGCATAACTTTTGCAGAGTATCTATTTTGATTATCACCTCTGGGCAGGCTTGTGCCCAGGTTCCAGGAGTAATTTATTGCTCAAGCAACAAGAGAAACCCGTGTTAGCTGAAAAATGCACAGCCTTTCTTATCCTGAGTGTAATTCATCTCATCGTAAGGCAAAACTTTCATGATTCTGAAACTAATAATACAGTCAACATAATGTCTTCCAAAGTACATGAAGTGGCAAGTGTCTCTGTAGATTTAAGATAAAATAAACTGAGATTACTTTCAATAAAAAGCCACCAGGATTTTCCAAGCCAGTGGGGACTCACATACTGTGTAAAAGTGTAAAATGTCAATAAAATGAACTTGGCAGCACTATTAATTTCCATTCTGGTATAAAACCTGTTTTTGCTGATTAAGGAGGTCAATGAGGAATTCTGAAGTCTCCAAACAATTGTATTTTTTGTCTTGTCTCTTTGTCTGAGTTGGTAACACTGGCAGACTAGGAAAGGCTCCTTGTACTTCATCATGTAACTGCATTGTAAAATGCAGCCTAAGCACTGAATTTCTCAGTCATGTTGTATCTTATCAGGATTGATTCCCCCCTAATTATACCAGCATAAACAGTTCTAGCTTAATTGAATTTTGTTGAATTGAATAATTGCTGTGAGAAGAAAGCAGATCTCATTGAAGTCACAGTTCAAATTAATGTTTTAAAACCCAACCCAGTACACTCAGAAGTTATGCAAAGTGCTGAATGTTGTGAGTTCCTGTAGAAGTTCAAAAGACTTGGATTACATTGGTGACAAATCCTCACCTGGAGCATATTAGTAAACTGCTATTTCAACTGTACATTTTTATGTGATGTTCTAAAAGAAATAGAGATGTATGAATCTGTTTATAAATCAGATTAATTTGCTAATCTTGCAACAGAATCTACCCTCCCTTAATTCTTCTGAGAAGCACGTTAAACCATGCACTGCTGCAAGACATTTCAGGAGCATGTAAGGCATAAAGTTAGCAGCTGGGACCTGATCCTTTGGGGTAGCCAGAGCAGGATAATGACTTGTCCCCTGTTTGCAGAGAGAGTTCTTGGAATAAAGCACATCCTGGTGAAGGCCAACACAGCATAGTGACAGACACAGAGAATATGGTGCACAAAACTGCACTGTCAGTCAAAAGGAAGAGGAGTAGCAGGTAAATCTGTAAGCTGCAGCTATAGTATTTCATGCAAAGTGTTTTAAAAACATTAGTTCAGACTCACAGCCTCCTTGAGGAGAGGAAATACAATCATCCAGAGACAGTTGCTCCTTGTTTAGGATCATACACTTAGTGGCAAAGTGGGGACTAGGAGTTGGAACTGCACCCCCACACACACACACAAAATGCTTGAGGATATTCCTGGTAAAACAGCAGTGATCTGATAAAAAATAATTAAAAAGTCAAATATCATAGAGATATATGAATGACTTTTTAACATTCCCTTGAGATGCCTCCAAGTGAATTTGAAAGATGAATATGGTACAGGCAAACTTTACCCTGAGTGGATCCATTGTTTGCTCCCTCCCAGGCTCACCCAAGGCACTGGGAAGAGCTGGCAGGTTGCTGAAGGTATCCTGGGGCTATCCCAGCACACATGCAGCTGTGGCTGCTCCCCTATAAAAGCCTACCAACAGGCACTGTGTTCCCTTCTCAGCTCTTCCAGCAGCAGTAGGAGCCAGGGCTGCTCTCCCAGGGCTGCTGCAAACCCTTGCTGGGGTATACACACTGTGCATGCAATCAGCTGCCATTCAAGTTTGCTCATAGGACATCCCTGTGGAAATAAACAGATAAATTATTTACTGTGCAGGCAAGATGATACTGAATACCATGGCAGCTAAATATTGTAGTTACACTAAGTTCCTGTGAATAGGACATAACTTATTCATAGTCAGAAAGTGCAAGAACTCTTTCACGAGCTAGATTTTTGTCAGTCATGATGATTTTCCATGTGTTCTGTACTATAGGAAGACCTCTTTGAAAAGGGGACAGTAAATTATTTACTGTGCAGGGAGGATGATCCTAAATGGTACAGCAGAGAAACCATGTAGCTGCAGTGAATTCACACGAGCATGATGTGCTGTTCACAAACCATTTCCCTGGCCTGCCTTCCACGCCAAACTGGTGATCACCGACCGCCCACAAATGCTTTTCAGCTTGGAGACAGAACTGTCTTCTGGACAGCAGGCACAGGCTAGCCCTTCTAAATCTGCAGCACCTTCACATCTGCCCAAAAAGGAGGTTATTGTTGCCTGTGTAAACCTTTGGGAGGTATCTAAGTCATTAGGGTGTCTCTTGGTAGTGCTCTGCTTTTTGATTTGTTTTCATCTGGTGGCCAGAGACAACCTCACCTTTCTGCAAGGTGATGTATGTGCTGCTGGGTGCTGGTTGAAGGACATGGTACCCTTGGGGGTTGTTTTGAGGTAGAACTAAACCCTGGAGTTGGTGTTGAGCACACTGTGTACATGGTATAGGCTGCCACAGACATATAGTTAACCAGAACTACTGTTTAAAAGGGAAGTGAGAAGAGAAAAATACCAGCAAAGACAGCAGATGGCATTTTGAATACTGAAGTGAGTGGACTCAAGTGTTCATGCCCTGTAATGGCAGAATGTTCATTTTGAATTCCCAACTCTCAAGCTGCAAAGTCTTGTTGTTGTCAAAATAATTTTCCCTTTGTTTTATATAAGAGAATTTTGAGGTATCTGTGAGAATTATTGTGGTTCCTGCCCCATTCCAGGACACCTGGAGCCTGGCTCAAGGAGGGACCTCTCCTTGCTGCAGGCCCTTAGCCTGTGCTTTTGTCTCTCAGTATGGGAATAATATGAAATACCACTGGTCACATTTTTAAGGAATGAAACAAGGGAAATTCACTTTCCACTTTCTCATGCCTGTCTTTATATTTCTTCAGATGCTTTCTCTGTTTTGAGGACTTCTTCATCTCCTGCCTCTAATTTGCAGTGTGGTGATACTAATTTACATGGGAGGCTCAGAGCTCCCATCTCTCCTGCACAGATGCCAGAGGTGGCACAGTGAAGCTGAGCAGCACATCTGGTGATTACCTCTGTGAGTGGACAAACCACCTTTCCCTCTGTAGCACTGCTGAGGAAAAGGACTTGTCATCCTCTTTACAATTTAATGTAGATAAAGCAGAGTGAGAGTCAGTGTAAATACAAATGGGAGAACCTGCAGAGAGTTAAAATCTGCTTGTCCCCTTCATTCATGTAATCCTACATATAAATGTGTTTGTTAAAGATAAATTAGCCATCATAGTTAATTTATTCTGCATGGTTCTTATTAGCTATGTTAATTCCCTTAACTCATCCCACCACATTTCTCCTCTCTGCATCAATTCTATTTTGATTTTCTCAGCAGTGGTTAGAATAGGTTTTACAACATGACTGCTGTGTTAAAATACTTTTCAGAAACAGCCCTGTGCTTACTCTTACCTGTGTATCTTTGCTGTCTTGCAGCATGGAGGTTTTATGTTTTTTTTTTTCACTTTATGGACCCTCTTGAAAACATAGTGTGTTTTGGTTTTGCCTTTTCATTTCTGAAAGTGCCTGTATTTGCATGCTTGTCACCTACTTTTATACAAAAAAAGCCCACGCTGAGTCCCTGAGCTCAGTCTCAAGGGACTGTGCAGGCCTTTCTAGGATGCAGCAGGAAGACAGATGCCCTGCTGAATATTTGTAAGAAAAGATGCCATTTCAAGTATATTAGAAGAGTGTGTAAAAAAACACTGGAGTAATTTAGTAAATGCTAAGACAACACCACACTCCATGCAGTATACTTAGGGAGATAGCGTTCTCCCACTTTGGAAGTTGTAAGGGGATTTTGCAAGCGTGCTTGTTGTTCTGTTTTTGACTGAATGCCTTGTTCAAGCAGATTCCCCAGGAGATTTCTGGGGAGCTATGTGCTGCTCACTCACCCTTGGGTGCTCCTGTGTGTCTGCTGGGGGATGCCCTCCCAGGCTGTGTCCATGCATGTTTTACAGCACGACTCTGCACCTGAGAGCTCTGCCTACCTTCCTACAGGACTGAAAACCATTTTGGAAGTGAGGCTGCTTCACCTTTCTCAGGGAGCTCTCAAAGCTTTGCAGTATGGAGTTGTTGGCTAAGTGCTACCCTGTCACAAACCTAATTGCTGTAACCAGCAAGAGCTAAAGTGTGGCTCTCCCTGCAGATGACAAGGCTGCTGCCAAGGAGGTCACCCTGGCAACGCTGCTCGTGGCTACCTGCTGAGGGTGGCTGATGAGGCCTCGCCAGGGAGCTCTTGCACAGCAGCAATGGGTTTTGCTCACTCAGGCTGCAGCCAGCAGCTCAGTGAGAAACCAGAGGGGCAAGGAAATCCTGCTTTCCTTAAAACTGTCAGACCCTCGGGGACTAGGAAAGGAGACCTAGTGATAACCATTGCTTTTCCAAAGAGTGTTGTTTCTGATCTGTCACTGCTTTGGTAAAAGCTGTGAAGCATTCAAAATGCCATGAAAAGTATTTTAGTTTTTAGCTATTACAAATTTTCTACAGATCTAGCTGGAAACCAAAATCATCTTCCAGTGGGAAGAGGGCATTAAAGCATAGCAGGGGTCCAAGTCTCAGCTGGGTCACAGCTCTGTGGGGAGGCAGCAACCCAGCACCTCCCAACAGTCTGGTGAGGGATTGAGGCTAAATGCTCAGCCACTGCCACCCTAGAAGCAAGTGCAAGTCTCTCTGTTGAATACCTGGACAGCCTGACCTTTATGAACTGTAGTTCAAGATGTTATAGTTGTATTTCAGAGGCTTTGTCGTGCCTTTTTTTTTAGCCACATAGGTGTTTATTTCACATTTTTGCAAGTAGGGCATGAGGTTTCTCATGCCCTTTCCATGGAAAAAAGGATTATTTCATAGCCATGACCCATACAGCACACTGTTATCTATTGAGGTAAACATTCTTTTGGTCAGTCTGAGCCTCCTGTAGCGCAAATGTGTTAACCATGATCATTCCATGAAGGACACTAGAGAGCCTTTCAGCACAGCACAGCTTTTCAGCTCTTTCTCTAGAAACAGTTAAACTAATGCAGACTCTCAGCATCTGAATGGGGCATCTGCATAGCTGTTATTTCAAAAGCTTCTTCAACTTCACAGCAGAGATCCCAGATGGCCCAGTGAGACACTTCAAGGCAAATCCACACTGTGGAGCAAAGCTCTGCTCCTCCTTCAGATCAGGAATCTGCCCCTCTTTCAAGTCTGTTCTTACAATAAGCTAGAAAAAGCCAGTTGGGGTGTCAATTCATATTTGCAAAATATTTCCATGAGAAGAAAAACAACCCAGGAAAGCAAGCAAAACCGATCAGCCCTGTGCCTGTCAGGTGCATGTGCTGCCTGAGTGAGCAGGTCAGGTGAGGGGAAGACAGGGCTGGAGGTAAATTCTCACAGGTATGGTGTCACCCGTGCTTAGACAGCAGATGCAGGTGCACATCTCTTGCCACTTGCCTGTTCTGAGCATGGCCCTCTGAGATCTAAAATCTCTTGATGTGTTTAATTTACAGAACTCTCTGCTGATATTATCCCCAATGCTTCTAATAGAATTACTTCAGCCTCAGTTTCACAGATTACCTGCCTGTAGAAATGGAGCTTGAGAGAGAATTTTCTAACCCTTGAGGCAAAGCCTACTGGTTTGAGTCAAACATATATTCTAAGCAAA
Organism: Aegithalos caudatus; assembly: GCA_013389925.1. Classification (NCBI taxonomy): domain Eukaryota; kingdom Metazoa; phylum Chordata; class Aves; order Passeriformes; family Aegithalidae; genus Aegithalos; species Aegithalos caudatus. The sequence goes on from WEIU01014319.1 coordinate 797,315, forward strand.
ATGAGTGGTACTAACAGCTCTGGTCTATATAGACCTTAATTTTAATTGAACACCCTCAAACATAAACTTTGATACATAGTTTATAAATGACAAGTGTCATATTTTAATGAATTTACAAGGTAGAACTAAAGACTGTCTGGGTAAACTGGAAGTTATTGCATTCATAAAAAGCATGAGCAGATGAGTGGATTTTTTTTTTTTTTAAGAGATCAAAACTGATACATGCTTTTGAACTTCCCTGAGGAAATACATTTTGATCCAGTAGTGACTTGCACATCCCTTCTTAAAAGGATAGACTTTTACTCTAATTTTAGTCAGACCCACAGCAGCAAAATATTTTCCACAGGGATGTTTAGAAATGTTGTATTCCAATAGTTAAACATTATACAGGACATAGTATTGATGATACCCTTAAAATTATTTCTCAGAAAGTTAACAATAGCATAGCTTTCAGCAGCTGAATATTTATCTAGACAGGGTTATGCACAGACACCAACAGAATAACTCTTCTGTCATTATAAAAAAGAAAATAAATCTGCTGTGTGCTTTGATTCATGGGCAGAGTGGGAAAGTTTCAAAACAGGCACAAAGCATTACAAAAATTTAAATTGAGAGAATCGCTTTGCAGGCTCCAGTTTTCACAAACAACACAATCTAGGGAGTTAGAGCAATTAGGATTGAGGATGTCCTCATCTTTAATGAATCTCTGATAGCTGCTGCTTTTCCACAAGGCCTCATTAAAGCCTTGCAGGCTTGGAGCTAGAAGAGATTGGCTTTTTGGGTTGGAGTCTTTGCGAGTCCTTGCCAGATGACCACTGCTCACACCCCAGTAAAACAAGCTGTCATTCACAGGCAGAATTGACAAAACAGAGCAGGGTTGTACCACCAACACACTGCACAGACCTGCCAAAGGGGAACAGAAGAGGACAGAAGAGCAGTGATGTTTGGGGTCAAGGCATTTACCAGAAAATTGTCAAGAGACGTGCAAAAAATGCTTCCTTTCCCTTGCGGGTGCAGAACAAATTTATTTGTGTTACTAACACAGCTTTTTTTCTTTTTTACTTGAGTGTAATAAGAGGCTTTTTCAGAAATTCCTTTTCTGTTGTCCATCAAGACCTAGCCTGAGAACAGGAGTTTGTTCCTATTCCTTGCAATCAGTGCTGACTTGTCGTGCCTGCAGCTTGTGAAAGGAAATCAACCTTTTCTGGTTGTGGTAATTCTTCAGACAGCATGAGGGCTGGAGGAGGTGGGGATTCAAGACATCCTGCCTAAAGTTTGTCATGTCAGTTGAAAGTGTCCGGTTCAATTCGAAAAGTCATAGCTGAAAAATTTCTGCAAACAGCCAAAAATAACAACAGCCTTGAAAATCACCCATGTAGTTTGTTTTAGAGAGTGACTGTGGGCTGTAAAGAAAAGTGATCTTTCAACTAATCACTGAGTTCAAAAAGGAAATATGCTTTGAGTAGTGCCAATTACAGCACAGAAATTTCATCCCAGTTTTTGATCAGAGCATACATTGAAAGAAAAAACAAAACAAAAACGCCATGTCTATTTCACCTTACATCTTCTCCCTGGTTAATACATAAACAAGGTTTGGGAAAGCTGGAGGGTTAAAAATTAGATCAGATATCTGTCTGCTCCAGCACATATTTTGCTGAACCCTGTTTCTTAGGACTTGCAATTTGTTACTTTGGCATGAGTGCTTCACCTTTTTATTGAATTGAATTGTGGTTTCCCAGCTGAAATGCAGACAGCACAGCTGGGTGAAAAATACATGAGAACCTCTTTGCTATGGCTTTCTGTGGCATACATGAGTAGAAAACTTGATTTACTTGTCCAGGCATGCAGTCATCTGTCAATGTCCTTCCCTTGAGATTCCTGGTGCAGGGCAAAGTGCTGATACAGTGATACAGGGTTTTCTGAGCCAAAGTCTAGGATACTTCCTCTGTTACTTCCAGGGCCTCTTTATTTGACAATGTACTTTGCTTACATATATTTTAAGTAATATCACTTTAGTTCTTTCTCCCTTTGGTAGTTTTCGATTCAAACCTTCTCCTGCAGGCAACATCATTAATCTTGCATCAGGTGCTTATGCCTTTCTTGCCACAGCTCTCAAAGAGTTCAGCAAGTCTGCAGTCACAGTCACTGGGCTGGTGTTCCCTCACTGCTGCTTCTTCTTCAGTGCAGATGCTGATTCCTGTTCACAGTTAGCTACAATAAAATTGTCTGGCTCCTATAATGTTTTATTATAGGTGTTCAACTATTTCTTTGCTATTTGTTGCTTTTTATGCTGTCAGTTCAACCTCTGACTTTAATCCCATGACACAGCTTGATGACATCTGTCCCTGTCTGAAGGCTTGATTCTTTCAGGTGTTCTGAAATGGTTTCCTGGTTGATGCAGTCTCCAGAAAAACAAACAGTGCACATCATGGTTTGTGTGCACCCTACTTACCTGTCTCATCTGAAAAGCAGGTAATTCTCAGTGCATATTTTTTTGTGCTTAAATACTAAGCTGCTTTCAAACACAAATCACCCTCAGTGCCTGTCAGGGAGCAGTCTCAAAGTACACAATGCTTTCTACTCTCAAGGCTGAACAACCCCAGCTCTCCTAGCCTGCCTTCATAGGAGAGGTGCTCCAGCCTTCTGATCATCTTATTGTCCTCCTCTGGACCCACTCTAACAGGTCTACATCTTTCCTGTTCTGAGGATCCCAGAGCTGGATGCAGTGCTCAGGTGGGGCCTCACAAGGGCAAAGCTGAGGGGTAGAATCCTCTCTCTCAGCCTGCTGGTCCCTCTTCTGATGCAGCCCAGGACACAGTTGATCTCCTTGGGGTGTGAGTGCACAGTGCTGTGTCTTGTATTCCCCTCTCCCTTCAGTGCATGTTATCAGGTCTCTCTGTACCCTTAGGGTCACTCAGCACTGAGAATGAAAGAAGGCAATTACAGGCAAAAATTACATTCCTAATAGATCATGTTATCTCCCTGATCTTACCTTCAAAACTGATCTGAGCCTCTTTCTTCTCTTCATGTTAGCTCTTCCCTGGGATCATTGCTTCCTTTGTTGAGCTTCCAGAATAACCTGCTTGAAAACTCCGCTCTCTCGTGTTGTACGCAAAGCTGTACCAACACATTTATATAATGTGTCAGCTGAAACAGGGAATAAAAATGGAAATAGTCACTCAATGTAGTAGTTATTCATAAAAGGAACTATGCAGCTTTGCACCAAGGCATAGTAAAGAGAAGAAGTTCCCTGCAGGTTCTGGTGTAGCAGTTTTCCAGTTGCACTTCACTTGTGCAAAAAGCCCTGAGCACAGCTGGGGGGGCAGAAGCCCAGCAGGCTGCTGTGCTGCCAGGGAGGGACATGGCAGCTGTCCTCACAGCTTTAGCTCGTGCAGGGAATTTTGTCTTTACCCCAACTGCATAAATAACCAGGAGACCCAATTCTAGCTGCTACAATTGACACACATGTGGATTTCCTCCAGAAAAAGTCAAATTCCACTGTAATCTAACATGACTTTCAAACTACCATAAGCAGCTTATCTTTTTCTTCTATGACAGTGTTTCTAAGTCATAGGATTTTGCAGATAGGATTTTAAGCCATGAAGAATAGAGCTATCTGCACTGAGGTAGCTGGAACCATTTAATTTGCCAGGTTTATCAAAGGACTTCAGTCTGCACAGAGTTCAGATAATATTTAGGGAAAATTAGGAACCTGGAAGGGGATGAATCTGAATTAGTTTTCTGATGATGCATGTTGTCTGTTAATCTGTTAATTGGGTATTATAGAGACCTTTGCTTGTATAAATTACATTGGTGAATGAGAACAGATTAGCTCTGATTCAAATGCACTACTGCTGCAAAGCCCATCAGAACATACTGGTGGAGAACCTTTTGTGGATCATAAATAGAATGAGAGAGCATGATGCATGATTTCCAAAGTTCTTCTTCGAAAATGTGGTGAAAAGATCAAGGTTTACAGGAGAAGGCCAGTTTGACCCTTAAGCTCATGTGTCATAGTTCTTAGGCACCTAAAGTGGACATTATTATAGTTCCTAATTCTAAAGGCATATTATTATTTCAAAATGTCTTCCTTTTTCAACACAGTAGTTGCACTTGGAGTCTAATCTATAAGGAGTAAAAGGAGTTGCTTGGTGGGCCAGAAATCAGTGTTTACACAGAAGCTTGATGATCATGTCCTCATTACATCGGTAATGGATGTGATCCAATGGACACAGAACCAGTCTCAAGCACTGTTGTCTGTGCTGACTGACCCCCAAGGTCTTCTTTATCAGGGCTGAGCAAAAATAATGAGAACTATGACATGTGTGCACACAAAATGTTAAAGAAATCTCAAAGATCTCCAAGAGTTTTCTAGATGGACAAAAAGCCAGTATGCCTTGGCTATGTGAAAATGTTTTTTTGGCCAAAATCATAATTCTATATTATGAGAAAACAAAGTAAGGAATTAGAAACATAGAAAGTAAGAATCAGGGGAAAACCAAACTGCTTACGTTAAAAGTTTTGAAATGCAAAAGAGTAGCAGAAGAAATCACCATCATTCTGTAAGAGCAGGGAATTTCCTTAATGACATTTCCAAAAAAACCTGAGTTTTTCTCATTTTGTATAGAAAAGCAAGAAAAATCTTAGGAAAATTATTTCTGGCACAGAGAACTGAAATCTAACAGTGTAATTCTTGTGGTCAGGCAAAGCTGATTTCAACCTCTGGGTTAAGTTTACTATTTGACTGTATATTTCAATCAGCATTGCAGAATCAGGACTATAAAGTCCACCTCAGCGCACAGATTCAATAGAAAGGGGTGCTGTGTCTATTGTTGAATGTAACAGGCAAATGAGACAAAATTTCATATTCAATTCCTAATATGTATTCAGCACTGGGAAAAAAAAAAACACCCAGATGGTTAAAGGAGACATAATAAATAGGAGAAAATGTGTGATACAGTTTTGTAGACTCCTGGTAAATTAGTATTGGGAAAGATGGTCTGATCATGGTTATAAAAGCAGGAGAAATTGAAAAAAAAAAAAAAAAAGAAAGAAAACAAATAAAAAACAGCAGTTAGGAGGCAAGCAGAGTGGGGTAAGAATTCCCAGACTCATTTGAAGGCTAGAGATAATGCCTTCCAGGGAGAGATTTTTAAGGTTTTTTAATCTATGCAGTACATCAGGAAGAGGCTTGAGGGGCAATTTGATTACGGCATTTAAATACTTTAATGGGTTCTAATGGGCTCTTGAATCTAGTGGAGAAAGGCAGGAGGAAGATCATCAGCTGGAAGCTGCAGCCAGATGAGTGCAAATAGTAAGACAGGAATGTTTAACAGTAACAGTCACAACTGGAAAAAGATATCCAAGACTGTGACATATTCTGCTGAAGTACCCAGTTCCTTACTGGCTGTCTTTCAGCATAGCATGCATTAGTCTGACAAAAAGTCACCGGATTCTGTTCTGGAGCTTTTCATAATCAGGTCTGGCTATAATGTCTGCTTCTTTTCCCATCTGGCCCTTTGTTTATATCCTTCTAGAATATACACTCATATTAAGTGAAGAATACTAGAAACATCACTGGCTATAATAATGAACTCCAGCACATTCATTATTGTATAGTATGTTATGTTGAACTGACTGAAACATGGGTTTATTTTTCTGTTAAAAAAAAGAAATTGTAAAGTTAGAAAAATCTGGACCTTCCTTTAAATATGCTTCTGATAAATTCCTTTTCCCTCTCCTAAAAGCTGTGGTAAAAATGGGGTGCCTTGTGTACTGAGGGTTTGGGGTTTTTTAAGTATTTTCAAAGTAAAGACACTGAATAGGATCTTGAGTGATGCACTGGAGAACCTCAGATACTCAGGATGCACCTATGGCATATGGCAAAAGAAATTTGCGGTGTATCTATTCTCACATTTCAATTTTGGGATTTGTTCCTTTTGCAAAGCCCTGCATTTCCAACCCCAAACCCAGGTCACCCGAGTCGTGTGTGTGTTTGCAGAGCAGCTGCTCTGAGTTAGCAACACCGTAGGTCTTCCAGTGTTTCTGTGCTGACCACAGTAAACCATCCATTGTACTGCAGAAACTGGCAAGGCAGGCAATAATTCATGTTAATCGTGATAAATTTTTGTGTCAATGTTATAAATTAAGTGCTCTCCAGCAACGTGCTACGTCTTCCACGAGGCACACAGGGCTGGGAGCCGCACCTCGCCGCAGGCTGGCAGCTCCGCGCTGGGGCTGCCGGCCCTGCCCCGCCCGTGCCTCCGCCGGTCTCGGGAGCATCAGGGCACAGCAGCCTGTGCACCGCAGCAAATGCTCACTTTTGTGATGTGCGTTGTGAAAAGAGAGTGCCTGCCACTGTGAACGCACTGAAAAATTATCCAGCTCAACCAGGCAAGCTGAGTTTAAAGGCTCCGTCTTATTGTCCTGGGTTAGTTCACTACAAATGCCAAAGCACACCTGGGAATGTGGGGAGAGTCAGCCCACAGGCTGAAGTCCATCCAAAAATGGATTTTGTTTTTGTCAGAAAAATCTGAACTCTGTTTTTATAAGCCAGGCATATATTAATTTACCAGCCATTCATCTTATCCAAATCTGCCTCCAGATGTGAACAGGAAAACACTGTTCCTGGATAAATCAGTGTCAGAGATTCACGTGCTTAAGGGCTGAAATGGATCTCTTCTAAATAGGCTTGGGTTATGCACCTCAAACCTGTTGGGGTTTCATTGTCAGGCTCTGGGGCTGGAGATCAGCCTGTTTGCAAAGCACAGTACCAAATTTGCTAAGACTGATTGGGGTATTTAAGTAAACATGACTAAGTGTAGAAATTTCTGGAGTTTGAACATTAGGCAGAGACTTCCTGCTAATAAAATTAATGGTGAATAGTTAGCTTGTGCAGGAAAATACATGTTAAAGCAATTACAGGACAGTAGAGTAAATGTCTACAGAGGTTGCTGGAAAAATCTGGCAGTGATGTCTTGCTCTGCAGAACAGACATTCATGGCAAAATTGTAGCAAAGTCATCTATTTAATCTGATTTACATGTACTTTTCTTCTTTAAAAAATGGCAACCAAACCAGGAGTATGATTAGAATCAAAATAAATGCTAAAAGGGCAAATATTTATATGGGCTTCAAGTCAGAATTTTAGCTGTGATGAAGCCAAAGCGAACACAGTCCAAGAGCCAGAAATTCTAATTGTATTCAGAACAATAGTTTTAAACAAAATAATCTGATCAATTTACTGTATAAAAGCCCCAGGGTCCATCAGTGCCAAAAATTTATGCTTGAAGAGACAGCATGTTTTCTAAGTACAAAATAATGGGCAGTTTTTCCAAAACATCCTCGTAGTGAAAATGAGGACACGGAGCTGTCCCTTTGCAGGCAGAGGAAGGAACTCAGCAGTATTTATGAAGAATCAACCACAGCCGAACTCCAGAAACCCAGAAGATCTGGCTGTGCTGTGAGTGCAGAAAATGGCTGCCTGGGTGCATTTGGTACCTCTTGCACACAATCAAGACTTTAGATGAAAGGTTTTGAGGACAAGGTAGAATTCTGTCATTTTTTTCCCATGTACAAGCATTCTTTTTGTTGGAACACAGCCATGGAGGGAGATGGCCCACTATGCAGGAAAGGGAGAGAGCTGCAGCTGAAGCACAAATACCCAAAACAAGAAAGCAGGAAAACCAATTTTGTTAGTAAGGTAGCTAAACGTTGCTTTGAACCCAGTTGAACTGACAAAGCTTTTTGAACATCTTATAACCTGTGATGACAAGTGATTCATCTTCTTTTAATTTTCCTTTGATTTTTATTGTTATAATGAGCAAAACACCTCTAGGTAGGGCTAAATTTTCAGGTTAGGCTCATTAGGGGCTGTCAGTTCCAGGACTTCTCCCAGCGCATAAGCTGATAAGGAGATACTGGGCTCTTTCACCTTCAAATGCTGCCTGGACAGCCTTACAGCCATCCTCTGCCTCCCCAGCTGCAGAGCAGCAGCTCCAGCTGAGCTCCTGAAGCTCTAAAAACATTTCTGATATGTGTTTGTTTAAGCTTCTCTTTAAACTCTGCAGTGTTTCTTTCCTGGGTCATTTCTCAAGGACTTTGATATCCCTGCTGTTAGAAACTTTTCTTCCTAATGTATTTGCACCTTGATATAAGAATACAGAGTATCACTCCAGGATTTGAGCAGTTTCAGAGCAGAAATAAAACCTGTCCCTGGCTCAGGCTTCTTGTCCTGTGTCTGAATAATTACAAGCCAAAATTCACATGTTCCTGATGCAGAGACACAAACCACAAATAGCACCATTAAGGAGTTTTGTTACTGTCTGAGAAAAAAAAAAATCACAGTGCCCTCATTGGTTTTGGGCTTTTTTCCTAGTTCTGCTTCATGATAAAGGCCTTGTACATTAGAACTGACACAAACTCTGAGATGCCATTTGATCTGCAGTTTTATTCTTGTAGACGATGGCAACACTTTCAGGCTGAGCAGTGATTTCTTGCCAGAAAAGCAGCCAAAGTTAGGTTTAAGCTTTCATGGCTTGTCTGTTCCTATTTTCCACCAGTTGCTTGAAACTGAAACAAAAATACTGACCACCCAAACTGAGTATTTCTAGGACTGCTGTGCCTTTAAAAAAATAATGCTAAGAGCACTTTATGTAAACCACAGTTTAGTAACTGCTTTTTATTTCTTCAACCGCATGTATAAAACATTTTGACCTCACAGTATTCTCTTCCCAGCATCTTTTTCATACTAATTACCTCCTATTATGTTGGGTGGGGGGGAGAAGAGATCATAAACAGACATTTTAAGCACAGGGCTCAAAAGGCTGGGAGTGCCCTACAGGTAACTTCAGCTCTAAATCATTTCTTTGGGTCTGTTCAAGCTCAGCAGGTAGTGCAGCTTCTTTGGTAGGTTATGCCCAGCATGGTGCTCTGGGATGTATCATTCCACACAGTTCTTCCATAAACCATGTCCAGAGAGCAGTGATTCAGAAAAGTCTTTTGGCCAGCTGGGTTTTGGTGTACCTTCGAGTGGGCTGGAGGATTATACAGCACCAGGAACATCGTTGTCTGGCAGTCAATGTGGATTTGGCACTTCCACCTTTCTGAGTGCTTCCAGGAGCTCCAGATCAGCAGGGCCGACATCTGCCATGCATACAATTCTCCCCCAGCAGTGAGGTGTGTGCAGGTGAAAGCACTGAGGGTTTCTGTGCAAAATTTCACTTGGTGCTGGGGTGCTCTCAGTGCAGCCAGGGTGGGCAGAGTGTGTGTGCCAGGATGTGCTGCTGCCTGGGTCTCCTGCCCCACCACTGCAGAGCCTTCCAGGCAGAGGGGTCGACTCTTGTGGTGTAATCAAGAAGTTTCTCTCCATTGCTACCTGAATTGTCCTGTTAACACTGCACACTAAATATCTGTCAAACCCTTTGTGGTAAGAGATGCTGTATAAATGCAGCAGATTGGTGCTTCCTGTATAGGTCTAATTCTTCTCTCTTAGTGAGCTCTCTCACTCCAGTAGAAGCAGGACAGGACAATACTTCTGAAGAATGTTTCCTTGTGATTCATAGTGGAATTGTGGAATAACATTGCTTTGACCTGCTCTGTTTGTGAAAAAGGACAGTGTGTTTTATCTTTATTAATTTGCTCTGAAAATGCTTTTGCTTTACCTTAGCAATGCATAATTGAATTTTTCCAAGAACTGCTGCCTTTGTATTAGTTGTTGCCCTGGATGTGGACTTGGACCTGGATGGTTCCCTTCCAACTCACACACCGTGATTGTCCTTACACGGCACTTGGGATTCAGCTTTTCTTTCCCCTTTCTTAGCTCCGTGTTTTGAATATCCTTTTGTCTCTGTCCTGTCACAACACCACCACTGAGCTGAGGTCACATTTTACATCTGAATGCTTTCCTCAAACAACCGGGTCCTGTTTTCCCTCTCGATTCCACGAATTAGTAGAATGAATTTTATCAATCACTATATATAAGGATTCCCTTTTAAAGAGCAAAATGTTTTTTCTGGCTCTTGTTTGTATAACTCCTGGTGACTGAAAGATCTGTAAAGTCTCTTCCTGCAGCAGGCTCGCTCTCAGTGGGATGCTTTAGCAGTTTGTTTGCATGTGAACAGACATGCTGTTTTCCAAGGCAAGCACCCATTTGTAAGCGAGAGCTGCTCGCTCTCCTCTCCACGGGAGCCCTTCCCCACTGACCTTTTGAACCACCGGAGCAAATCGAATTATGTAGCTCTACAAAATGGAAACCAGCATTTGGGCTGTGTGAGGGAAATGTTCCAGCTTCAGTGCAGCTGCCCAGGGAAGCAAAGCCAACAGAGCTCAACACATTGTCCTGGATGAGTGAAGAACAAGGGCCTGCTAAACAAGTTTTGTCTCTCAAGTTTGTATTATCTTCCTTGTGTCATCTCTTAGGCAAGACTACATAGGCAAGATGATAAATTTTTTGCAAGATTTTTCATGTTTGGCTGTGATTGATGTAATCCGTGCAGTACCTGCTAATAAGGTTTCCAGGACTGGTGAGATAGTGGGAACCAGTGCCAGAAATAACAGCTCCAGGTTCATAAAGGCCATATGTACTTTCAGTCTTGTGACAAAGGAATGTGCCAGTTCTTGCAAGTGGGACACCTCTGCCCCTCCCTGCTTCCCAGGCTCCGTACACACTGCCACTTCCCAGTAGCTCCTCTAGACGCATCAGGCAACACATGGGGGCACAGCCAGCAGCCACAGAGAGGGGAGGGGGCCTTGGAGCAAGGGGCCTGGCAGGCAGAGCATCTGTGTGCTCCCAGGATAGCTCCTGTCCTCCCCTGGCCATCCAAGCAGCTGACACAGCTGAGCAGAGGAGGACAGGAGCAGGGGCTGGTACCCAGCCTATGACAGCTATGCTGTGAGGTTTCATGTGAACACACATTCATCCTGACAGGTCAAGTTCAGTGAAAACTGAAAAGGGAAATAAAGTTTCCTTTAAAACTGCAAATAATAATTGAAGAAATTGATCAATCTGCTATTGTTGAAACAAATTCTTGAAAACATTACCATGAAACCAACTTCCCTTTAGTGTGTGTTTCAGACCTACCACTTCCCTAAAATGGACTTAGAATGACCACACCTTTCTTCAGAAATGCTGCATGACTGGAGTTGCAGCTCAAAAATATCCTGACCAGAGGCATTTCCATGGCCAGGCTGAACTGTAAAGTAAGAAATACTTAGCTGATGTTTGGTGGATTTCTTTTCCAATAACACAGTAGCTTAAATCTTGTTGTATTTCAAGTCTGAAATCTTCTTCAGAACGATGTCCTCAAGCTTGAGAGGATGGCACTGATTCGAGCGGGCCCATCTAAAATGCCTTCATCTTTCACGCAAAGATGCTTACAAGCTTACACAACAGCAGTGAGTCATTCACATCGGATCATGGCTTTGTTCACACAGCAAAAGCAAAACTGGTATTCTCTGTCTCCAGCTTCAGCACTGCTAATATGCAGGAGACACATGATAGATGTACATTATGTCCTGGAAAAAATGAATTTTTAGTGGCTGATGATGTCTCCTTAGTAGACAGTAAATTCACAAGTCCTAACTTATTTTCCATGTTCCTTCTCCCTCTTTTCAAGGGGAAAAAATATGAATGATATTTCTGCGCTTCAATGAAAGGAGCAGGAAAGGTCAAAGTTTCTAAAAGCTGCTCTCATATGTCAGAGGCACAAGCTGTCAGTTTGCTTTGTCCTTAATGCTGTGTTAATCAACCCCGTTAAGAATTGCATATAGTTTATATATGGCTTAACAAGGGAACATCAGTCCTTGTTTTAGACTGAGGACATGATTCAGCAAGTCCCTTTTGCATTTGCCTGACAGTAAGCATGCACTAATCTCTAAGTAACCTGTAATGGGTCACTGAAGGGAGGCACTGGGGCTGGGTCAAACATGTGAAATTAGGCAGAGTTGATCTTAAGTAAAAGCAGCAGCTTTCCCTGCAGCTGGGACCCATATCTTTTGTATTTGGCTTTATGAATTTCAGCTATGTAGCCAAGGCAGGAGAGCCCAGCCTTGTAGGTGAGCTGGTCACTGGAGAGGATCCCAAGCTGAGGATGGAGGAGAGTGAGGTGCTTTTCCTGCTTAGACTGCAGAGGGAGCCTAGGCAGCTGTCAGACTAGATCTCTAACATGTGCATACCTGTACATAGCCAGTGAGGTGAGTCCTACCTAATTCCTGACTCGAGTGATAAACTCGTGTCAGATGTATAATCAGACCATATTGTTCAGAAAAAACAACAAGAAAAAGGCATATTAAGCAAAGGATATATGGCAGCACAGTATGTGGGCTTTTACTTGTTTAAAAAAAACAGCTCTTTGCTTGTTCAAACTAATTATCAACACCACAAGATAAATTAGCTTTTAATTTTAAATTACTTTTAAATATCTAGAAATAGGGCATCATGTTTAAATCAAACAAGCAGCCATTTTATAAACCCCTGCAGAGCAAGGCAATTCAGATTTAATGCTTTTTCAGGGCTCTAAATTTGTGCTCAAGTAGTTATCTTTGCATATTAAAAACTTGACATTATAAAATAAAGGTGTCCTATGCCAATACCATTGCCTAATCATCTTCCTGATATAACTCTGTTTTTGTACTGAATGACATTTGGATCTACAGTTCTGCTGCACTGACTGTAGACAAAAGAGAAAACACGTGTGCTAAAATTTGATACGCAAATCAATAAATCGTATGTCCCTTTAAATATAATGAAAGTAAAGGCTCACATTGATCTACATCAACTCCGATTAGAGTTGTGTGGTATTCTCTTTGGAAAAAAAAAAGAATGGCTGCTGATGAGTGAATTGTAGGCATCAGATGTTACATAGCTGGCTCTCACTGCAGTTATGCAGAGGAAGCAAAACAACCAGGGAGCCCCAGGACTTTACCAGTGTCTATAAAATGGCTTCTGTTCAAAAATGGGGGTCTGCAATGTATTTTCTACATCCCAAGTGTTCCTTGAAATTTTCATCAGTAAGGAAAAGAAACAAAAAAAAGAAAACCTAGAAGAGAAACCCATCTCTGAGCTGAAGAAATACTGGCATGCATTGCCCATTGATTTAAGGTTTTGAATTTAGAAAAACTTGCCAAGTGCACAATATCATGCTGCCAGCATATTCAGAGCAGAAGTAAAACTATTCCCATGATGCATCTATCTTCACTTCCTTATGACACATATTTTTTAAAGTTAGGTATCCAAGTGCTTTGTACAATTCCATGCTCAGTTCCAATTGGGTGAAAAGTGCTGCTGTTTCTGCCCATGGATGTTTCCTGTACCTGCCCTCTGCAGCCTTCCTCCAGCCCTCCCTGTGTTGGACAGTCTTGGTAGGTAAGGCAGCCTTTGCCAGCTCAAAAGCTTGTCAGATACCAAAATACCAAGAAAGGCAGAAAGTCAAAAATCCTCTTTGGCTTCCTTTACAGCTTTTTAATTCATACTTCATTTTTATTTTCTGACTTTGGCTTGAGCAGGTTACATATCCAGATTGTCTTAGTTGGGAACACCTTATCATCAAAACACCATTGACAGGGTGTTGCTCTGCCCTTGTCAGGAGGTTGGTTTGATTGTCATCCCACATTTTGTACACTGTGTTTTCCCAAGTGATGTTGCCAAGAAGACTGTGGAAGAGAGAGGAGTCAGTTGTCAGCCTTGTGGGGCATGTAACACCCTCCTCTATGTGAGAAGGGTCTCTGGAGCTGGGGATGCAGGGCAAAGTGCCAGCCCTCTCTGTGGGCTCAGAGTGCCAGCTTAGCTGGGGAATTCTCCAGCTTCTGTATCCCAAACAGTCTGCAAATGCCTACATGCATGCATAGCCTCAACCTGTGTTTCAGATGAGGGTAGAAAACATTGTCAAAGAGTAAACAAAAGCCTGGTGAGAAAAATAGGGAAGACAGTGGTTGAGCAGCACTTTTTTCCTCTCTTTGTTTGCTCTTTTCCATAAAGTAACAACCCTTACACATGGAAGCGAGTGATGCTTGTGGACTTATAAATGAGCTAAGGTAGCAATGGACAGCCCTGCATGCAGTTACATGGATTCCAAGGGCATCCCAGCAAGCAGTTTACCATCTTGTGACTTCTAGCATTCCTCAGAAATTGAAGACTGTGTCTTCCCCCCAGACCAAACTTCTCCAGCTCACAGAAACACAGAATATTCCAGTTGGAAGGGACCCACAAGGATCATCAAGCCCAACTTGAAAGTGAATGGCCTATACAGGGATTGAACCCACAGCCTTGGCATTATTAGCACCATGTTCTAACCTAAGACCTTTTCAAAGAACATGAAACAATTCTGTAGGATGAGACTTCTGAGTAGAAAGCTGAGCAGATCTGGCTGCAAGTTCAGAACAACTTTTCCTTTTGAAGTAAAGTACCAGAGCCAAGGGCCTCTCTTGAGCATGGTACCCAACCCTAAAGAAGATGAAGCATTGCTTTCCTCTAGCATTGGATAAAGTAAGTTGGTGAAACAAACTTAGCCTCCCCCTGCTTCATCTCTGGTTTTCTTCAGGATTCTATCTCATCCCTTCCCTTGCTGTAAATTTAGAGAAGCACCAACTTTCTATCACATGTAGTACCCTCACTGCTAGGGTTGTTCTAAGGGCCTTAGACTTTCTCCTAGCCCTGGTCTCTCACACAAATTCTTACTGTGTTAATCATTAGGCAGTATCATGGCTCAGTGCAAAGTAAGTGCTCTGCTGGGTTAACTGTGGTGCCACCAGCACATCTTGCTCCTGATTCCTGTGGGAGCTCTGATTTCACATTTCCTGTTATCAAAGGACATCAGCTAATCCTTTACACCCAACTCTTTCACAAGTTAAATCAGTACTTCCTTAAAACAGGAGCAAAAGGTTCATTTCCTTGCCATACCCCAGCAAAACTTCTTCCCTGACAGGGTGCAGGACCACTGAAAACATCTGTAAGGATGGAAACATGCATTGGTATATTTTATTGGCTTATTTCAAGCTTGAAATGGAGAAGCATGCAGAAAAGTAGGACACCAGTGGCTCATGTTCCTGCCTGACATTGATACAGAAAAACACTTCGGGATTTACTTTAGGAATGGACTATGTGAGTGAGGTCTCCTCTCTGTCCATGAGAGTACAGCTGAGGAATTCTGTGCTCTTCATTCTCTGCATCTTCAGATTTTACTAAGAATCCTCTAAAAATGTGGAGAAATTGATTAATAAAAGCTGCATTTTGAAAACAGTACGTCTTCTCTTTCTTATCAGAGATTTTTTTTGTGCTGTACATTCAAATGTACTAGAAAATCCATGCTTTTGTATTGTCACTCAGTGTTTGTTTATTATTGAATTCTTTTTTACACTGATTAAGAAGTACTGGCTGCCCACAAAAGATTAACAATCCATGTAGATGGTTTATCTAAGCTCAGATCTTGTATATAATTAAAATCCTTCTGCAGTTTTGTCAATGCTTTGAAATTCAAATGGTTAAGAGAAAATCTCCTTAAGCAGATTGCAGCCAGTTAGATATTTTATTGTATATAAATTGTAAGTACATGTTTACAGACAGATATACATAATGTGATAGTGTATTTTGCTTTAGCACAGTCATGTGTGGATTGAGGAAATCTCCATTTCCAAACCAGCAGAACTTTGCACAGGACCTCTCCCTGTGCTGCAGATAAGACCTGTATTGTGGTCTTGTTCTTGAAAAGCCACAGATCCCCACTGTTTGTTTAAACCCAGTACAGAGGCTGTGTTTCATGTCTCATAGCCTTCAGAGCAGCACACCGGTTAAGAGGTGGAAAGCTACTGAAATTCAATAGGAACTGGGCATCTAGTTCCTTCAGACCCCTTGGAAAATGCCTGTCCAAATGTGGAGGAATAAACAGCTGCAGAACAGATTCTAACTTTATTTGGAACAACTTTTATGAACATCTGAATGTCAAGTATTCTTAAAGCCCTTCCAGTCCCAACTCTCCCCTGTCATTCAGTGCTAAACTCATCCTCAGCTTTGTGGAGCAAGATGCTCTGTTTTAAAAACCATCATGTTTTAATGTTTAGAAAACCACTTTTTTTTTTTTCCCCCTGGGATTGAAACTAACTTTTCTTGGGCTTTGAATCAGTTTTTGTTTTCAAATATTTTAATGTAGACAGCAGACTGGAAATGCCAACTGTCTGAATCTGTTCAGCAGTATAAAACTTCAGAATAAGTCCCAAGACAGAAGAGTTGCTGGCCAGAGATTAGAATGGGTAATTAAATATATTTAATAGGTACATTTAACAAATAGCTCTGTGGTTTATCACTTAGCTTTACAGTTTATCACAAGAATATCACTTCCAGGCATTCCTGCCTGTATGTAAAATATTCATGCTAGCCCTGGCTTTTTTCCCCCCCGCCCCTTGAATATAATGTTTCATGGGAACACTAAAACCTGTGGAAGTCAGAGATCAAAGCTGAATGCTATTTCCAAAATACTGATGATACACAGAATGCTGTCATGGAAACCTTCCTTACAGACACTTAGCTGTATAATGGGCCATCATCCCATGCTGTGTCCTGGAACTATTCATCTGTCACCACACCAGAATATTCAATCTGTAAACTGTAGTCACAATAAAATACAGATAGCATCGCATGATGCTGCTTTTCATGGACAAATGGCAAAACCTGCTTTTCATGCCTGGATATCTGCCTATACATTGCAAAGATGTGGGATCAGATGGGCTTTGTTTACTTAAGAAAAGTGGAATTTCCTCTTTCCTCTGAAACCCATGTTAATATTAAAAGAAGATATGAAGTTTTCCAATTACATAACAAAAGGGATTATATTGTGCCAGACTCATTTCCAAGCCACATATCTCACAGAAAATCCAAATTCTTGAATGAGAGACAACAAAGGTCTGCAGATACATAAGCTCTGAGAATGCAGGTGTCAGCTTCCTCTGGGTTTGGGATATTTAGGTGAGGGAGACAATACATTCAGGCACGTCCCAGTATGGTTTTAGTTGCATCTTTAATTTCCAGGTGAACTAAAATGACTGAATCCAAACATTTGGAATTTATTATAGGGAGGAAAGAGGTAAATCATTGATCTTTTCTTGGTTTGGATTTAGATTGTTCCCAGTACATGATTCCTACAATATGTAAGTGAAATTCTTTCTTTCTTGCCTTTCAGTGCCTGTGGTTCAGTGCCTAAAGAGCATTGATGAATATTTAAACAGCTTGCATTAATTATAATGCATGTTAAACACAAACCTCAAACCCCTAAAAATCTGCATGACGGAAATACAGTCCTCATTATCAAACACGATCAAAGAAAAATAGAAATACATATGCTTCTCTATGCCCATATAGGTACTGGAATTAATCTCTGTCCTTTACAGGAACTGCATCTTCTCAGTCTCAGGCAATGCTGCAAGTTATTGTAATCTAAAACTTTGTTAAGATTGTCCATTATTTTAAGTCTTTGTCAAAATAGAAAGTGAAGAGAATGTCAAATATTGGCTTTCTCATGCAGCAAGTTCACAAGCAAGTGTTAGAAATTTAGTCCTATAAAATATTCACTTTGGTGTGGGACTTTCCAAGGTCTCACTGCACAGTAAATAAGATTACAACAAAATAATGAGATGGGTTACACAAAAACAATGACCATACAAGATCCTAGCAGGAATAAGGAGCTGCCACAAATTAGTGTTCTGTGAGTTGTGCTCCAGGGACTAATGAGCTAAGAGGAGATAATGGCCTAGGGGAATCTCATAGAAGTTAATGGTACTTCTAGCACTGTGGTATCAACTAAGCTCTGTGGCCTTTTATAGAAGTTGTCACACAGGAAGGATAGGAAGGAGGTATCATCTGCATATGCTGACTGACCACTGACTCATATTCTCAGCTTCTGTTTTAGTTATGTTGTGATAACTGCAAGAAAATTGGAATTTTTTTAAATGGAGTAATTTGTATTAATTTCCCTTGATTTTGGAGGCTTTCCTCAGTGTATCAGAGAAAATACTTGTTCTACCTGACTTAAAGCTGTACATGGGGTGTATTGGGAAAGAATGACACTTTCTCAGATCACAAACGAGTTTCTGATTTTCTAGCCAATATTTAAATTACTCAGAAGTTCCAGTAATTTTTGGAAGAGGTCTTCTGCCTTCTGCTTGCATTTCCTCCTTTTTAATAGGAAACTTTGTTCCTGCATCTAGAAGTGAAGAAAAGCACACTTCATTGAGCCTGCAGTTGTTTAGAACTCAGAAGTGTAGATTGATTAGCAAATACTCTACAATAGCTCTTATAATGGAGAGCTTTAAATAAATGGTTTTAAACTATTCTTACAGTTTCTAGTGCTTTTTATACAGTCCAAACATGCTGTGTACACTATTCTTTGACTCTGCTGTGTTCCTGGAGGGGAATGAATTAGAATATTCTGAATGCCTTATGTAATGTATTTAGAGAACTTTTTTGTTTGTATCTTTGTTTGAATTTCTTGGACGGAATTAATTAATGGCAAAGTATAAAGACCAACTTTGAAATCCTAGCTGACTTATACACTAGAGCTCAATTTGTATTCTACATCAAGGAAATGTTTGGATTTGAAAGAAGGACACCATTATCAAAAAGATTTCTGTAGATGGCTCTGTTCATCAGAGCACCATCTCTTTGCCACAGAAGCAGAGTTTTAACATTTGGGTAATTCAAAAGGAAATTAATTTTTTTGATCAGGGTACATATTTAATTTCTTATTAAAAATTAAATGCAGAGCAGGAAATAGTAACTGAATTGCGACAGGAAAAAATTATAAAGATTTCATTTGTTTAAAACAATATTAATTTCAGGTGAAAGGTAGAGAGAATAAAGTCTGTAGCCTGAAGAGTTTTATAGTCCTGTGGAAATCTGATGGGGTAACAGCTTCAAGGAAAAAGAAAGGTTATTTTTCTTTTCATATTAATATTTGCATTTTTAACTATGATTCTTTGTCCAGTAGTACATTACTACAGTAATACATAAGGATTAGTTTCCTGGTGGGTATAAGTTTGTCTAGCTTCATTGAAGTCAGTGCAATAAAGAAAATTTACATGCATGTCCAAAGAGTTTAATCAGCTGGTCTCTGCAGCATTAGGGAAGTGAGCAGCAAAATCCTGTTTTTGTCTTTGTGGAAAAGGGGTTATTCATGAAATGCCATGTTGTGATTCAGACAAGTGAAGCAGCAGCTGAGAGTGGTTACTGTGTGTGCCTCACCCTGTCCTGCTCCACTGTGGGACAGGCCAAGGGGAGCAGAGGGAGGTCCTGCTTGCACACCTATGCTTTCCTGGATACCACGTGCTACAGACAGGCAAGGGCTTTCCTTGTGGGCAAAGCAGCTCTGCCCGAGGGATAACAGAGACATGAAAACCCCCACATCATCTGGGGCTGTGAGATGTACAGCAGCTTCTGTTAAAGCTGCTGGAATTTCCCCAGGGTGCACTGTAGGAGCAGCATGAACTCCTGCTCTGTAGGTGGGGACCCAGGGGGAGGTGGGCACCCCGTGTTTGTGGCAGACTGCACCAGAGCCTGGCCAGTTAGGGCTGTAGGAGGCAGAAAGATCCACAAGGAATGCCAGAGGGCTTCAAGTTTGTGAATTAAATTCATGAAGCACAGTGCAATTTTTTCCAGTCTAAAGATCTCAAAGCTTGGAGAGAACCAACCTTGCTGATTTTTTTTTTCTGATCTATTTCTTGTGTTCTTAGGCCTGGAAATGTATGTGGTCATGCAAATCCTTGCAAAGTCATCATAATGGTCCAGTAGCTCACATATAGTGCCTAGCCAGTAGGGTCCTAAGCCTTCTAGGTAGATGAAAAATCTTGTCTTTATATTTTCCAGGATTATTCTCTCTGTCACAGATTTGACAGGAAGGAGTGGATAACATAGTTTATGCTTTTAAATATTTATAGTGTAGGGAAAGGATTGGTTGAGATAGTATTTTCTGGTTTCAAAATATTTTTTCTCCTCACACTAGCAATTCTCTTTTTTTTTCTCCTCAAACATTATATATTTTCTGCCTCATTTATTTACCTTTCTGTCACTTTGGCATGGTCTTGAGAAATGTTAAACACTGGCCAGGCTGAGTCTTCAGAAGCAGTGGAGCATTAAAGACAATTTTTTAGCATCAAGCTCTGAATGAGAATATTTATCACAGTAATATCATACTGTCCTATTTCTCTGATAGCAGCGAATTTCCACATTCCTTCAAGAGCCAGGGTATTAGGATAAGGACAGTAGCTGGTGTACAGAAAGTGCAGTTTCTCTGGCCTATTTGACACCGGGCAATCATGGATTTCCTCCAGAGCTGTTGAGAGCACTGTGGACAAGCCTGTGTTTATGCTCCTGCAGTACAATGTGAGCAGTGGCACAGAAATGCTGCTGGGCTCCTGCCAAAGGGCCACACAAAGGCAGCCAGATCATCTCCCTGCAATGCAAATGCGATGACAGAGGCAGCAGGGGAAGCCTGGCTGTGCAGCCACCTCCTCCCCCTGCCCAGTTTTGGTGCTGGGAGGTTACCGGGAGCGCTGGTGCAGAGGGATTTTGGTAGGCACGGTGCCTTCAGAACTCAAAGCTCACTCCCATCTGACTTTGGGATGGGAACAGAAATATCCCAGGACCCCTAGTGACCCTTCCCTTCAGGTGTCTCTGGAGTCTGGCAAGTGGCCAGAGTGGGCAGGACCGTTCCCTCGTGAGGCTCCAACACAACTTCCAACAAAACCTCTCCTGTGTTGGCGTGAGGGGCCTGGCAGGAGCTGGGGGAGGAGCAGCAGGGCACTGCAGAGCCCTCAGTGACAGAAGGGCCCACACAGGAGTTGTCATCTCCAGCAAAGGCAGCTCCCCAAGACGGGATCCCTGACGGTCACCCAGTGCTCCAGGTACAGCCCCCCTGGGCAGAGGGAGACTGCAAAGAGGGAGGAGAGGGAACTACAGCAGAGATGGGGCCAAAGAGAGCAGAGAAACTGGGATGGAGGGGCTTGGAAGAACCTGACACACTGCTTGAATGGAAAATAAGGTTCAGTGGGATGCTCAGATATGTGGAAAGTAGGGAATGGTGATGCTATGGAGAGTACAAGGAGAATTTACTGTACGATTAGTGGCTTGATGCAATCCTGGGTATGCAATGACTTAGGGAATTGAGTGGGAATTCCCATGTTATGAGGACTACTACATGCATTTTTCTTCAGATATGTATCTTGCTTATATTTTTTTGTCTGATTCCTACATATCTCCAGAATTTATCAATATACAATTGTATTTTCTACATTGCTGATCTTCTCCTAAGCTATGAAGTCAGAAAACTCTCTAAAACCGATTTTCAAAATCAGAAATATCTCTTCCTGAAATCAGCAAATAAGGGATTCACTACATCCCAGACCACCAGGTTTCCCATCTGTTCAAAGGAATATGGCTGTTTCCATGAAATTAATACTTTTTAAAAATTATATTTGGAGGAGAGGAGTTCATGTATGTGATTTTGAAATAAGATGTAAGAGATGGTGCCATCTTCTGAAGGGATGGTTAAACCTGCTCTTTAGTATGAGTATTTGACAAAGCTCAAATATGTTTTGTTTCCTTGGATTTGAATGTCTTTGGATCACAGATACTCAAGGAAAAAGGTTTAGTTGTTTGTTTGGTGCTTGTTTTCTGAGTAGAATTTTACATATTTATTTTTATATGTGCAAAATGTTCTATTCTACAGGGTGGGATGTCAGACTATTTATTTTGGCACTTATTTTAAGAAATAGGTGCTTTTACTCTGCAGCTAAAGTGGTTTTGCTTCAAGTTCCCTTAACATTCTAAAGCCCACCAGAGCAATGGTTGACTGTAAAACAAACAGTACTTGGCTTTATAAATTTCACAAATATAACCTTCCATTCTTGTGTATCTCACATGGGTCAGCATGCTTGGATCTACTGATTTTTTCCCCTTCATTTTAATTCTTATTGGAAAGCTAGTTATGTAGGGTATTAAGTTCCAGCTGTCTTTATTTTGATACTAGATTATTTACTGCTGGATTAAGAAGCTTTTCCAAAATACACTGTCTATGTCGTGACAGAGTACTCTCTATGCAAAATGCAGTTATAGATATTTCCCCAGTGATATTTCCCCCAAGGCTTGTTTGGAAGGCAGGCTGAGGACAGCTGGCCAGCCCAGCCATGCTGCAGCCTTATCTTGTCGTTATCAAACACACAAAGCACACAGCAGCACCCACAGGCCAGATCTGCACCCAGGGACTGGCTACAGGTCAGGCCTAACTCACCAGGTGGGATCTGCTCGAAAAGAGCGATCTGAGCTGGAAGCAGCAGGCACGGGGATGGATCTCAGCCCCTCTGAGCCATGTGCAAGTGCACACCTTCCTGCACTCCCCTGTCCTTGGGGCACTGGGAACACCGTGGGAGACGGCAAGTCAGAGATTCAGCCCTCATTTCATTGTCTCAGCAGTCTAGTGATGGCAGCATGAGGCTGCTCTTCCACCTCCTTGATAAATACAAATGAGGCAGCAACACAGCACAGCCTTGCTCTTCAACTGGAAACAAAGGGGTGACTTTGCAGAGTGCTCAGGTTCCCCAGTCCTCTGTGCTTCTTGGGGAAGATCCAGAGCCATCCCTGTGAGCTATTTGCTCCTCTGTGATGGGCCAACCCCATACTGGCAGGAAAAAATTTGTACCTGCTTCTGTCTTGGTCTTTCTTGGCCATCTGCTGCTAAAATCAACCTGCTGATCTCTCACTTTCCAGAGCAGCATTTCAGGATCTTCATTTCCACTCAGAAGGTGCTGTTTTATGCTTGGGTTTTGCTGTGAGGCAGTGTTGCTGTTTGATATTTCTCTACAGCTATAAATTCCAAGCTTTTAGGGTTGAGAGATGGGGGAAGAAAGTATCTTCCCTTTTTGTGTGCTTGTGCCAATAACTGTGAATGTAAATAACTGCATTAATGGGGCTTGTTGAAAGTGTTTTATTAGAAAATGTGAGTCATTAGCTTTTCAGTAAGAAAGTCTAAATGACCCTTATATTTGCATGTGAAACTATAAAACTTAATTTCCTATGCACACAAAAGCATTTTTGTCCATCATAGTACCCAAAGCACTTTAGTAAGGCATTTTGTCATTTTAGTTTGAAATAGCACTGTCATTTAATACTTTTTTTCCTACACCACCTTATGTTCCCAAATTCTTTTATAAAAGACATACTGTGCTTATGTCAAAGTAAAAATGAATGCATGGGTGATGCTTTGTGGGTAGAATCCTCATTTTGTTGGCTGGTTGGAGAGTGAACAGGTATCATTAAAACCAAATGGAAAATTTTCTCTACCAGTGCAGCCAGTTGATTTTACAAGTGGTTTGGTTGGACAGTTTGTTACACAGTATATATTTTCAGTTTGCTTCAGTTCTGTTTGTTTTACTTGCATCTATAAATCAAGCTTTTTACAAATATTCTTGAAAATCTCAGTGGGTTTGACTCTTCAGAATGATGATGTTTGGTTGCTGATGTCATGATTATTTTTTATTATAGAGAACTCTCTTCTAAGGGAACAGGGCTGTGGGATTTATTCAGAATTAGTAGTTGTTTAGGGATGACACTCAGAAGAGCAGCAGGGGTGGATGGAGGCAGGGAAAGAAGGCTTTTGAAGATGTGGAGAAAGGGTGGACGCACTCCTCACAAAGAGAAATGTCATGGTAAAATGAAAACAGAACATAACTAAAGGACAGAACCTTAACATCAGATTTTTTTTTTCCCTATTAAAAAAAATGTAATGAATTGTTGTAAGGATTGTAGAAAATCCCCAGGAGAAAACCTCATGGCAAGAAATAGCTGTAGAAAAATACCCCAAAAATGTCTAGTGCCATTTTTATCTACAGTATCATTTTTGCTGTTTAACTCCAATAGTTACAAACTCATGTGTAACAGAAACAATTTCCTCAGTCTGGAAATGATAATTTTAATCTCCTTCCCATTTCTAACAGCAACAACAACAACAAAAAGTTGGAAATAAGTGCTTTTGTGGATGCACAAATACATAATACAGAATCCAAGTCACATAGTAACAAAAATTGTTACTATGCACTGGACAACAGCAGGCCTGTGTATTTTTCCTTAAGGCTTGAATCAGCTGAGAAAAAGTGCCATGTTGAGCATTACACTGTTTTTCTCTGGATAATTCAATGTGTGAATTATTTCATTATTATTTCACTGCTTCCCTATGTGCTACATTTCAAGAAAGCAATTTTATGTGTACAGTATTTAAGCACACACGAAGGCCTGCTGAGATTTGTTGGGATTACACTTAACTTCCTGCCACAGATACAGAGAATACTCAGCTTCTTCCTCCAAAAGGCTAGTCACATCTTCACATGTGAAGAGATATTTATTGAGTGCAACGTTAACAGCTACCATATTGCTGTACTCCCACGTTGACACAAATGTTGGCAAAAGCTACTGTGCCAGCTGCCCACTTTACACACTCTAGTGGCACCTTTTTCTCCTCCTCGAATCCATAAATTGCCATTATCATCCAATTAATGCTCAAACAGTGATATTTTTTTCTGCCTCACATACTTAGAATATAAAATCAGGTGGATACACAGGAGTCTATAAAACCAGAACAAGCCCAGCAGCTAAGATGCCAGAAAATACCCCGGAGTCCTCTGTGGGAATATTATTATAGAGAACCAAGGATTAGCGTAGAGATTGAGGAGATTAAACCTTAATTAAAATGAGCACTTGTACACAGAACATACAGCAGACAACTATTCTGTAGTGGTGGTGCAGCAGGTCTTCCTGCAGCTGCCCAGGTCCTACAGCCCATCCTGCCCAAGGGGATGGGTTCCTGCAGTGGCTGCTGGAGGACACACACTCAGGTCACTACAGAGACACGCAGCTTCAGAAGGCTCCTCCAGGCACGGGGCTCCTCTGCAGCAAGACAAGGTGACTTCCATAATCAGCATTTGTACCTAAACTGTACACAAGGTTTTTGCCCTTCTGCTCATGGACTGTGCTGCTCCAGCCCATGAAATTCTGTTCACTAACAAGACAAAGCATGGGACTGCATTTCCCTCCTGAGTGCATAGAACTGGAGGTGATGATCATTTCTGATAAGTTTTCATCTTCAGGAGTATTTATTTAAGACAGTCTCTGCCTGCTTGCCTCCAAAATATGCTGCAAGGGTATATTCAAAACTTAAATTTGTGTCCCTTTTTTCTTCTAAGGATGTTGACACAATTTTCTAATGGAGTTATATTCTTCACATTTAAAAAACAAATAAATCAACCTAAATTATTGCATACCATTTCTGTGATTGCATAATAATTTTTCCTTGTTCCTAAGGGATTTTATGTTCCTTAGACTTGCAATGAATAGGAAGTCTGTAAAGATCATACTGTGGTTTACTAACCATGGAAATGTTAGGAAAAAGCCTTCAGCTTTTTATGTACATCCTTTCAGATGGTCATTTCAAATGTTTTGGCATAGAAACACAGAATACAAAAATATATCTAAGTCATGTACCACCATCTTTCCAAAATGCCACCAGTACTATTCTTGTCTGGAGTTTGGGTATAGAGTCCAGAGGGGTTCTTCTGGAGTGTCACTCTCTGAATGCTTTCAGAACTCCTGATGTTGTAATGCACTGTTATGCAGTATTTTATTTTATTACTCTCAGTAGGACATTTACTGGAGAGATGAAACCTGAGTAGGCCACAATTAATCCTTTCAGCGGTTCCCGTTGGGTACCCATGGCTGTGAGGAACTATTTACTCTTAAGTGGAGCCCTGGAGGATCTCAGTGTTGTGATGGAGTTTGCCAACATTCCCCTCTGACCTGCTCTGTGTTTTGATGTCACGTTATTTTAGGGACATATTTGTTAGCTTAGAAGCAATGTCTAGGAATAGACATCAACATGTACATCTCTTAAAGCAGAAGGGCTTCTGCTGCTCAGACTCTCTCATACTCTCATTCCTTGAATTTATTCCAGCTTTGCTGCATTAAAAGCATTCCTCCAGATAACTGCCAAATTATTTGTTTATAGTATCAGGGCATATTATTTTTTAATTACTTGAGATGGTAACATAACAGGTATAAAGTAGTAGTAGTAGTTGTTGTTATTATTATTATCATTATTATATTGTTGAAATACAGTGCCATCGAATTCCAGATCTATTTTTAGAACATTTTCCTGTGAAAATCCTTCTTTGCTTTTCCACTGAGTGTATTTGAGCTGAATCTCTCTGTTTCATCTCCTGTGTCGGAGTCAGCAAACTTCCTTTGTGCTGTCACTCTGGGAAGAAAGAACATAATCTCTGGTATAGGTGACTTCATAAGAGATTCATCCTTACAGTTTTCCTTACCCTCTATTACTTGGAAAATATTTAGGTGTTATATATAAATAAAGAATAATTATATTGTGTATGCTATGTTATTAGGTGAATGAATTTAAAAAGGCAACTTGGCAAAAGAGGGTTGAGAGGACAAGTAGAGCTATGACTTCAGTGTAAAAGGAAAAGCAAAAGCCTTGCAGAACTCAAGGAAAAAAATTTCTTTCAGAATTCTAGTAAGCAGTGTTAGTGACTTTTAAAATAATCGTTTATGCTGGGGTATGCACATAGGAGCACTGAGAAAACTCAGCTATCTGGTGACCACCAAATGACACTGGTCTGCAGCCACTGCCTCCAAAACAAACAGCTCCATCTGAGGAGCCCTCCTGGAGGCAATCAATCACATACAGAACACAGCAGTTATAAATAAGGTCTGCAGTTCATATACATTCAGTGCATTTTGCAACTAAGCTGTATTTATGTCCAAAAGAAATATTTGGATGACTGAATGTCTCCCTCCTAGGAGTGGAGAAAAAAAGAGTGCACATTGTCAGCACAGGTCAAGAAATAAGTGAAACTCAGAGTTGTGTGCCTGGATGCATTTCGTCTTCTGAATCAAAGCGTTGCCACCCTGCACAACCTTTGGAGAGACGTTGGCGCCTTAGGCTTAAGTACCTAATGTCACAATGAATGAAGAGAGCCAGACAGCCAACTTACTGCTCAGGATGGAAAACAACACAGCAACTGGAAAGAGGGGCAGCACTGGAAGAACCTTATGAAAATTGCAGAGATAGTTTATAGAAATTTATTAATAGAAAAGACAGATTTGGGCAAAAAGTTAGCTTGAAATTCCCCTGGCTCTGTGTTTCTGTGTGATGAGAGCAAAATAGTTTAAAGACATTGGGGGTTTTGGCTTTGGTTTTGTTTTTGCTATCATCTGCCTCACAAAGAACACTTCTTTTAGAAATTCCAGTTAATTCCAGTTAATTTTGTTACACTCTGAGTTAGTTACCAGCTCTCCAGAAGTATCCTGAGGAGTCTGTCTAAAGAACAATGAACTTGGATGCCAGTGTAGGACCTGTGAGAGACATGAACAGATTTGCTTGGGGGGCACAGCCCAGCAGAGCAGGAGACTTGCAGCTCTGGTGTGTGCAGTAACTGCAGGAGCAACAGGGACAGAACTCAGTAGGGCTCATGTCATCAGCCACTGTGCTCACAGGGCTGCTCTCATTTACTGCTCTCATTCAGCAATAAACACAGGAAACTCTCATTTTCTTCACAGACTAGATCTAGAGATTATCAATTGGTCATTACCCCACTTCCACTGTGGAACAAGAACTTGCAATAGATTTTTCCACTAGTCTGGGGGTTTTTCCTCCTTTCTCTCCTTTTGGACATTCTCTCTACCAGAGCCATTCTTCAGGGCATACGAGAAAATGGTTGTATCTATGGTGTTTGGATTTGCTATGTCTGTGGGGTTTTTTTCATTGTAAAGCCAATGTTAGGAGCTTTAGCAATTTTTTTCCTTGAGTTCAGTCTTGATCTTACTGGCAAGGAAATGTACATCAAGCAAGATTTTGCATTTTAAGGAAAAAACACAAACAGGAAGGGGGGGAAAAGGTTTTTGATAAAATATGCATGCTTAGGCTGCGTTTTTCATTTGACAGGCTGATCAGGTTCAGCAGGAAAAACATTTTAATATTAAATAATTTCAGAATTACACCTTTTAGAATTGGACAAAAACCTCTCTGGATAAGGCCTTTGGTTTATATCTGGTGCATCAACAGGGCAGAGGTGAAATTTCATTAGTTGCCTCGGTCTTTTAGGAATCCATTCTTTGCCAATGCATTATTCCAAACCCTTCACTGAATAATCTGCATAATGATTGCACTGCCTGTGAGTCTCATCACCAGAATATTTGTTCATTAGAACGTATAGGAAGGACAAACAGAGCTAAACTGAACTCATTAAAAAGTTTGAGCAAATGCTGGTGGAGGGTTTTTCTCAGCTCTCTTAAGGACTGGTACAACTCTTATCTAAAAGCAATGAAAACTTCCATCTCTTACTGAGTTCTGTAAATCTGTGAGTCCTCATGCTCAGAAGTAGAGACAGGGCTGATTGTGACCTTTTTTCTGAGGCATGAAATTTCTCACATTAGTGCAAATAGCCTCCACCCGTGAACATTGCTCATCTCTGGTATTTTCAGGTCTTGCATGTGTTGGCTCTTTGCCATTGTATCTGAGCACAGTGTTCCCAAAGCTTGCAGTATGACACATGATACAGCAAAGAAAGATAAAGAAAGGAACAGAGCAGACAGTAATCGATAGGAATGAAAAGGACAAAAGAGCCTCTCAGCATTTTCCACCCATTCTGCTACTTTCACTTTTTTTCCGTTCTCTTTATCTTGTTTTGGTTTTTTATATTCCTTACTCTCTGCCATCAAGATTTTAAACATTTTAAGTCAGTCCCTCTGTCTTTACTACAAGCATAAGTTATGAGGGATGAGCAGAAGGAGCTACAAGAAACACACAGCAGGAATTGCTGGTGCAGCACATGAGGAGACCGAATAGAATAACAAGGCTTGAAATCATAAATCAGCATGCAAAAAATCTCAAAATGTGTGTTTCACCATGAAGTAGCTGGTTAGGAAGAGCAACATGTTTTTCTCCAACCTAAACCTATCCTAGGAACAACCCATCCACAATCTCTAAGCTTCAGTTTTTGAGCTCCAGTTTTTGAAGCTTTTTGTTCAGTTTTGTTTAGTTTTTACTTAGATTAAAATTGACTTGCTTAGTTACCTCCCATAGTATTCACTGAACATCTGATTAGCTAAGTACCACGTAGTGGATTAGCACACAAGATTCTATAATGAAGTGCAGCTCTTATTTAAGTTTCTTGTATACATAAGAGGGTGAACTTTGTTGGCTTTTTATTAGCTTGGAATAGTCAGAAAAGATCATCAAGATCTTGGGCTCCAGATCCACTGCTGTTTTGATGTTCAAATTTTACACTTCACGTTTTGTTTCTCAGTCCTTACATAAGAAGATTACACAAGAGAAGGCTGTAATCTCCAAAATCATTTACCATATTAAACAGCAGCTACCACCAGTGGATCTTTATTGGCAGCCTGGAGCAGAAAGGAGACACGTGGCTGTACATTTACAGTACTCATCAATGTGTGCTGCCAGTCGTGGGCAGATGCCATCAACAGTCATTACACAGCTCTGAAAATAGATCCAAACTTGACCTGGACAGGTCCTCAAACAATTGATAAACTGCCTGTGAGCAATGGAAATGTGTGAAGCCCACTCTCTCCACCTGCCTCTTGCTGCTCAGTGGTCCTGCAGACCCAGTGCTACGGCAGCGTGGGCAGGGGACACTCAGCCAGGATGTGCCTGGCAAGAAGATGTCTCCTGACTCCTCAGAGCTGTAGTTTATATGTCCCTGATCAGGGACAGGAAAGAAGCATCACTACCATGTCCTGGCTGGTGTCTGTAAATGGCAAGTTTTATTTTCCCATTGTGTTTTTTCCTTTTTTTCTTTTCCCTGAGAACCACTGGTAAGCAGAGACAGTGAGTGTGAGAAAGTGCTTTGGGGAAGAGAAGGGCAAAGTGTTTTTAAGAGTAGGGATAGTCCTGTGCAGAGCCAGGAGTCAGACTTGATGATCCTTGTGGGTCCCTTCCAGCTCAGCATTTTCTGCGACTCTGTGAGAGCATGTCTGCCCTGCGTTTACTTCTTTGTCTGTCCCAGACACTGTGCCGTGCCCTAGCAAGGGAAGGAACAGCATCAGGATGCAGAGGAGTTCCTGTGCTTCCACCTTGCCCGCTTTCCCAGACTGTGTGAACTCTGCATGGAGAGCCGGTGCCACGGCCCTGACAGCACTCCCTCAATTGCTGTGTTGTGTGGAAGGGGACAACCTGCCATGGGCTCACATTCACACACTTGCCCAAGTCTGGCTTCCTCTGCTTAGCTCTCACGACAGGATAAAGAGTACAGGGGGGAGTTCCTTCCCCTCCCCTCCCTGCCCTCACCCGAGGCTCGAGAGGAACACCGGCTTCTCATTTCCTTTGAGAAGCGCTGGCGAGCACAGGCTGTTACAGGGCGCGCACACAGTCCTTGGCATCAGAAGTGGTCAGCTGCTCCCCTGCTCCTGTTTGCTTGCTGGCATGTGGCAGAGGGCATGAGAGAGAGGAAAGCAGTGCTACACCTCTGAAATGAGCTATAGCAAGTGCTGTGTGCCTGCAGCTCCAGCCAGCCTGCCAGGGCTTGTCTGCTCGTTAGTTAGCAGGTAGAACATTACAAGTGACTTGCACTTAGTTGCTCCCCTGTGCCAGCCCCTCTGATCTCCAGCAGGCCTGGAAGACATGATTTAAGGGAGTAAGAAATGTCTTGCTTAGCCTTTGTGGAAGTGCACAGCCGGTGTTTGTGTGGTAATGTTATCTTCGAAACACAAGAGTGCTTTGTAAAGGCTACCAAAACTGCTACGTGTCAACATCACAACAAAATTACAACAAAAAATAATTTTTAAGATGTCTCTGCCAGAATCAGAATCTTATTGTCAGAAACAGCCATCCATGAATGAATTGGGGGGAACATCTCTTTGCTTCTCCTTTACAGTGTCTAGAAGGGTGTGTGTAGAGGGGCTTTTATGTTTGTCCATGTTCCAAGACAAGGAGGACACAGCAATAATCTTTTGGTGACAGAAATGACTGAATCAAAGTTTGTTACGAGCTGTACAGAAGAACATGTTCTGCTGTATCTGTGCAGGGAGTGATCTCTTTATTTAGCAGAAGTTGCAGCAACAAATTTTTCTGACTATGGGTTTTGTTTTTATGCTTTTCCTAGTGTTCTTCCTTTTGATTGTTCTTGAAGTTGTGACATGAGATCAGGAAAGCTTAAGAGCTTAAGTGACTTCTTAGAGTACCATCATTTCAAGATGAATAAGCATTCATGAAGACAGCCTGTGGGAAGTGAATTGATGTAGTATTTGAATGCCCTGACTTTATAATTCATACAAAACTCTCTCTGCAGGAGTGTGCCCAGTGCTGAAAACTTTGCCTTAGGGTTCAGCTGGATCAAGCAGTACTAAGACTCCATCAGTAGCTGAGGGGGAGGAAGAGGGGAAAACAATTTTAAAGTAGTGAAAGAAGATACCCGTGATCATTGTTGTAGCAAAGCTTTTGCTCCCACAGTCTGTGGAAGCGCCACATAATAGGCTGGAGAACTGACCCTGCTCTCACTGCCTGCCTTGCAGCTGCATGTGGGATTGCAACCTCGGTTTGGGAACAGCTGGCTCAAGCAAAGGCAGCTGGCTGCTCTGCCCAGCTGGGTTCTGAGATGAGCTGTTTTCTGTTGAGGTCAGTGGGAGTTTGACAGTATAAGGAGTCCAGACCACCATCCCTTGAGAGGGTGGAGAAATCCAAAATGAGAAAATAGGGAAAAGACTTACGTGTTCTAGCTAAACCTGGTTGCATGATCTATTTTAGTCTGGATATTTGTTTATAAAGTGTTTTTGCCAGCAAGATACAGGAAGGAGGTTTTACTCCAGGATGAATTCACCATTTGCATAATATTTCCATTTTGACAGTGCTGTCAGGCAGTCATTTTAATGAGTGCTCAAACCCCCAAAGTGACTGTAGTCTAACCCCACTGCTTGTTCCTTTTTTTTTTTTATCCTGTTAATTCCTGATATTTGCCTTCTGCATCCAAACAGCCGCACTTTGGGAATGAGCATTTTAGTCCAGACTGGCTGTGAGTTCATAATGCTCACTGACAGCACCTGTTCCCAAAAGGGCTGCATGGCACCATTTCATCTGCAGAAACACTGCACCAAAACAGAACCAAGGCACGGGAAGCTTGGGTCTCCCTCCCCACCTTAGCCATCAAGATCACTGCACATTTTAAAATCATCTTCTACAAGTGTTAATTATAAAGGCAATTTTGAATTCTCTGGTGAGAGGAGAAGCGGGGACCAACCTCGCTTTGACAGCTGAGCTTCCTTTTTGTCTTATTTGTCACTGAGTATCCCTCATGCCTTCTAAGCATGGAAAGAAGCCCAGAAGACATTGTGGAGTACTTTCCTGTCTTTGGTCTTTGAATTATTTGCGGCCACATCCTTGTCAGACATCACTGCTCCTGTGCTAGGAGTGGGAAGGTTTGTTTGCAATTCAGGTAGAGGCCAGTCATGAGCATTGTCAGTGCTGTGATAGCTGTGTAATTAACTCCCGAGGGCATAAGACTTAGTGGTCAGTCTATAGATAGCCTATGGATCTGATAGCTGTTAATCTCATTAATCCTTGAACTTAGCTTAATTTATACCTCATTTGTTTCACCTAGTTTATAGTGATATATTACTCAACTTCAAGAAAGAACAATAAAAATGCAGTAATGGAGCTTTTTTGCTCAGGCCTCGAACTGTCTGCAGAGAATGGAGGATCTGGCACTCATTTCTATTGCCCTATTAGATAAATGAAAATAGTCATTGGTTAGTGATAAAATATTTCCATTTTCAATCTCTCCTTAGGCTGACTCTCTGTCATATCTTCCTTTTCTAAATAGCTTTGCTTGATAAATTTTATGAATGCAAACACATATGTAGTAATATGTTTCTAGAGATTTTAATATACATGAATGTTTGGCTCTCCTCCAAAAACACATACAGGGTTCAGTACTGCCTTAATACCAGGTCTAATTCATCCCCCTGGCAGGAGCAGTTTGGTGGTACACAGAAATTAAAGGGGAAAAGGTTGTTCTTAGTTTTTGTGAACTGTAGCTATATCGCTGCAGGGGTGTGTATAATTAGGCTGGTGCAACCTCCAAATTAATTTGATGGAGCAACAGCATTAAAATATGTTTAAAAATGTAAAGACTGTTTTAAAAACGCAAGAAATTAAATTGCAGTAGTCTAGCTATTGCCCACACAAAATACTAGGGCTAATCTAGATTGGTATTTAAAGTACAAAACTGTATAGCTCAACCTCATACCCTTACTTCTGTTGCTGTGCTCAATAAGGTATTGGAAAACTTTACTGTCACTTGTGTGTACAAATTAATACTTCCACAGCATGACAGGCAATATGTTTTAAGATTGATAAAATCCACACAGACAACTTTCTTGTCAACTGGCAGCTACTGCAAGCAGCTTGCTAAGGACAGGAGAACAGAAAATTTATGTGGTGGCCTGACCCAGGCCAGGTGCCAGGTGCCCACCAAGGCTGCTTTGTCACTGCACTTCTCAGCTGGGTAAGGGAGAGAACATGTAAGGAAAGGCTTGTGGGTCAAAATCAGGGCAGGGAGAGATCACTCAGCAATTACTGTCATGGGCAAAATGCACTCAGCTAGAGGAAACTAGCTTAATATATCACCAATCAAATCAGAGTAGGATAATGGGAAATAAAAACTAAATCTTAAAACACCTTCCCCCCACCCCTCCTTCCCCATCTTCACTCCTGATTTTCTCTATCTCCTCCCCAACCAGTGGCGCAGGGGGATGGAGAATTCAGAGTTTTGTTGGTTCATCACACATTTTCTCTGCTGCCCCTTCCTTCTCAAGGGAATTTTGTTTGCTCACACTCTTCCCCTGCTCCAGCATGGGGTCCATCCCATGGAAGACAGCCCCCCTCCAACTTACCCAACATGAGTCCTTCCCACAGGCTGTGGGGGAATCTCAGCTGCAGAGCTTGGAGCACCTCTTCCCCCTCCTTTTCCACTGACCTTGGTGTCTGCTGGGTTGCTTCTCTCAGATATTCTCACTCCTCTCTTCTGCTTGCTCTTGCACAGTGTCTTTTCCCTCTTCTTACACCTGTTATCCCAATGGTGCTACCACCAGTGTGGATGGGATTGGCCTTGGCCTGGTTCCACCTTGGAGCTTGCTGGCATGGGCTCCATCAGACCTGGGGGAAACTTCAGCAGCTTCTCCCTGTAGCAACCAAAACTTTGCCACACAAACCAAGTAAATTTTAATTTCATTAATTCAAATCAACTGCTTTAACACAGAAAGCAGATTTTTTTTTGCTACTTTCTACCTCATTTTCCCTCCTCATCCCAGAAATAACCAGGTGGATGTCATGTGATCAACCCCAAAAATGTACTGTCGATGGCTAAATTGAATTTATGTGGAAATACATTAATCAGAAGCTGGCTCTCAGACAGATGGGAGTAGGTAAGGTTAGACTGAAAGTGGATAAAACAAGAACAGAGAGAATCAAGAAGAAAAATACTGGTATTAAAAGGAAAAAATCGATAAATAACCCTAGTAATTTTGGTTTTAAAACTAATGCAAGCTATCATTACAGTTAACGTGGAAGAAATAGAGGAAATTAGAGAAAAAGGATTTACAAATGATGAGCATTTGATGTGAGTTCAGCAGGTCTCAGATAAGCAGTGATGGGACAAGTCTGAACACAGACCCATGTTCCATCACACAGGAGCCACTGTCAGACCTCTGTCATCAGGCAACAGCTGTGCCTGGATAAATGAACACTTGTTCTGCTTTGCAGGCAGCCCTGTCCCTATCAGCACATGGAGATTAAGGCCCCTGAACCTTGGACAAGGAGCTGAGGAACTTGTGTTAGCCCTAGAGAGAGAGTTTTGATGAATTTGTTTGCTGTTCTCATTTTTCACTCCAGAATATAGTGCAGGTTATCGAAGATGGCTCTTGCAAACACACATAGGAACAATTTAAGGGGCATTCACAAAGACTAAATTTAGTCTCAGAAGGTTTTTCTCCCCCTGCTTCCTGTAGAATCAAGAGGAAGAATTTCCTCTGGAGCAGCTCTGAGCACCTACAATGAACTCCCTTTGAGACACAAATGAGGATTTTTCTACTCTCCACTGACTGCAGAAAGATCCTAAGGCAAATCAGCTCCTTAGGCCTAAAGATGGCCTTTGCAATTGTCCTCCTGTACAGCCTGGTTTAAGAAGCAGGAGAGTGAATCAGTCACTAACAGATTGAGTCAGTTCTAGGATTTTCAAGGCTCACAGAATGCCACAACTCCTCCACTGACTTTAAACACTCCAGGACGCTGCGTTATGTACAGCAAGTGGAAATCTGTAAAGATTGCTACACTACCAATAAATGACATACTGCAGGGTTGACATATATTCAGAACAAAAGTAACAGTGGTAGGACACAATTCAGAGCAGAACACGGTTTAATTAAAATGCTTGTGGATGTTGTTAAAGAAATAGTGCTACAGACAAATGCTCATTTTGTTGTTTATTTCTTTACTCTCTTTATCTAATCTGCCCCTATGTGGGTGCTAAGTGGACATGCACTCCTACCAGAGCAAGCCCATGGAAAACAAAGCTCTTCATTGCTGTTTTTAATGTGAAATTGTTTCTTGTGAAATTTTGTGACATTTTAATTGTGGATCACATATTGCATTGGGTTTGTGCAGCAAGGTTCTGGTAGCAGGGAGGGGACAAGGATGGCTCAAGGGTGGCTTAAGGGAGCAGCTGCTGAAGCTTCCCCATGTCCAACAGAGCCCAGGTCAGCCAACTCCAAGACAGACTCAGCAGTGGCCAAGGCCAAGCCAATGAGAAATTGCAGTAATGTGTCTGTGATAACATAGCTAAGAAGGAAAAAAAGTTACTGTGTAGAAGTAATTGCAGCCAGAGAAGGGAAGACTGATAATATGTGAGAGAAGCACTCTGCACACACCAAGGTCAGTGCAGAAGGAGGGGCAGGAGGTGCTCCAGATGCCAGAGCAGATTCCCCTGCAGCCCTTGATGCAGACCATGGCAAGGCAGATTGTCCCCCAGCAGCCCAGGAGAATCCACAGTGGAGCAGAGACCCCCCTGCAGCCCATGAAGGAGACCCATGGCAGAGCAGTGGAATGCCCCAAAGAACGCTGTGAATCTGTGGCAAGCCCATGCTGGGGCAGGTTCCTGGGAGGGAATTGCAGACCTGTGGAGAGAGGAGCCCACACTGGAGCAGGTTTGCTGGCAGGGATTGTGACCCCATGGGGGACCACACTGGAGCAGGCTGTTCCTGAGGGACTGCACCACATGGGAAGGGACCCACTCTGGAGCAGTTCATGGAGAACTGTAGCCCATGGGAAGGACTCATGCTGGAGAAGTCTGTGGAGGGTGGTCTCCTGTGACAAGGACCCCATGCTGGAGCAGGGGAAGGACTCTTCCTCCTGAGCAGCAGAAACAATCTGTGATGAACCCCCATTCCCAACCACCCTGCACCACTGGCTGGGGAGGAGGTACAGACCAAAAAGGAGGGTGGGGTGGGGTAAGATTTGGTTTACTTCTCATTATCTTACTCTGATTTTGGTTGGTAGTAAATTCAATTAATTTCTCTAAGTCAGTTCCATTTTGCCCATGACAGTCTCTGCTGAGTGATCTCTCCCTGCCCTTATATCGACCCACAAGCTTTTCTGTGTATTTTCTGTCCCCTCTCCAGATGAGGAGGGCAGTGACAGAGCAGCCTTGGTGGGCTGGCATCCAGCCTGTGTCAATGCAAAGCATATATCTAAATAATCATAGATCTGAAATCAGTATAAGAGCTTGCAGTAAGTGACTGAGTCAAATGAGAGAAATTTAAGATTAGTCTCGCTACTCATCCAGTCTCTGAGCTAAGGACAGGGGATGTCTTGGTGTTTCTACTCCACTGATTTAACACAATCTTCCTGGTGTTTCCTTAGCAGTTAATTGACTGTGTTCATGGCAGTAGTGGGGGAGGAGGCAATGGTGTCTTCCCTGTGTTGCACATCACCTCAGTCATAGCAGATTGTGATGGTACAAAAGCAGTGACACCAACCTAGATGCCATCTTCTGTGTCTATGCAAAATGCTTATAGCTCTATAGTTATAAAAAATGAGATCAGTAGATGACACCAAGGAACTAATCACTTAGACTTTCTTCATTAATTTTATTAATGAACTGTACATTCTTCTTGGCTATCTGAAGAGTTTTGGTTATCCAGTGAAAGGGTGAAAGGGTGTAGTATTACGAGAAAAATCTCATTCACAGCAGTCAGTTGAGAGAATTTAAGAAAAGGCTTTGTGGAAAGAGGAAGGGAGTAGGGGGAACATGAGAGGATACTGTAATGAAAAGCCAGCAGAAATGTATCTTGTTCCAATGAAAATGGGATACACTGAAGAGAGAATGGGTCACAGTGGGCTACTTAAACAAGTAAAACTAAAATATGAACTGTGCTAGAAACAGAAAACTGGAGGGTCACCAAAACAGGATTTTATATTCCATGTTCAGTACACAGGAGAGAAACAGGGACGTGAGGATACATTGAAACAGCTGCCAAGAGGTTAAAAATAATATCAACAGACTGTCTTATAAGTCTTGAAGGCACAATAACACAAAATTACTTGACCAAGAAAATATTAATTATAATTAATTTGTAATAAGGAGATAAATTTTGAGACCAGTTCTTATTCTCCCTAAGACTAATTGGACTTCTGCCATGAAGTTTATTGGGAAGGAGATTAAACTTTAAATAATGGCTTGCTTAAGAAATCATTGATGTAATTATGAACTGCTGGGAAAAAGTAACTAAGAAATACATAATGAAATATCATCACTTGAACAAATGCATCTGAGGTGTCCCTTCAGGTATTTAAAGAATTGATGGAACAGCTAGTTGCTAAAAAACCCCACAGAGAATTGAGGAAGTATCAGGAGACTAATAAAGTGTCAGCATGCCAGAAGTCTTTAAAAACTGAATTAAGAGTAACTATGGAAACTATTGTCTTATGGGCATGACTCCAAATTGAAACAAATACTATAAATAGGCTGAAGGGGGAGATGTATTTATATAGAGGTGAACAGTGTAAGGAGACCCTGATACAGGTGTACTGCAGCAAACCAAACCTGGCCAATTAGGACATTTATCCCTCCACATCTTTTATGATGAAGCCAGAAGATTAGCAGAGGACAGAAAGCATCAAGACTTCACAAAGGCATTTGATGCTGTGCCACATAATATCTTAAGGAAATTACTGAAACAAGTCAGCTGGGGCTAAAATTCACTTAAAGGTATCAAAGCTGGCCATGGAACTGTAGACAGAAGTTAAATCTGAATAGCAGTCATCACTGTCAATAATAAGCAGACAGCAGTATCCTTTAAAGGTCAAGATATGGTCCAATATCTAGAGGATAAGGCACTAATTAAATGTGAAAGTGGTTACAGAAGTTGGAAGACTGATTAACAGCACAGAGGAGAGGGGTTCAGATTGTTCTCTAAGGTTACTCAGGATCTCATAAAGGGAGGCTAAACTTAAAATGAAATTAATAAGTGGTAATACTAAGCATTAACAGCACTTAGTGCCCATTAGGGAACAAATAAATTTTATGAACTACAAATACTTTTTTTTCTTTTTTTNGAATTTGTCATTCTTAGATGATTATTCAGACTGCATAAAGCTAATCAGAAAACTGAAATTCAGAAAGCAGCACCATCCATAACAATAAAATGATAATTTTCTTGGTATCTTTCTAGGTCTGAGAGGAATATTCCCTTTTAATTGCTTACATTGCTTAGATTAGGTTGAGATTTGCACACCCAACTGGTACCATCAGAGGGCTCCATACTCTGAAGTTTTCCCTATGAATGAGGGTGGTGTGGCAGTGGTGGGTGGTAAGGAATGAAGGGTTGGATAGCAGGGCATTTCTGTGATTGCCCTGGGTCAGACCAAGGACTTCCTCAGGATACTACAGTCCTTTGGCAGTGGCTGAAAATGGGCATTTGCAGAAGATGAAGGCCATGGCAAGCACATCTAACAGCCTTCAGTCACTCTTCCCTGGACACTATTGGTTTTCTGCTTAGGGCTCAGTCACTCTCAGCTCAGTCACTTGTGGTTTTAGAAACTCTAAACAATTGCTTTTGCACGAACTTTTCCAGCCTTCCCTTGAATGAACAAAAATTTCTAGCACTGGCACTGTCCTTTAGCCTTAGAATTGTAACATCCACTGCAGGAAGTAGCACCTCCTCTCGTTTGCTCTGAAGCTGTTGCTATTAACTGCAACTGACAGCCTCTAATTCCTGTATTGGGAGACTTGGCAGAGTCAGGCTCTGGCTACCCCATTTGTGCCTCTTGTGCTTTAGTGAATTCCTCTTTATATACCCTTGGTTGTCTTTTTCACAGACTGATTGTCTTTTTTTCCAAGTTGTAGACTAGATTTGCCTACACTGAAGCCATTTTTCCAGATTCACAAGTAGGTTCCCTGGCACCAGAAGTCACAAGATTGTCTCAGAACTGTATCTTTGATGTTTTAAAATATGCTTTATGGCCTTACAAGAGAAGCCTGAATGCATAAGCTGAATGCAATTGCTGAAATAAAGCCCTCTGAACAGGGAAGGAGAGACATTTTGAGATGGATGAGCTACTGCATGCACCTCACTGGAGAGTTCCAGAAGTTGTGAGGCTTCCCAGCATCTCAAACATGATGGAAGCAGAAAACAGCAGGCAGAGACATTTCCAGGAGGGCTGGAGCCTCACTGCTGGACTTGGTGTCAGGGTGCCAGGCCAAGAGTGTTCCTTTTGCAGACAGAGGGAGAGAGACTCACTCTGGAGCTAAGAATTAACACTGCCTTGTTAAATCTGCCTTGGATTTTCCTAGAGTATAAAAGGGGGACTTCTGCCATCAGCCTCATTGTTTGAGCACTTGAGGAGGCTTTTGCTTTGTTATCTGAGAATAAACAAAGAGGTTCCTGGTTAGATACTGTACCCAGTGCTCTAAATTGTCATACATGAGAGTCTGTCTCAGTTAGCAAAGGATGCAGGGTCACACTGCACATTAACTCTACAGAGTCATGGCTTTCACTTAGGGTCTTAAGTTTTGGGGTGGGTTTTTTGTCTTTCCTGTCACCAGTCTGTGGATTTTACTTCTGTTTGGTATTTCAATAATGTTTTGCACAAAATCTTTTTCAAATGTATGCTTTTTGCATGCTTGAAATAGTTGACATGTCCATTAAAGATGGAGAATGTCTGCAAAACTGTGAAGAATTTATACCCATGAAACTTCAGGGATTAGTTGCTAAGTTTAGTCAGTGCACCTTTCAGGACTGACCTTCAATACTGATTTTCATCCTTCTTTTTTATCTGTCCTGTAATATTTTGCTTTTCTCCTCAAAAGTGACATGTCAATAGGAGGAAAAAAATCCCAAAATGCTGTCTTTAATTCTTCCCTGAAAACCATGTCTGTAGCCTTTTTGCCTTCTGCTTGCACAGTCCACTGAGCAATAACACAAGTCGTTTTTCATTCCCAAGTGGGAAAGCAGAGCTGGAAGTCTGAGTCTTGCTGAGGTCTGAGAAAGGGGATTTCTTTTATAACTTGCAGATAAAGACCTGTACAATGAAATACAAAAGAGTTTTCAAATGGTGAGAATGTGTGTTCTGTGCTGTGCTCTGCAGCTAATGCACAGCAGTTTCCCAAAACAGTGCAACATGGGGCTTTGTAATCGTGTGGAGGGGGTTGTTTGTGTGGAGGAAAGGAATACACAGGAATCCCTTTTCCCCTTGCTTTATGGCATGAGGGAGGTGGTGCCTTTTAGGAGAGAAGCCACACACCTCTCCAGCTGGCAGGCAGCCTCTCTGCCTTTCTCTGTAGAGTGGTAGCCCTGCAGCAAGATCTTGCTGACCTACCTGGGGGACTGAGTGCCAGGCTGAGGCAGAAGAGCTGAGGTTGTTGAGCTTGCCAGGCAAGAGCTGTGTGTCACAGCTCACGTTTCCTGGTGTGTGCATCACGCTAGAAAA
Source organism: Aegithalos caudatus (assembly GCA_013389925.1). Classification (NCBI taxonomy): domain Eukaryota; kingdom Metazoa; phylum Chordata; class Aves; order Passeriformes; family Aegithalidae; genus Aegithalos; species Aegithalos caudatus. The sequence goes on from WEIU01014319.1 coordinate 838,350, forward strand.
TGCTGCTGCTCTCTCCTTGTCTGAGGTTACTGTAATAACAGACACATTGTTGCTCAGCTACGAAAGTTGGTGAGATTCTGTTTATCTAAACGTTGAAAGTCTGAGAGGTTGCTGTTGGGGTAAATTCTTTGCAAGCTTTTGCAGTTCTAAACACATGACCCTCTGCTGTCTCTAACATTGTGCTGCCATTGGCAGACTTTCCATTACATAATGTTGACCCATATTTCTGATATGTGACATTTTTTGCTAAACACTGTCAGGGGTAATCTGTCACAGAATAAACTTTCTGATTATATGCTGAGACTCTGTCATCCTTTAGCACAAACATAACTTGTGCCTCAGAAAATGGTATTCCTTGTTAAGCAGAGTATAGTTCTCTCAGGTGAGAAAAATGCCATGAGAGCATTGTGTGCTCTGAGACTGAAATACCTAGGACTAAATCAATTGCCAAGTGATTGCATGGAATCACATCTGGGAGTAATCTGAGCTTTAAAAAAATGCTGATCCTTTGCCCAGGTGATGGGAGTAGTGATAGGCTGAAGGAAGCACGCAGTCTGAAGTGTGACTCTGCAAAATACTGTCTCAGGCAGGTCTAGCTTTAGAAAAGCACAACTATGGAAAAGGTTTCTCTGCTCTACACTTACACTGAATTCTGCTGGTATTTGGAGAGTTAATAAGTCTTTTCTTAAAAAAAAATGTAATGAATTGGGGAAAGAAATAGATATAGCTCAGGTGTTATTGCTACAAGGTAGCTGAGAAATGAGAGGCCTTTGAGGAATGGGAACACCCCCAAAGCTGTCCACTTTCAAAGAGCGATACAAAATCCACCCATTCTTAAAAACCTGATTTCAGTTGCATAGAATAAGAAGTAGAGGAGAGAAAGGTGTACAAAATAGAGGCAGAGATAGTATTTTGGGAATTCTCTCAGTATTCAGGAAACAGTGTCTGTTTCAAATGGACTTTATATAACGTTATAGCAAAGAAGTAACAAGATTGTGTGAGCTGCTGAAGTGTCTGCCACATTGTGGAAGGGAATGAATGTGGAACATAAGGCTGAGAGACTAAATACACCATCCTCAGAGAAAAAAATTTTCCAGCCTTACGTAGGAGATGCCTGTGTGCTAAGAACAGTTGCAGTATCAAGGAGAAAGGTTTTGCTTCGGTGCAGGGAATTAATGCTTGTCAGAGACAAAATTAAAACCTGATGAATGCAGTCTCACCCACTTTAATTTCTTCCCTTTCTGATTCTGTATTTGTCCTCATTCTGTCTGTGCATTCATTCATATATTCCTCTCCCTTCCCACCTCCCCATTGACTCATACTTTCCCTTCCTGTTATTACTTCCTTTTCATTTACTCTTCCTTTAGGTTCCCTTCCCACTCATTCCATTTCTCCTCTGCCTGACCCCTCTGCACACATTTTCTGTCATGATGAAAAAATCAGAGAAATAGAGAGCAGGGAAAAAAAAAAAAAAATATATATATATATAAACAAGAAAGGGTAGGGGGAGGGGGGTATTTGTGAAGAGTACACAGTCCCAAAAGTGTACTGAGCATTTATCTTTCTCTCCACAATGTACTACAGATTTTTGAAGGTGTCAGAGGAATCCAGACTCCTAAAACCTATTCCTTGCTTTTGGGCTGCAGCACTTGGCACTGGCTTCATGAAAGGCAACACCAGAGTTCATTTTCTGAGATTAGTATCCCTGGGAGCCATCATAAAGAATGGAGGGATCCCAAAGTCCAGTGTTAGTGGAATGACAGACATCTAGCTGTGCATGGATGGGACTTGCTCCTGTGCCAGATCAGTGAGGATTGGGAGGACACTCAGTGGTCTTGGGACTGCAGAGAGAGGAAATGGGAGCTTTAGGGACTCTCTGCACTTGCTGTCATGCAATCCTGACCAACAAACATCACAGCCTCAGTCTTGGTGGGAGCCTGTGTGCAATGAAATGCTATTTCTCAAGGGAACCAGTGTTGATGTCTCATGATCAATGGCTAAATGGTGTCACTTTTGGTTTGGTGAAACAATAAACTGGTGCCAGGAATGCTTGTTGTAATGTATGGTAGGAAATGGGCACAAACCACTGTGTCTGCAAACTGGTGAGCCCATCCCAGCATAGTGAGCCTGATCCCAAAGTCAGCCTGTGACCTGGAGAAAGCAGTGCACTCCTGCAGCCCCTGAGGCCCAGAGGCTGCTCCTTCATCCAGCCTGTGGGCCTGTGGTGGGGAGGGAGCTGAGCTGTCACACCTGATGATGGTGCAGAGCTACACAAGTTTAATTTATTATCCTATTACTCTTCAAATTTTCTTCTTTTCTGGACCCGTTCTTGTTCCTAAAGCTGAGAACCGATAAATAAGTGCATTTCAAAAAAGCTTGATAGGAATGGCACCACTACCATGTGGATTATTTCTCCTTCCCACAAAAAGGGCAGGTGGGAAGTGTGCAGGGCATATAGCCAGAAATGGCTCATTCCCACACCCTCTCCTGCAATCAATAACCTTCTGCCAGCTTTTCTGGTTTTTCAATCTAAAACCGGCTAATATTTTTTTCTGCAAATTCTGGCGTAATCGAAGATGAGAGTGGCCGGCAGAGCCCTTGCAGTGGGGTGTGATCGCACGCAGCGGTCACGGTGGGCTGTGCGCTCAGGGAAGGGGAAGCCACTCACGGTGGCTTGGGGGTGGCTTTGCCTCGGGCGACTCTGTCGGGTTACGGAGTAACCTCGAAACAAACCACGCCGCGGCGGTGGGCAGCTGTGCTGGAGGCAGGCCGGCTGGAGCCCGGACCGGCCGCTCGCAGGCTCCGACCCGGAGGGGTTGGACTCCCCGGGAGCTTCC